>CM072163.1:23601862-23759362 GCA_036850595.1 Rhyacichthys aspro | reverse complement strand
AGCAAAAACCAAAGAGATTATAGTGGATTTTCGCAGTTAGCTGTCGGCCGTCCCTCCACAGGTGAACATCCAGGGAACGGTCGTATAGAGAGTGGACTCTTACAAATACTTGGGTGCAGGAGGTGGGTGACATAAGGGCCCTGGCAAAACTGTCATCAATGCTGGACCATGAATCACACCCTCTTGCAGGACACTCTGTCAACGCTGGAGAGCAGCTTCAGTGACAGACTGCTCTACCCTTGGAGTGTGAAGGAGAGATTCTGGTCTTTCCTTCCTGCTGCTGTCAGACTTTACAATGAACACTATTAATATATAAATCTTTTTCACCTGTGCAAAATTCTCACAATTAATGTGCAATTTCACTGTGTAATATCTGTAATTGTGGAATACAATCTGCAATTTTTTTACTATTTATTCATGCTCATTTATTCATATATATTGTACATACGCATAGTCTATTTTAGTTTATCTTGTCTTATAATAGTTTTAATTTAATTTTTGGTCTGGCCAGGTTGGCTTTTCTCTTTGATCTGTGTGATACTCTTGCTGCTCTTACTGTACTTCTGTTGCAAAATGCAAATTCCCCACTGTGGGACTAATAAAAGTTTTCTTATTCTTATTTTTCAGATGATTTTCGAATATTTTGTGGTGACCTAGGCAATGAAGTCAACGATGACATACTAGCCAGAGCTTTCAGTCGATATCCATCGTTCCTGAAAGCTAAGGTATGCCTCTTGTTTCTGTGTTTTTCATCAAATGTTCACTCCTTTGGTCACTTTAAGTACAGGCTGAGGAAGGCCAGGAGCAAAAAAATATCTGTTATAAATATATTTTATTCATTCATCCTATCCTATCCCAGCAGCTTTGGGCCTTAGGCGGGGTACACCCTGGACAGTGGCCAGTTCGTCGCAGGGCTGACACTTAGATGTACATTGACAGACAACCATTCACTATCACATTCATCCACTAGGGGCACTTTAGAGTCACCAATTCACCTATACATGCATGTCTTTGGGCGGTGGGAGGAAGCCGGAGTACCCGGAGAGAACCCACGGTGACACGGGGAGGACATGCAGACTCCTCACAGAAAGACCAGAGTTAGCCAATGATGTTTGAGTTGGCTGCAATCAGCCAACGATGTTTTTGGGTCGGCCGGGATTCGAATTCTGGCCTTCTGGCTGTGAAGCAGGAGCACTAACCACTCTGCTACCGTGCACCCTAAATATATGTTTCTGCAGTTATGGTGTCTTTTGGCGGTGGTTTCTTTTGTCTTTTATAAGTGGAGTGGAAAACAGCTGTTTGTCACTTTAAATATGCTACTCATATTTCCTTGATTTGTCTTTAAACTTAGGTGGTAAGAGACAAACGCACAGGAAAGACAAAAGGCTATGGGTTTGTCAGCTTCAAAGATCCAAATGACTATGTCAGAGCCATGAGAGAGATGAATGGTAAGTCATTTGCATACGCATTGTTCATGCTTTTCATCATGACACTATGTACTACACAAAGTTTATCTGAGTTAAGTAACCGTTTGTTTGGGTTTGTGGTTCTGTGTAGGATCTGGGGTGAAACTCCACAGTAGCTGCACAAAAGAACAGTACTTAAAGGAAAAGAGAAAAAAATGTGGGTTTTACTGTAAAACCTAATGTCACAGTTCTTCCACCAAAGCCCACACACTGAACCTAGCTAAAAGAAAACAATTATCGCTGGAGAGCTTCTTTGATAAGACAGAGGTCCAATAATGAGAGGCAGAAGACAACACTGCTAACTAAAAGAAAGCTGCAATTAAAAGACAATACCATGAGTCCTACTTAAACTGGCATCTCTGCAATGTGCAAATGCAGATGCTGTGGCCAGTTGTTGAGAATTTGGTGGATGTTTGTAGGAATTTCTCAGTTCAGACAGTGGGAATTGAACCCCTTGCTTCACAGGGAAAGACCACAGCTCTGACCACTAGACTGTCGTGAACACATGGGAAACTAAGATGGGGAGAGCTTAACAAAAGTTAGCTAAGATGTCTGGGGCATTCAGCATTTTTTGGAAATTGAAAAGTGAATATAAAATCTTTGGTTGAAGTTATGATTATTGTTGTAGGTCTAGTATAATCATAGATTTTTTTGTAAAGTGTTGAAGGTTGGAATACATTGAAAATTGTTGAAGATATAAATAGTTGTATAGATAAGAGGTTTGCTTCAAAATTCAGTTTACACATGCTCAGTTCCTTTTGCGCATGCCCACAACACGATCTGCGTATTGATACAGCAACATCACTTGGACAAACAGTATTTAATATTCATTCAATCTATTTTACACTAAAATATATTAACCTAAATAACCAATTTAAATATAGCCATAATGTTTAAGTAACTGAGAAAATAATATTACTTATATAACTGCCCTGATATCAGCATTTGTTTAATTTGATGATTGCAGCACATTCAGTCTTTGACATTGCTTTTTTTAAGATAAACTTCATGAAATGGGGCTGTGTTAACTTTGTTAGATTCAATAAAAGACTGCTGCAAAACACCACAAAGAGTTAGTTTTTAAACTATTACTATCTGTAACTAACTAGCCCAATTGACACAAGTTGGGTAACTGACCCAAATTGAGGAACGATAGCGTCCATTGGTCAGAATGGAACCTGATGGCCAGTAAATCCGCATGCGCAAGTGCTGTAGTACACCTGCTCTATGGGCCACATAACGCGGAAATAAACCCGAAAGCCAAACATTTTTTTGGCGTGCTGTGCTCAGCATCCACACAATTATAGGTTCATTGCAAAAGGACGCACAAGTCCCAAGCCTGCTCTGTCTAATATGTGGCTGCTATAGGAATCATGCCCCCTACATTTAAAGAAGAATACAAAGCGAATATAAAGGACTGAGGCAATTAAAAATTTACTTTACAAAAAATTTGGATTAAAATCGAGGCAGAATATCCCAAGGTAGCTAAAAAACACTAAAACCCTGCTTCCATTTTCAGCAACTAAAACAAGATTACAGAGTATCCTAGACATAATGCGAAAAGGTGAAAACGAAGGCATCTGGACATAATTTGAAAACAGTCCCTCATCAAAGTGACTTTTCAATTCTAAAGTACACTGGTCTGTGAGTTTAAAACCCTGAGAGGCAGTGGTTTAACCAGTTTTACACCCAATGAGAGGCTAGAAATAGTAACAGTGTCAGGTGGATGGCCTGTGTTGGTATCAACGGGGAGTTGTTTCCCACCTGAGGGCCATTGGCATGACATACCATCTCTGAGGTTGATGGCTTATTGTTGTGAAAATGTCTCTGTCTGGGCTTTAACACACAGTTTTAAATAGATGACAAATTGTGCCTTAAGCTTCCCCCTAAAGTTAAATGAGGGCTGTCCTAATTTAACAATAATTGGACTTGGACTACCTGCACAATAGCCAGACATTTCTGTCCTCAAAGGAGTGACTGCTCTCTTTAAATGAAGACGTACTGCAGACTCAGGTCCACCAGGATTGGCTCTTTTGTGGTGAGACATCCTCTTATGAAGGACCTGTTAGTTTTCACCCACATACAGATACACACTGCACTTCACACTCCACTGAACCGAATAGACCACATTGCTCTGTTTGTGGGTAGGGATCATATCCTTGGGGTGGACCAGCCTTTGACAGAAGTGTTGACCGGCTTAACTGGTTAAAATGTGTGATTTTCACATCAATAAGCCATCAATTTCAGAGAAGGTTAAGTTATGCGAAGGGTCCTCAGGTGGTAGAAATGACTCCCCCACTTACATTTTAAGTGTAGTAATTAAATAAATGTTGAAACTGTAGACCCCCTTTCCCAAAACACACTGGTCTGCACATAAAATAATGAAAAAAGCTTAGTGAACATGCTCTAAAGTCATCACTGTAAGTTGAATGTTCAGAGAAGGTTCACTATGATGAAAGAAATCCAACTTACAGACATCTTTTTGTTTGCTGGAGCAGCAGTATTTCACTTGTATACTTCTCTGGTTTAGGACATCAGTATAATATTAAATTATCATATTCAGTAACACGCAGTACCTTTGTTGAACATTGTGATTACAGATGAAATGTATATGTAAACTTTTCCATGGGTAGTACTAGTATTTTTTGAGTTATAATCACACAGATATCACTAACGTCATCATTTTCTCACACCACGATGTAATTAAAGTCTAGGTTGACAAAGAATGGTACATTCGATACCATTTTTCTCCAGTACATGCTGTTATTGTGATACAGAGTTTGTGCTTGTTAACGTTGCTGTGACAATAGATTTGATATATTATTGTGATTACTCCTGTGCAACATCACTAGCAGGTGTTTAATTTTGTTCATCCAGGGAAGTACGTCGGAAGTCGGCCGATAAAATTGAGGAAGAGCTCATGGAAAGACCGAAACATTGAAGTGGTTCGCAAGAAGCATAAAGAAAAGAAAAAGCTAGGACTCAGATAGTGTTTGTTTTTTCTCTTCAATCTCATCAAATATTATATGATCCCTTTTAATATTTTTGTTCTATGTTGAAGCTTTTTGAAAAATAAAACTGATTAAAGAGTTGTGGTGATTGTTGGTCATCAAGGCCTTTTTTAATCCTTCATGATTCTATTGGTGATATTTGTTATGAAGATACCTACAGTCTCATGCGTGACAGGATCTCGCCACGGTATCTCTGTGCATTCAAAATGCCATCAATAAAATGCACCTGTGTTCATCTGTGCATACACGCTGTCTGCCATCTACAGTGAAAACCGGGATTCATCCATGAAGAGAACACCTCTCCAAAGTGCCGGATGTAAACTTGTGAGCATTTGCCTACTCAGGTCGGTTACAAGATGAACTGCAGTCAGGTCAGACCCTGATGAGGATGATGAGCATGCAGATCAGCTTCCCTGAGATGGTTTCTGACAGAAATTCTTTGGTTATGCAAACCAATTGTTGCAGCAGCTGTCCATGTGGCTGGTCTCCGACAATCTTGGAGGTGAAGATGCTGGATGTGGAGGTCCTGGGCTGATGTGGTTACACATGGTCTGCGTTTGTGAGGCTGGTTGGATGTACTGCCAAATTCTCTGAAACGCCTTCGGATTCTCAATTCACGTGCAACAACTATGGTGGGCACCCTACAGTCAGCATGCCAATTGCACTCTCCCTCAAATCTTGCGACCTCTGTGGCATTGTGCTGTGATAGAACTGCACATTTTAGAGTGGCCTTTTATTGTGGCCAGCCTAAGGCACACGTGCAATAATCATGCTGTCTAATCAGCATCTTGATATGCAACACCTGTGAGGTGGATGGATTATCTCTGCAAACGAGAAGTGCTCACCAACACAGATTTAGACAAATTTGTGAATATTTGAGAGGAATATGCCTTTTTATGTACATACAAAGTCTTAGATCTTTAAGTTCAGCTCATGAAAAATGGGATCAAAAACAAAAGTGTTGTGTTCATATTTTTGTTCAGTGTATGTTGCATGAGAAAGAGACAGCAGTTGCTGTAGCCTTTCTGGTTGATGCTGATGAGGGGTGAATTGGAGAACTGGATCTGTACACTCATACACTCCACAACTCATATTAGTCAATTCTGTTTATTAAAGTACATAGCTCTACAATGGTCATTTTACGGAAAATACATTGTAAATGAATATAAACATATCATCTCAACCAAATAAACTTTAACACAGGTCAGGTTTATGACTCCTCATGTAAATCTGAGTTTGAACAAAGCACTATTATTGATGAAGGCATTGTCAATGAACAACAAGGACCCATTTCAAGAACCTGATTGTTTGATATGATTTCATTACATTTCAGCTCCAAACATCTTCACAGCTGTCCGTCCACTAAAGATGACATCATTAATGGATACACCATCATAAGAGGAACCAACAAGGGATAGTGGCAAATTTGTCTCATTTATGAAACCACGCATAAGCTCTGGGGAAAAAGAATGTCAATTATTTTCAGAAAGAATACAAAAGTAAGAGTAGTAGCAAGACTAAACTTACCCACTCTCTCGAAGTGCCCCAAGAAATACTGAGGTATGCAGTCCTGTTGAAAATTAAAAAAAAAGGGAAAAAAAGGTATTAGGAAACCATGCTGTTAATAAGGGCAGTCTGAATGGATTTAAGTTTTCTGGATGGAGAATAAATGAGAGACCAAACAGGACCCCCAATCGCCAATCAAGATTAGTGAATTCAAACTCCGTGTACTATTGAAGAGTGCTCTGGAGTTCAGTACACTGTAAATATGCCTTAAACCATCAAGAACCAACTGAAGCTGGCCATGAATTGGGCTGGCTTTTTTTACGCACAACAAAAATGGTGATATTTAATGGCTCAATTTGCTCACGTTGACTTTGTAACTTGAAACTTGAACAATAATGGCAATCGCTGAACTTGGTTTTAGGACAGTTTAAGTTTACTGCATTAGTTTTTATTACTTTGTATTTTAACGTAATGCTAAGAAATAACAGCCATATTTGTGCACCAATGTAGGTGAATCAAAAGTCTGTGACTATGGGATATAAGTGTGTTAAAAATGACCAACATACCAAAAATAGTGTGTTTAAAAAAGTGACTGATGCTGCTACTGGTGTGTTTGGGGTCGCTGTCTTGTTGACGTTCTCATTTCAAGGGCATTTACTCTTTGGCAAAGGCAGCATCACTCCTTCAAGTATTTTAATGATTTCAAACTGATCCATGATTCCTGGCATGCAATAAATAGGCCCAACACCAGAGTCTGAGAAACATCCCCATATAATGATGTTTGCACCACCATGCTTCACTGTCAAATTTGATCATTTATTTGTTCATGTTTTGATTTGGAATAGAATGCACCATGTTCCCAGTGTTTTGATGATGTAAGTGCATTACTCACTACATTTAACACTACTATTATTAGGAGCACAATTGTAGCACAGACGTGAACTGTCCAACACTGCTCTTACCCTCTGCACTACCACATGAGTCCAAATGGGTGGTTGGGTGATTCCCAAGTGATGGCCCACTGCGTAAATGGCTCTGGTTAAAAGATGGTCTTTGCTGACTTTGTCTGGATCACCAAATACCTCCTGGAACCACGCCCCACCCATCATCACCTACAACAGAAAAAACTCTGTGGCTGTAGAAACACAGCAGAAATTCAAGTTGGTTTAAATTGGTAAATAGCTTACTAAGGGAAATCAGATGCAGACACTGATAAATAAATTAAGACATAAAGCACAAGGTCAATTTGGCTCAACCATAAGACTAATACACTTGGAACATGCATATTCTAGAATTGTAATTGTAAACTGTAAGCAGCCCCGTCTTTTTGTAGTTCAACTGTGAATTAGGAAAAAGGTTAAACTCGTACTAGAGAGATTGGGCTGCACGTTACCGTCAGTCTAGTAGTTTGTCCATCAGGTCTGTCGTGTTGAGGGAAAATCATGGAATCATAGATAACACCGAGTAATCCCTTATCCTCTGAGGAGGGAAGCAGGTGACCAAAACCCTGAAACACAAACCACACTTAAACCACAACACAATGAAGTAACTCTCCACATGAAAACAAATGTGCCAGGTAAGGTAGAGTATTATTATACACATGTTATGCATTACAGGTCAAATTTATTGAGTATTTAATAGGGATGCAGATCGATTAAAAAAGTATGTAAATTGTAATAAGTTAAAGTATAAATTTTGGATTGTATAGACTTAAAAACTGAGTTGTTATGACAGCATCCTATGGATGCAAAAATTATTTGACAAATAACTTTGGAAAATACAGTAACTTAAATTGCATTACCAATACATTCACTTTGTGCTTCAGAACTTTGACCATTTGAAATGTCAATTTGTGTGACTTTATGTAATTTAGAACCTTACAGAATATTTAAATGTGCTTTGCAAATTATGCAAATTACTTTCCTCTTTTCCAGGAAGCCATCCGGTAATCTCTTAAAGCTTAATTATTTAGCAGTGTGTCTTTTTTGTTTTTCTATTGATAGCACAAGTGTGAAGCCACGTTAGCCATAGGAAACAGAAATGAGGTGCCACAGTGTAAAGGGTGCGTTGTCTTTCTTTTTTAACGCACTGTACTAAAAAAATGCACGCAAAAAGTAAACACGATAATTTTATCCCCATTAGTATTAATACAAGTCTGTTATTTTGCAACACATGGGGCACCACCCTATGAAGTCAGTTCACAACTGTACAAGTGAGTGTGTGCAGTTTGTGTACCACAACGGGCAGGACAGAGCCTTCATACTCCAGGCTAACCACAGCCACGTTGACAGTGTGAATGTCCTGCAGCAGCCGGATCAGTGGTTGACAAGAGGCAGGCAAGGCCAAAGACAGGGCTGAGGGCACAGCACGTTACATTCAGTCTGATTAAATAATAGATTAAATACTGTTCATATACTGCCACTTCATTGACATAACAGTACTTGCCTTTTGCGGGAAGTGCTGAGATGATGTGGTCAGCTAATATAACTCCATCCTCCAAATGGATCTACATCCAAAAAGACAAGAACAAATGAACTAGGTGTGCATCTGTACAGGGATAGCAGTTAAATTCCAGTCTGACTCACTGTCCATCCAGAGGCTGTGCGCTGAATTTGTTTAACACAAGCCTCTGTGTGCAGCTGCACCCTCTCGTTCTGCTGAAGACTCTGGATAATGCGTTCTGGGAGCGATTCTACGCCCCTGCGCAGCGACCACTGTGCCCAGTGCTCTTTCTTTGCTCTCTGAGCCAGGGGGCCAGGGGCCACATCACGCTTTGGCCCTGAAGCATTTACACCGCAGCACAGCTTTCAGTACAATTCTGCACTAGACACTTCAGAAGCACAGCAGTGCAGACAGTATTCATGATCATGAGTGGATAAATCTTACCTCTGCCCAGCAGTAAGCCCAGCACCACTGATCCTCTGTGCTGCTCAGCATTGTACAGATCAGGAAAACACGAACGCACACTCAGCTTCCTACAGTCACCAGCAAAGACTCCTCGACAAAAGCTGTCCACAGCCACATCAGCGAGCTGCACATACAAACAATACAGATAGGATTGATTTATTGTGCATCGCATGGTGAATGGTGACATGTACTGCTGTAACACTGCTCTGACTGCACACTCTACACTTATGACCAAGGGAAGTGACAAGTTCAGGGTTCATACCTCTGTTCCAAACCTTCTAGAGACAAATGAATGGAGGCTTTCATCGTCTTTTTGGCCTTTTGGCACAAATATCTCCTTAATAAGATCAAACAGGAGGGGTTGGGAGAACGGAGGGGAGGTCCACAATAGGCCACTTCACAGAGAAAAAAGCAAAAGGACTTTCATCAGCAATCATCTTTTTTAGATATTATTCCAAATCCAAAACAGTCGTAAATGTATGCTGAAACAAAATAAAATGCATTTATTTTGATTGGCGACCTATAATAATATATATAATAGATATAAAAGTTAATCTCTGTGTCTCTATTTGATTTTATTTTTATGTGTTTCATTGTTCCTTGGTTTAATGCATGAGCGGGTTCACTCATAATCACCTAATTGTTTGTAAAAAAAAATATCAGTCCGCTGCCTTACTGATAAAAATAAATAAATAAGTATAGAGTTGAACGAAAAACACCAGTATTTGTCTGTCACGGGAAAAATACAAGTTTCTTTTTTCATGTAGCCTAATATCCTTGACGCCATGTTCTTGACACAAATTAAAATACGCATGTATGACTATGCTGTGTGCAACTTCTAGAAGCCTCCTCTCTCACATAACCTTCGGTTGTGTGTGAAAAACAGCATTCTGGAAAAAAAAATAAACAAGTCACTTTCCTCTCCGTCTTTTCTGAATTAAGAATCAACACATACCGTAGGCCTGTGGGCATCCTGCACAGCTGTCCTTTCACAAACAAATATCTGTTCTGAGATGCTACATGGCTGTAGGTCACTGGAAGAATCTCTCCCACAAGACCCAGCTCCTCCACCTGCACAGGCACAGGAAGAACCATCGACAGAACACATGACAACCACAGCCAGTCAAGTCATTTGTGGAGATGCTCTGCTCACCAGATTGAGCGTGTTCTGACCGACAGCCCCCACAGGTCGGAATCCTCTAGGCCCATGTTCAAACACAGCTCCATCTGACCTCCTACTGGACCACAGCCAACCACCAAAACGACTGCTGCCCTCCAACACAATCACCTACAACACACAGTACTCCCTCAAATGTGGATGGTTCTTTACTGATGACCTCGCAGTGATATGTGCTTTCACTGCAGGTAAACATGCTGATATTATGATGGACTTTATTCACTGAATTGTACATATGATGGACTATTAATCCATGTACTACTGTAGAAATATCTGTCCTGGACACATCTATTACATGGCATGTCCATCCTGGGAGTGGGAGTGGATCCCCAGATCCTGATGGACAGTCTGAGGACAAGAACTGTTCTCTTCTACAGTCTGTTTGTCAACTTGCTGCTCATTTAATTCTATAAAGCCCTTTGAGGCAATTGCTGTTGTGATACAAGGAATAGAAATAAAACTGAAATGAACTAAATAAAAAAATACATTGAATTGCAGAATCTCTGTGCACACTTTTATTAACAATTACCAAATGTAGAAAACATTTTGTCAGTGTTAAGTAAACATGCAGTATATCAGTCTTACACAGTTGGGACAGGGTCATCGTTGGGCTGGAGTTTACCACACTCAGTGACGCTCCAAACTAACCCATTTCAAATGTCACTAAAAGTTCATTTGTGAGTAAGATTACTGTCAGTAAGTTACAACAAAAACATCATTCCAGACAATTGGAAAATATTTCTGAATGCGTCTTTCTATTTTAATATTTCTATTTAACTATTATACTATTACACAATATACTATTCGCCCTGCGACGAACTGGCCACTGTCCAGGGTGTACCCTACCTAAGGCCCAAAGCTGCTTGGATAGGCTCCAGCCACCCACAACCCTAAACGGGAGTAAGTGGATGAAAATGAATGATGAATATACTATTCATTATCATATTCATTTCTTTTTGTTTTTCAGGTTGGAATTATTGTAAAATGCCAGGGACATGCACAATAATTAAAGTAAAGAAGAGATTATAAATGTAACAGAGAAGACATAAATGAATCAAATGAGAAAGAGAATTAGGGAATAAATCAATCAATCAAACAATCAATCCAGGTGTCCAGAGGATCAAGGTTTTGATGAGCTCAGAACTGCCGGCCAGGAGTCCCATTACACAGCAGAGAGCCATATAAGACCAGAAGAGACAAAGACATTAAATGTGTGTTACCTTTGCCGCCTGTGCACTTTTACAGAGGTAGTGAGATGCTGCTAACCCCCCAATTCCGCCACCGAGCACAGCTACAGTCCTCATTGAAAGAGTCCAAACATCTGGTTCCAGGTGTCCAACTCTGCATAGAGACCAGAGCTGGCTTAAGTGTGGGCTCAGACGACTCCAGTTTGCAGTGAGGACATGCTGAAAACAGGGTGTGTCTGTAGCATGTCTGACCAAGATATGGAGTTCACTCTCTTGCAGCTCATTGTGGCCGTCACAGATATGGCCACAGATATAGGCACAGATAGCGTTGCAGTCTGCCCTGAGGAATGGCTCAGCTTTTCACATAAGGCCTGCTGCATGTTGCCTCATTTATAGGAAACATGCACAGATGAAATGTTACAGACCATTGGTCTTGTCTGCACATTAGAAACTCTGTTTATCAAGATGCTATTTCACGTACTTTAGAATACAGTTAAATACACAAACTGCTGTCAGTTGCACGTTTTCATGTTTTTTATCTGCATGGAGATTTACTCTGATAAATAGAAATGGAGGCCAACATCGATACAAACTCTCTTGATTCTACCTTTAGCTTAACACCAGTAACGGGAAGTAATCATTTCCTGTCCAACCTGCACTGAGTCTCTCACATCGAGACACTCACTGCCCACATAGTTGTAGTGCTTGTGGTTTGTTCAGATCCAATTTTACAAAACTCAGTTGTGCTTCCGTGACCTTTTGAGACATGATAAACTTAACCCTTATGCCCTGTTAAGGAAATTTGTGTTGTTGTATGGTGCATTTGTTGGCTGTTTTTGGCCGTGATTGTTCCCTAGCCATGAATTGGTAAAAAAATAAAAATAAAAAGTGTGTTTTTAATGAATTGAGTTTCAACCATATACACTGTATTATCACTGTGTGATATGAAGCTGGGGTGCGACTAACTGGCCATTGTCCAGGGTGTACCCCGCGTAAGGCCCAAAGCTGCTGGGATAGGCTCCAGCCACTTGCGACCCCAAACGGGATTAAGTGGTAGAAAATGAATGAATGAATGATATGAAGCTGAACGTGGGGGTCAAAACATTCACACTACTCTTTTCCTATCAAGCATCACACAACGTCTTTCCCGCCAGTGCCAAAAGTGCATTTAATAAACATCATATTAATACTTCCCTTATCTGTTTTAGTCACTCCAGGTTGAAATGTTTTTAACTACAAGATTTGTACCATAGACTCCCATTAGAAATGCATTTTTTGACCACACTCTTTAAATTAAAGTAAAAAATGAATATACATGTAATCTCCCATATCTCTGCAGCAAACTTAGAGTAAACTCACAGAAAGCCATAAAACCAGTATTTTGTATTCCTTGCCCATAGATTATATAGAATAAAATCAGGATTTTTATCACGTTTTGCATTAATTTTGAAGGTAAGGCCTAAAATTGTATGTTTTTACTTGTATTTAGTTGATTTATGCATTTCATTTGATCTCCCACTAAGGAAAAAGCAGGCCTCATGACAGAAATAATTTCTGCCAAACTTCAGGATAACAGGCCACTGTGGCAAAAAATCTAAAAAGACAAATTTGTTCTCATATGGATAGTAAGAACTGCGGCCTGCATGTTCACGAAAAAATAAGACTGTGTGGGTGTATGAGGGGAAAAAAGTAGAGGAGGGGTACAGATTTGCAGCCCAATTATCTGATGACACATACACAACTTTAAACTGCTATAAAATTATGAAAAAATCATAATGATAGAAGTTAAACAAGAACCCCTTCATTAAAAAAGTGAAAAAAGGGGAAAATATTGAGCTTTCATAATTTTATAGCAGTTTGAAAATTAAAAATACAAATCTTGCTTAACAGTCATAATGTAACATTTTCTTAACAGGGCATAAGAGTTTAATTGAGCAGCTGAGCAACCTGATCCAGAACATGTCAAGAGAATAAACTCACAGTCCACTGCTGCTACAACAATTTGGGGAAAAGCATAGCTTTATAAAGCAAATACCATGAAGACGTAGGAGAACCATCAACACAACTTGATATTTTCCAATGATTAGAAAATATCAAGTGAAACAGTGCAGAGTCCCCCTGTTTCACATAAAGCGGCTCCACAGAGAAACCTAAGGGAAACTGAAGCGAGCTCACTCAAATAAAGCCTGGCCCTGACCATCTCGCTTTGCACTTCAGTTTTGTCAGTATTACGGTCATAAGGAAATTGCTCCCTCAGTCACTGGCTGACATCAAATAAACTATGAAACAAAAACTCTTAGGCTAGTTTCCCTCCTTTCAGGTTTGATACAGGGGACCAAATTTGCTTACTTTACACCGGATTGTACTATTGAGAATTCTGCAGCTTTAACCACCATATTACTCAATCATTCAGGGTATTTGGAGATCATTCTTTACTCACACAACAGCACAGCCTGGCTCTGTATACGTTTCATCACCAAGCAGGAAGTGTCCTGTAGGAGCCATGTTAAAGCATGCCAAAACAACAACAAATGCATTAGAAAGGTCAACAAAGACAATTCTCATGAATACAAACGCTCGACTATCCCTAGAGGCAGTGGCGGGCTTAGCAAATTTGGGGCCCTCAGCAAACCTTTGAGGGGGGCCCTTCCTCATGTCTGCCTTAATGTACCGTAGGCCTTGAGGTTTAGAGATTCTGTAGCCCCTCCACAATTTTCATACAGCAATGATTCAAACCAGAAAAGAACCGAAACATGTGTTTTGTTGTGATAAGAAACGTCTTCTCACTCAGATCAACTGCAGAATCAAGTTGGGGTTTTTCTTCTTAGTACAGCAGTGAGTACATTTACTAATACTATTAAATTCACTTCAGTACGTGACATTGTCAAAGTGGGAACATTATTGTTCTTTTCAGTTACTGTCGGTTCTAACACAAGGGATCAACCATTCTGTCACTGTTTTTAGGTGTTTTTTAACTGTAAATTAAATTGTAGGAACCTCTACATTAATTTGAAGGAGTTACAATGGCTGAAGCGGCCAATTTAGACACTTGATTCCCATCAGAGAACCGGGAGACTGGAGATAGACTTAAGAATTTTTAATGGATCGAGAGTGGGTGTGTAAGTTTTGTGGTCTGAAAGAAATATATACAAAAGGAACAAACAGTAATACTATGACAGAAGCACGTCATGTTCAAATAATAACCTAAACATCATAGATCCTGGGTTACATTCGTAACCTTAAGGACGATCTGAGCTAATAATAGCGCTAGCTTAAATTGCCGGCAGACCGGACCGGTAATAACCCAAATAGTTGGGGCCCTTGCATGTTGGGGGCCCTAGGCATTTGCCTACATTTGGCTAATGGTAAGCACGCCACTGCCTATAGGTTTGAGAAGGGCACGTAAATAAAGAGTGACGTGAAGGTACACCCAAGAGCAGAGTTAAGCTGGCCGCTGTGTTCGCCCGAGGAACTGTCTGGAAAGGAAAGGACCAGAAGGACAAATGGACATCAGCTAGATGACTGTCGTGAACAGCGGCAGTCGTTCTAAACGTATTTGTGTCTGTCCCTCCGCCGCAGCATCTGTGTGAGAGAGAGGTCCACAGAACCAAGCTATACTCACATGGAGCTCAGGACAGAGTGTCTGGTTGCAAACCTCTCGTGTGACAACACTGTCGCTGCAGGCTCCGCTCTCAGGGCACCTCGGGTCTAAGTACAGGAAATACATGGAAATCTTTCAAAATAAGACCATCGCTGAAAATTAAATCGGGTTAGGGTTGAGGCTAACCTTGCGCTGGATTCTCGCGAGATTTGGGAGTTTCCAAACTCGCGTAAATCCATCTTGTATCGCGCCAAGCAAACTGAGTCGACGAACCGTGGGCTCAGCGGACTCCTTTGACCAATGATGTGGCAGCAGGAACAGGAAGAGGCGGGTTTTTAATTTGACGAAAGCAACTACCGCTGTCTTCTTCTCTTTGTTATTAAAGAGTAACTCAACCCCTTAACTCCACCCACAGACGAAATTTGAAAAGTCTTGGAAAAGTGGGCAGAGCCCAGCAGAGACAGAGGGGACGAGCTGAGGGCGAGGCTAAGTAGGGGGCGTGTACCTGAGACCCACAATGACTGATTGATTGACAGATCTCAGATTGGCACAAATATCTTTGCGACGGAGCGGTCCCTCTTTATTCTGTACAATGTACAAAGCATAGACTGATAATAATAATAATAATAATAATAATAATAATAATAATAATAATAATAAAGATTGCTTTAGATTTAGATTTTTAATTTTGATGTAGATATAGTGAACACTATTCTGTAGAGAGACAGTACAATGTCTGCAGCGCTCCGCTCAGACTAATGCTGCATTTATGTGAACTTGTATTTAACAGCATTAAGACTTTGTTTAAAAAAAAAAAAAAAAAAAAAAGAAAGAAAGAAAGAAAGAAAAGAAAGTAACGTTAAACCTGACTTGTTTGTAGCATTTAATGCTAATATGCCCGGCTGATTTACTCAGTAATCATTGAGACATGAATAAAAATATACGGTAACACTCTGTCTTTAGGAGTTGAATACACATGACATCAACAAACTAAGAACAACACATCGATTACTCTGCAACGACGCTGTGTGTGAGCACTTGAACACATCATAAACTACGGTAGACTGAGCTTGTTCTTCTAAACTTTTTACGACATGAACAGAGCAAAATAACAGACAGAAGCCAGTGGCAGCGTGACCCAAAATATGTCTCAGCTGATCTAAAAATGAGTAAATCTATCTCTAAATACTACTAGTGTTTTTTTCTTTTTTTCATCCGTGCGTGTGTCGCTCTGTGTGACTGTGTTCAGTCGCTGCAGTGACCTAGTTCTGACAGAGACCACCTCTGGAGGCGTGAGCTTGTACTGAGGGCTGTACCACAGGTGTGGTTACCTGCTACAAGGGTGTGGTTAACGTACATCATGACGTCATCATGATCAGGAAGTACGGTCGGCAGCGTTTAACCTGAGGAGGGCAGCACTCATGCGGTTTTACATGTGTTTTACACCATATTTATGGAATTAGACGAGTTTTTCCAATTTTGTCAAAAATAGGAATATAAACTATGAACTGTATTACTAAAGCCCAATTTATACACACCATCAGCTAAAAAAAGTTGTTTTAGGGTTGAGTTACTCTTTAACGTTTCTACACCAAAAGACGTTAGCGTTGATGGTGCTATCGAATCAGTTTTATCAGAAGTAGAGAGTATTTCTTCTTTGACAGAAGCGCAAAGAGTGGCACGTCATATCGTTGCTATGATTGAAATCAAAGGTTTTAAGTCTTTCAAAGAAGAAATAATGTTGAGTAGGGTCGAATGCTTTATAAAAATCCAAGAATACTATTAATGCAGCTGAATCTATGCAGTTGTTGCAGTCTATAAGATAAAGTATCATTCTTCAATTGGAGCTGGTGTGCTGGTTGGTCCTAAAACCTTTTTGGGTTTCATTAATGTTCTTATGAAGGTTTTCAGGTATTTTGCAAAGATTAATGCTAAATTTTATAGTCAATATTCAATAGAATTCTTTATCAGAGTTGGATCAGTGGTTGGATCAGAATGCATTGCATGCTGTTAAGATTTGTGGGGGTGTTTTGTTGTTTGTTTTACAATAAACAAAACACACACAAAAACAGACATTCCATTTCATCTCATTTCATTCAAAAAATTAAATTGCAAGATTTTATATCTCAATAGTCCCTTATTATATAACTTAACAGATGGAATCTTCCATTTATTTATCATATATATAGACTGGGTTTTTTCAGTTTTTTTTAAGCCAATAAATCTAAGTAAATATATTGGATTCACAATAATACAAACAGATAAGGAGCTCAAGTGTTGTGTCTTTGTAATTCGAATAGGTAATTATATTTTTGCTTTCCAGCATAATAGATGGCTGTTTTTTTTGCAAAATAAAATTGTTCAAGTTGTTTCCAAAATGTTTTACTAACAATCATAAAACAAATTAATGAATTAGATTATCCTCTATGATATTACCATGCTTTAGAGCAGTCTACATTCAGGAAAAACAAGTGCCAGGTGTTAATGTTGATGCTGTTAATTGTTAAAAAAGAGTTAAAGCTAATGAAATTATGACGTTATCTGTGGTTTCATACAAGTATACTGTTTTACATTTAGATTAGTTTAGTTAGGACTGGAGGCAGTGGAGAATCTCTCAATTAAGTTTATAGCATTTACAACTTGATGTTTATCTCGTAGAAAGATCGCTGTATAAACTACCAGCTGTGTTCTCATTTCTTTTCCAAACAGTGTTAAGCCAGAGTATCATGTTTAATACTACATAATGAGAGAGTCTCCACTGTCAACAAAAATAGCTTTAGATTAATTTATGTCATCAGTTATTATTGCATTAAAATAAATTGGTTAATACTTTATTCCTGTCTCCTCTCTTTTTGACCACCACCTGGATTCCTTATTTATTATCTTTGGGGTGAAATTTGTGAAGCTGGGTCTTCAAGTCCGCCCACTTGGTTACACTAGAAAAATGTTTATACTTGTGTGGGTGCACGGTAGTAGAGAGTCCTTGGCTAATTCTGGCCAATTCAAACATCCTTGGCTAACTCTGCTTTTTCTGTGAGGAGTCTGCATGTTCTCTCCAGGTTCTCCGGCTTCCTCCCACAGCCCAAAGACATGCATGCAAGTATAGGTCAAGTGGCAATTCAAAAGTATCCCTCGTAAATTAATGTGAGAGTGACTGGTTGTCTGTCAGTGTCCGTCTACAAGTGTCTGCCCTGCAGCTAACTGGCCATTGTACCCCGCCCAAAGCTGCTGGGATAGGCTCCACCCGCAAACCCTAACAAGACTAGGTGGTAGAAAATTTAAAAAAAAATAAAATTGAATGACTGTCCGCCCGTGATTGTTGTCTACAGCTCTCTACAGCTCCCGCTCCGCAGAAAATTATCTTGGGTCTCCCTGATGACCCTGCCACTCCATTTTCCCTCACTCTCCCACACTCGAGTTCTGGCCCGCCTCGCCGCATACTCGTTCTCTGATTGGTTAGGTTCATGCTCACGTCTGATTGGCTGTGCAAGTTGCAGTGAAAGTCTATGGGCTACAGTCAGAAGTGGGAAAATAGAACAGAAAAAATATCCACAGTGTCAATCAAACAATCAATTTAAATAAATGTCTATTTTTGTTATTAGGCTGTGGTGTTTCAAGGCAAAGGACAATCGGAATATTTTTGTTGTTTCTTTATAATGGAAAGTAGAAAGAGATCCAACCAAAATAGCCTTAGAAGGAGAGCAGTTAAGAACGTTAAGTCTTTAATTGAGGGACTTGCTCCTCTTAGAACGGACCTCTCTTTTAGACAAATGGCAGATGAAGATCACCACATTGGAACATACCCTCTGTTGGATACATGGATTTACATGATTTATGAATTTCTTCATGACTACATGCATTTGATGTGTCTTGGTGCAGAGGCTTTTAGACCTTTGGTTATCATCAGGGCCACTCCGTGTCTGTCTCTCCTCCTGTCAGTGTCAAGTAATAACAGATTTATTAGTTGGATTAAAAGATATTGTTCCTTTTGAGCACAAAAGCCAAGAACAGTAGCAGAAAGATTGAGATGGAAGGCTACCAAGTTACGGAAGGTATTGTTACACACTAGTCCTGTGGTACTTAATAATATCTTAGATTTTACTGTATACAATAATTTAATGCTTTTATCGGTTGCTGTGTATATTCTACTCAGTCCATAACACTTAATTTTTTTATTTTCTCTCTTTAATAAATATTTATTTATTTTGCATTTCTCTTATTAATGTAAGACAAATCTGTGTTGCAACATCCATCAAACATATCACAAAACCTTTACAAAAAAAAAAAACAGGCAAACAAAGGCTTCAAAATTATATAGCAGATGAGAGTGACGACCACCTGCAAATTACACATCAGCTCATTCACCGGAAACCTATTACCGGTATGTATTTTTGTCTTAAAATTTTTTTTTTAATGTATGAATATTTTAGTGCTATACTCACAGTTCTAGTTTCAAGTGCAGTCGTGCTTAGTCTTTAGTGTAGGTTTTGTCATTTAGTGAGTCATTTAGTTTTGAGCTCTTATTCCTGGTGTAGTCCTCATTAAGACCTGATTTAGTCCTGGTCTAGTCTTGATTTAGTCCCAGTCTTGTCAGTCAGTCAGGAAATTGTGTAGTCATAGGTTCTCCCCTCTAAACTTACTTCCTCACCTTTATGTCTTTTGTAAAGCATGGATCTCTGCACCAGTTGCTCTTTTATCCACCTGACGTTGCTGTGAACTCATCTGGAAATCTCCAAGAGGTGAGTCTTCAGATATGAACCCCATGACTATCATACGCATTTTTTGTTACTTCTTCGAAATTCATTTTCTATTCCTGTATTGGTCATTATCTGTTTACCAGCCTCCAGTACTCAAGACCCCAGACAGATTTATGAATGATATCTTGAAATATCTCGCAATCTAGAGGACCCTGGAAGAAAGCTCTTACTACAAGGAAAGAGCTGCATTGTGTTTCTGTAGATTTCGAGAAAGCGCATGACAGGGTGCCACGGAACGAACTGTATGAGGAAGTCTGGACTGGCAGAGAAGTATGTCAAAGTGGTGCAGGATATGTATGAGAGCAGTAGGACAGTGGTAAGGTGTGCCATAGGTGTGACAGAGGAGTTCACAGTGAAGGTGGGACTGCATCAAGGATCGGCTCTGAGCCCCTACTTGTTTGCTATGGTGATGGACAGGCTGACAGATGAGGTCAGACAGGAATCTCCATGGACTATGATGTTTGACCTTGTGATCTGTAGTAAGAGCAGATAGAAGATGGAGGAAAGTCTAGAAAGGTGGAGGTTTGCTCTGGAGAGAAGAGGAATGAAAGTTAGTCGCAGCAAGACAGAATACATTACTTGTGGTCAAAAGTCCAGTTGGACATGTTCAGAGGAGAGACAGTGAAAATAGTGACAGTGAATCCATCAGTCAAAGGATGCTGAGGTTAGAGCTGCCAGGAGGAGGCCAAGAGGAAGACCAAAGAGCATGTTTATGGATGTACTACAAGAGGACATAAAGGTAGTTGGTTTGACAGAAGAAGATGTAAAGGATGGGCTAGATGGAGACAGATGATACACTGTGGTGACCCCTGAAGGGAAAAAGGCATAAGGAAAAGAAGAAGAATATTTGTCATTGTTAAAATGTAATGGAGAGGATTTCATGATTTAAAAATGTTTTTGTTACATTCACAATCCCACTCACAATCCTGTGGGACAAAGACCAGCCTTGGTTTCTATGCTCAAAGGGGGCAGTACGTTCAGGAGAGGAAGTGGACGGCCTGAAACAGACTGAGAATGTTCGCAGCCCTAAGTTGAGCTACTACCTCCTGCAATTCATGCACTTGGTCTTCCATGTTCCATGTCTTCCATGCAAAAAATGTGACGGTATTGTTCACAATACCCACATTCAGTAAACAAAAGACGGGCCATACTATCTGTTGAAATGCAGTTTTTGCACTGAGCATGTGTGGGATGCTCTGGATCAGCATATACGACAGCGTGTTCCAGGTTCTGCCAATATCCAGCAACTTCGCACAGCCATTGAAGAGGAGTGGACCAACATTCCTCAGGCCACAATCAACTCTCTACTTGATCAACTCTATGTGAAGGCGATGTGTTGCACTGAGGCAAATGGTGGTCACACCAGATACTGTCTGGATACTGAAAGCTTTTTTACCTTGCTCAGTTCGGACTCTAGGTCATCCTCAAGGGTTCTGTGGACATAAAACATGAGCTGTTAAAACTGGGAATCAAACTAGAACAATTGCAGCTGTCTGTTTATGCAGCCCACTGCAGGGAAAGACAGTAGCACATAAAAATACTGAAATAAAATCACTAAACTGGGCGATATGTTTAAAAATCAACACACAACATGTTGTAAATTAATAGATTTAAAAGTTTGACTGCGGACTGCGACACAAACCGAACTTGTTAGCTAACTTGTTGGCTCATTAAAACTGAAGTCAATGGAGCAGTGTTAGCTTGCATTACTGTGACCACGCTTTTACTTTGCCATTCTCTTCTTTTGACTTTGTGTTGTGAGTAGTTTGTTAACTTGATATAATGATTGCCTTTCATCTAGTCTCTGAACACATCATCGCTGATCAAGGTTATACTTACATTTAGAGACGAAAGTTGTGCCAGTTCTTTAAATTTTCGCTCAGTTTCCTGTTTCCTGTCTGTGATCCAGAGGGCGGGACGGATTTGGACATCCCAATCTGTGGGGATCAGGATCACTCTGATCCAATCCGGCAAAGTTTTGAAATACCGGGATAGATCCGGTTGATCCGTGATCCCGCGACAGATCATTTTGATCTGGATTACAAGTTTGGAAATACCAGCTCAAGAGCTCCTCTGTTTAATATAGTCAAAGATAGAGCGGGAGAAGACCAAAGATTGCGTTGTAAATTACAATGTGCCAATGCTTAAGTCTGTGCAAAGACCAACCAACCCGTTCATACAGCAGACAATGATGTATAAGGGCTTTTAGGTTAGTAACAAACTCAGAGCTCCATGATAAACTTTGTCCAAAGTATGGAGGCTCTGAGCAGAAGCATACATATGTGGTGGGTGAGGGAGTGTAGACAATGTATGTGTAGGAGAGATGGAGTGAAATATAATAAAACTATAATTTGATTGTGTAAATTTTGTTACAGAATAAGTTAAGTTTGTAATTTCAGCACTTCTGATTATCAAGTAACAGAAATCCGACAACGCCACCCCAGGAATTTCACCTGGAGAATCAGGAGGTAAACCTTAGGCACACAGATACGTTATACTGATAAGGCAGGAGACAGAGTTCCAGTCATTACAGTTTATTAACAGCTCAAGTATTAAATATATTCTAAAAAAACACACACAGTACTACAACCACTGACCCCCCCCCCCACACACACACACACACACACACTCACATTCTCAGACACACACGCACTCACCCTCAACTCTGGGAGCTGAGGCTTACCCCTGGGGAGTGCAAACAAGGGGATAGGGGAGGATACATACAAGAGAAAGAGCACTCAAAACACAAAATACACACAAAAAGAAATAAAAAGTGCACAACAAACCAAGGATACCACCACCTAAGGAGCCCACCACCACCAGACTGGGCCTTTAGCTCCTAGAAGGAAAATAAGAGAAATGAGTATGGGCCAAACAACCAACAATCAAATTCAGTTGAGACACTGGTGTATTCACTATAATGACACAGTTCAATTTATATGTATGATAAACAGCAATCAGTCAACAATACACTTATTCAAACATCACACACAACAGTCGATCCTAATAACCATGAGTTAGTTAGTGGAGCAGTAGCAGGTTAATGTCATGCACTGAAGGGCTCGCCAAAGCAGCCAAATCCCCAACCTAACAAAAATGGTTCCTCCGGTACAGCCAAACAGAGTAGTCCAGAGGTGGAAACAAAACCACCACTTAGGCAAAACAGCTAGTCATCCAAGAGAAAGCAGTTAGTCATGCCAGGGCGACACAGTCGGTTAGGTGAAAACAAAGCAAAGTTCAGCAAAGGCAAAACAGCAGTGTCTGAAGCACAAAAGCAGGAATTATTAGTATTTACAGGACTAATTAAAGCTTATGCATCAGCAGACAGACATCATACGTACCACTGTATGAGCAGAATGTAGCTCCGGTGAAGGAGGAGGCAAAGGCTAGCAGCAGTGGCTTTCTACAGAAGCAATAGGCATTACAGCCACTGTTGCGTACACCATAACTCAACCAAGGGGGAAAACCTACCGTAATCATGTAGCCATCGTCGTTACAGTTGGCAGCGCATGCGACCGTACCCCGATGCTAAAAAAAATAGAACACCAAATTAAAGGGTATATCACACGCTTTGAGAGAGGAGTAAGGAAACTTCTCATACCTGCTCAAACCGGAAGGCGGAACCCGGAAACAGGCGGCCAGGGACAAGCAACGTGTGATGGCAAAGGGAGGGTAACAGGAAGGAGAGCGCTTACAAAGGGTGCCACCTAGTGCAATTGGCCGAGAACTAATGGGCATTAATGCAGCGAATATGAGGCTGCAGCTCATACTGTCACACATATATAAAACATCACCATTGTCCAAAATTGCAAAAAGGTGGCAGCAACAAGCCCCTTTTAGATTTAAAAGAAAAGATAGAAAATAAGATAGAAATAAAAATAAATCCTAAGTATAAAATAGATAAATAATTCTAAATACAAATAACTGTACAGTAAAGTGCAAATGAGCTATATAGTGCAACATAAGCTGTATTTGCAATCGGCATTAATGTGCAAAGTAAACATATAAAGTGTAAACAGTCAGCTGTAAGTGAACAGTGGGGATAGTCCATGGTTCCTGTCAGCTGTTCAGGAGTCTGATGGCGGAGGGAAAGAAAGAGTTCTTCAGTCGTGTAGTCCTGCATTTCACACTCCTGTACCTCCGGCCTGAGGGTAGAAGTGTGAACAGTCTGTGTTGGGGGTGGGTGGGGTCCTTGATGATGGAGGCAGCTCTCCTGTGGACTCTGTGCTGGTAGATGCTCTGCAGAGTGGGCAGTGGAGTCCTGGTGATCTTCTCAGCAGTCTTCACCACTCTCTGCAGGTGTCTGCGGTCCAAACCTGTGGTGCTGCCGTACCACACGGTGATGCAGCTGGTCAGGATGCTCTCAACAATGCAGCTGTGGAAGTTGCTGAGGATCTTAGGCGACATGCCAAATTTCCTCAGCCTCCTCAGGAAGTACAGACGCTGCTGAGCCTTCATGACCAGCTGCGTGGTGTTGAAGGTCCAGGTGAGGTCCTCACTGATGTGGATCCCCAGGTACTTGAAGCAGCTCACCCTCTCCACTTCAAGCTCCCGGATGAATAGTGGTTGCTGAGGGCTCCTTTCCCTCCTCATGTCCACTATCAGCTCCTTTATCTTGTCCGTGTTGAGGGTGAGGTTGTTGTGGTCACACCATGACACCAGGCTGGCCACCTCCCTCCTGTAAGCAGCTTCGTCACCACCAGTGATGCATCCAATCACTGCAGTGTCATCCGCGAACTTAAGGCTGGTGTTGTCCTTGTGGGAGGCGACGCAGTCATGGGTGAACAGGGTGTACAGGATGGGGCTGAGGACGCAGCCCTGTGGGGTGCCAATGTTTGTGGTGATAATGGCTGAGGTCCTGGTCCCAATTCTGACAGACTGAGGCCTGCCAGTCAAAATAGGTGTACAGGTGTGTGTGTGCCTCCTCTCTGTGCTGTGGTTGGAGGTCTTGAAGCAGGTGTAGAATGTGTTGAGGTCATCCGGCAGGCTGTCTGAGGAGCTGATGGTGCTGGTGTTGGTCCTGTAGTCTGTGATGTGTTACAGGCCCTGCCACATCCGCCTGGGGTCCGCAGTTGGGGAGAAGCTGTCAAGCTTCTCTCTGTACTGCCTCTTGGCCGATGTGATGGCTTTTCTCAGTCCGTACTTCGCTGCTTTGTACACCGTCTCATTGCCAGATGTAAATGCATGAGAGCGGGCACGCAGCATCTGACGTACCTGACTGAACTTTCTGACTTGTATGGTGGGTAAAATGTTGTTAACACAAGTGCTGATGTACCCAGTGACATACTCAGCATAGTCCTGTACGCTTACAGAGGAGTCCTCCAACGTTGCTGCAGCCTCAAACACATCCCAATCCGTCCTTGCAAAGCAGTCCTGCAGGGTGCTTTCAGCCTCCGGGTCCAGTGTTTAATCTGTTTGGTGAAAGGGTTTGTTTGTTTAAGTCTGTAGGCCGGGTACAGGAACACAGAGATGTGGTCTGACTGGCCGAAGTGGGGGCGGGGTGCAGCTCTGTACGCAGCCCGTATGTTGCTGTAAACATGGTCCAGGGTTTTTTTCTCGCGTGTGGGAATGTCCACATGCTGGAAATATTTGGGCAGTACAGTCCGGTAATTGCACTGGTTGAAGTATCCAGCGGCAATGAAAACAGCGTCAGGATGAGCCGTCTCCACGGTGCTGATGACGTCATGGAGCTTGCCGAGCACAACTGTGGAATTGGCACGCAGAGGGATGTAAAGAGCAGCCAAAAACACAGCAGTGAATTCCCTCGGTAGGTAATAGGGACGGCACTTCAGCAGTAAAAACTCCACGTCTGGTGAGCAGTGCTTGTGAACGGCCCGTTGTCTCCGCACCACGCATTGTTGACAAACACACACATGCCTCCCCCTTTCGGCTTACTGGAGGCTGCAGTCCGGTCTCCTCGGTGTACCGAATGAGTCTCTAGCTGAACTGTAGATTCTGGGACTTTGTCAGAAAGCCAGTTTTCTGTGAAAATAAGAGCGCAGCACTCTCGTATTTCCCGCTGTGTTGTAATCCTGGTTCTATGCTCGTCCAATTTGTTCTCCAGAGACCGCACGTTTGCGAGCAAGAGGCTGGGCAGCGGTGGTCGGTTAGCTCGGGCTTTGAGCCTAGCATGGAGTTCCCCCCTCTTGCCTCGCCGTCTCCGAAGCGCTGTTCTGGGGTCAGCTAGCTCACTCAAGGTTGGTGCTTCGTGGGGGTGAAGGTGGTGGCTGCGGGAGCAAACAATGAGTTGCAGCTCCGGTGGTATGAATCCATTAAATTTAAACTGATGGTGTGAATTTCCAATGTCCAGTAATTCCTGTCGGCTGTATGTAACAATGCACATTGTGCACTGCAGAAAAAACTAAGAATGCACTAATAGAAGAAAAATAAGAAGAAAAAGTCAGCATTTGTGAGCGGAGCAAGCAAACACGTCTGCCTCTTGATTGATTGAAATCAATCAAGAGGCAGACGTGTTTGCTCGCTGTGTTGCCAACTCCTCAGTAAGAAAAGTTGCCATTGGCTGTCCTAAAAGTCGCTAGAAGTTGCAAAATTACGTCATGACCTAATTTGCATAATTTGTTGTGTGCATGTAATTGTTATGGACGCTGTAGAAGAGAGGAATAATGCTGTTTTGTTTTGTTTTTAACCATATATAGCAGCTTATTTTGGGTGAGTGGGTAGCCTTTTGGATATGATTTTGAGGTTTTTTTTTTCTTTGTTTGATTGTTTTACACAGAAATCAATCAATACAGTCTGTATGCCCATTTCTCGTCTCCAATAAATGGCTTAATCCAGCCTTTAGATTCAGGACTCACTCCTTTCTGTATTTTTGAGTGTAGCTACCTGGCTAGATATTGTCAGTGCTGTGGCACAGAGAGGCACAGACAGTGGACGAGTCGAGTAGGAGACTGTGTGAGTCTCTGGTTTAATGATAAATGCATGCTCTGGACGCGGTGGGGAACATCTCCTGCTCTGATGCTGCTGAGAGAGACTTCTGCGTGCGGACAGGAGTGATTTGCGATGGGGGAGGGGCGCACGGCAGCGCCCGCTGCTTGCTGAGAGTAGTGAGAATGAGTCTCCTAAAGTCTCCAATAACACCAGGAAAAGTCGCTAGATTTGTCGCTAGTCGCTTTTTCGAAAAAGAGTCGCTAGAGGGGTCTGAATAGTCACTAAATATAGCGACAAAGTCCCTAAGTTGGCAACACTGTATCAAAGGCAAATCTTATTGTTTTGATTGTGTTTGAGAAGAGCATGGTTTTTGTCTTTTCAGCATTTAAAACGAGTTTTAGATAATAAAAATTGTTTTGAATAGAATCAAAAGCCAGTTGTAATTTGGAGAGGACCTGGTTTGGCATGGTTCCAGTACAATATAAAACAGTACCATCAGCATAAAAATGAAAGTTTGCATTTGGCACATTACGTTCAATGTTGTTAATATAAAGAATAAATAAAAGTGGGCCCAACAATGATCCTTGTGGCACCCCCTTAGTCACTGGAAGTAGGCTGGAAGTATAGCCGTCAGCCTGTACACACTGAGTTCTATCAGTAAGATAAGTGTCAAACCAGCTGACAGCTTGATTAGAGTACCGCATCAATAAGCCTTTTCTTCAGCACTATATGGTCAACTGCATCAAAGGCTTCTGAAAGGTCTGCAAAAAGGGCAGAACAGTGTTGTTTTTTTTGTCCATACACTCAATAAAATCATTTACAACTTTTAGTGCTGCAGATGTAGTACTGTGCTTTTTCCTAAAACCAGATTGAGAACAAGATAAAACTTTACAAAAGGCAAGAAAGTCCTTTAGTTGGCCAGTAACAAGAGATTCCAATATCTTAGTTAACACAGATCATTTTGAAATAGTCCTATAGTTATTTAGAATACTAGGATCTTACCCTTTATGTAATGGAAGAACATATGCTGATTTCCAGATGTTTGGTATTTTGTTAGTAGCCAAACAGAGATTATAAATGTATGTTAATAGAGCAGAAATGATCTCAGCCGCCAACTGTGAAAAAAAAAGGGCTCCAGTTTGTCAGGACCAGCTGATTTAGCTGTGTCTACAAGCTTAAGCGCTCTTTGTACCTGATAGACCATCACTGGATTAAAGCTAAAGGTAGGCCGCAGGTGATTTTGTCCCACTGGCACATCTGAGGAAAATCCAGGGTCAGGGTTAAGAGATTCAAAAAGAAATCCAGAAGCTATAAAATGTTTATTAAAACAATCTAGTATTTTTTCCTTGTCCGTAATTGTTTTTTAATTACTTTGAATGTAATTATTAATGCATGGAGGAAGCTCTAGAGCTCTGTTATTCTCTGATAAAGACTTAATAGTATTCCAGAATTTTGTTGGATTGTTCAAATTCTTTGTGGTTTGAGAAAGTTAATAATCAGCTTTAGCTTTTCTGATTCAAACCGTACAAGAATTTTGCATTTGTCTAAAATCCTGCCAGTCCAGAGTCAGTTTACTTTTTCTAGCTTTTCCCCATGCAAGATCACATTTATGAAGAAGAAGAAAAACGGTAGTAAACCAAGCATTTCTTCGACCTTTTACTCTGTATTTCTTATAAGGAGCATGCTTATTGTCCCAAGCATTATCAACATCTGCAGTAGCTTTTTACAGTCAAGTCCCAGTCAATGTAAAATAAATCATGTAAAAGTCCTTGTTCCGAGAAGTGTTTCATATCCCATTTTACTGTAATACTTGGTTTGAATTTTGGAAATTTTGTAATTTTGCAGCTCGAACTGTTGCAACGACATTTCACGCTTAGGCCTTCAGTGACGTCCCACTTAACACATTACAACATCACCTCAATATAGGCTAGTCAAGGCTTGTCAAGTAACACTTAATTCAGGAGCATTTAAAACCAATAAACATGCATTCACAATTAAGAGTAGGAAACTAAGTTCACAGATACTGTCAAAAATAAAAAATAAAAAGGCGATTTAAAGATGCCAAACAAAATGCCACCAATTTGCAGCGTTTCTCAGAAGCTGTGAGCCACAGGTACCGTTCATAGTTGCTCGTCTGGAAATGACGTACAAGCTAGCTAGCACAGGGGTTGGCCGACCTCGTCTCACAATATCCAGTGAAAGGCCCGTCTTGAAAATGGCGTGGAAAGTATATCTGCAACCAGATCAATCTCTTCTCGTCCTTCGGTCATTAAGAGTTAAAAATACAGCGATAGCTGTTGGATCTCCAGGTTTAGTTCGATATTCTGCCAATTGCCACCTTTCAGGCTCTAGCAAGTGCTTATCCAATCACAGGACGCGTACATGTCCAGGTCAACGCAAGACCTTCTAGCTGACCTTGGTCTGCAAAATTGAGATCTGATTGGCTATTGCAACTGACTGTGTCCGTTCACTTACAGTGCAAAGGGGCCTGCTCTGTTTATTCTGACGGTCTCAGGCAAATGAAACACAAGCTAGCTGAAATATAATTGGATAAAAACTCTACCATGATAAACAACATTGGAAGCCACTCAACTAAGTGGATTTAATATGACATAAAGAGAACAGAGAATAATTTTGTTTACATATTTATGAAAATAAAATAAATTTACTTTTCTGAGCATGTTTAGGCCAGCAGAGAAGGCCTTGCTGGCCCTGACGGCCCACCACTGTTAAAATTACATCTATAAGAAATTATTTTTCAGATTTAAAGATTTAAAGTGTTACAGTGTGATCTAAGATAATCAGAGACCGGTTGTAGCCAGTTCAAACTTAAATCCCCAAGTAGAGTCAATTCTTTATAATTCACATCAGAGAGGAGCTGCATTTAAGCAGAAAGAGCACTGGAGAGTCAGCTGATGGTGGTCTATAACAACCAGTGACAGTCAGGCTAAGAGGTTGTGAGACTTCATGCTTTAAGGGTAGGACCTTAAACTGTCTTGACACTGATTTGGAAAGTAATACATTGACTTGGAATTTATTTTTAATGTAAATTGCTATATCCCCTCCTCTTTTAGGACATTGTAACCACTAATGTAAATATCTTTGTTTGACACTGACTTAGCCAGGTTTCAGAAAAAACTATAACATCTGCACCCGTGGAATGTGCCCAAATACGGAGCATATCAATTTTAGGGACAAGGCTGCGCACATTGATATGAATGAAACCAAGGCCAGACCTTTCCTTAAAATCAGCTGGGGTGTCATTATTAATGAGAGTGTCTAGTCCTCGGTTTGGCTACACATTTCCTGACATAAGTAATAGAAGTAATATTATTCTCACCCTTGCAGCCAAATGGTTCACAAAAAGGTTAATTTCTCAAAGCTTCATGTCTACACTTGCTGCTGCTGGTTAAAGACTGTTAAACAGGCAGATATATTATCAATATGTAATACGCTCAATAGGCTGCTGTCCTGTAACAGCGCAGCCATGGGAATGGGTATGGGAAATGGGAATGAATACCAAGTAAAAGAAATCATTCATTCATTCATCTTCTACCGCTTAGCCCACTTTGTGGGGTCGCGGGTGGCTGGAGCCTATCCCAGCAGCTTTGGGCCTTAGGCGGGGTACACCCTGGACAGTGGCCAGTTCGTCGCAGGGCTGACACTTAGACATACATTGACAGACAACCATTCACTCTCACATTCATCCACTAGGGGCACTTTAGAGTCACCAATTCACCTATACATGCATGTCTTTGGGCGGTGGGAGGAAGCCGGAGATCCCGGAGAGAACCCACGGTGACACGGGGAGGACATGCAGACTCCTCACAGAAAGACCAGAGTTAGCCAATGATGTTTTTTTGGGTTGGCTACAATCGGCCAACGATGTTTTTTGGGTCGGCCGGGATTCGTACTCACGACCTTCTTGCTGTGAAGCAGGAGCGCTAACCACTCCGCTACCGTGTTAATCTTAAACAAAAAATATAATAAAATAATAATAATATAATAAATTTTAAAAAATGCACATCATGTACAGTACATTTCACGTATTACTTTGACAAATAAATTAAACGAACTCTGTGCCATTTTTGTAGTGGTGCTCCTCATGGGACACAAACTTCCCATCTCCCGCGTTCAAGTTGAGAGTACTAACTGCTCCACCACAGATGATATAACAGCAATTTTCAGGTGCAACATGAAAATACAATGGAATGTAATATTACTTTGCAAATTATTAGTAAATTATTTGGCTTATGTTTGAATAACTTATAATGACAAGTGAACATGCAGTGCAGTGTTTTAAAAGGTCAGGGGCAGTGAATGTGCTTGTGAACATGAAGAGGGCACTGAATAGGCTTGTGCAAAAGGTTCATAAATTGCGCTACTACTCAAAGTCTCTAACCACTTCCTGAACCAGCAAGGCTTTGAACGTCATCAGTAACGTCACTTGCCCTAAACGACACCAGTGTCAATACACGCTTCACCAAACATTTCCAGGATTAAGAGACACACGCTCCGAAGCCTCGGCACAATACAACCCATCACTACCTATTGCTTTTTTTGAAAGCCTTATGCTGTCAACCACTCCCAATTGTAAAAAAAACAAAAACCTGTTTTTATTTGTTATTATTTACCATCCTCCCTGTGCTTATTCTGAGTTTCTAAATGAATTCTCTTTTTTTTGTTGTTTATCCTGTTTAGTTAGTTGACTCTGACCAAATTATCATTGTAGGGGACTTTAACATTCATGTTGATGACGACAGTGATAGTTTAGGCAGTGTGTTTATGGCCTTATTAGATTTTATTGGTTTTGTGCGAAATGTACCCACTTATAGGCACAACCATACCCTGGATCTTATATTAATCTACGGTACAGCGATTTGTCAGTTAAAAGTCCTGCCCCATAACCCCGTCATATCAGTATTTCTCTAGTTACTCCTGAGAGCAGCCCCCACAGCCCCAGTCCCAACACAACAGATCAGTTTGTTGATACAACAATGTGTTTAATGCAGACAGCTCTTGATAGTGTTGTTCTGCTAAAACAGAGGTTCATTAGAAATAGTAGAGTATCACTCTGGTTTAATACAGACTCCTCAAACAAGCCACACGTAAATTAGAAAGGCAATGGCATCATCCCAGCTCCGAGGAGTCACTCCTGGAAGCCTGGAAGAACAGTCTTTTCATTTATAAGCAAACTCTGCCTAAGGCCAGAGCCAGGTATTATTCGACACTAATAGAAGAAAACAAAAATAATCCTAGATTTCTGTTCAGCACTGTAGCTAGGCTGACGAACAGTCACAGCTCAGATGAACCTAGCATCCCTTTTTACTCTTAGCTGCAATAACTTCCTCATACAGGTGTAATGTTGAACCCGGCTCTTGTTACAGCTTCTATCCCATCCTGCAACAGTCTGCCCAGAATAGCAGATTGTAAGACTGTAAAATCAAGCCGGCGGTAAACCTTTACTATGCAGTGCCTTTGGGGGGGCTTTTGACCTGTTGGGTATCCCCAGCCACACTGAAGCTCTTCCTTCTTATGACACTGGTTGTCCCAGAGAATTGGACCAGCTAATTAATTAATTGGCCATCAGTCACTACTGGTGTTTTGGGAAAAAAAATCTATTGAAAAACACACGATCTTTACTCAAGCCGAGCTACCAGTCAGGTCCAAGGCATACCGTGTCTCTCCTGTAAAGAAAAAGGTGATAGAGGAGCATGTGGAGACTATGCTTATCCAATGTCCATTATTCATGACATATTGGAGTCTCTAGATAACGCTTCCTGGTTTAGTGCTTTAGATTTGCAATCTGGTTATTGGCAGATCGCAATGGATGAAAAAAGCAAACAAAAGACTGCTTTCATCACATCCCTTGGTCTCTTCCAGTTAAAGCGAATGTCCTTTGGACTGCGGAATGCAGCTGCCACATTCCAGCGTTTAATGGAGAAAGTACTGTGACATCACAGTATATTCCCATTCTCGTTAACAGCATCTGCATTACTTGAACTCAGTCTTCGAAAAGCTACAGTCAGCCAACCTTAGCCTTAACATGAAAAAGTGCCACTTCTTCAAGCACGCATTAAAGTTCCAAAGGGGTGGAAGTAGATCCGACCAAGACCCAAGCCGTAGTTCACTTTCCTGCTCCTATCACAAATTCATACCACATTTTGCTGAACTGTCTGCACCTTTAAACAACCTAAAGAGGAAAGGAGTCTAATGGAGGTGTACAGAGGTGTGACAAGCTAGCATGGATGCTTTGGAAAGAGCACCAGAAAACCCTCCTGTGCAGGGTCAACCTAATCCAAAGCTAGTGAAGTTGGACTGGGAGTCATTCTTTCACAAGTCTTCCTCGAGAGGGAACAAGTGATTGCCTACGCCTCCCGAGGGCCCAGGGGAGCAGAGAGGATCTCTACATCTGAGAAGTAATGGCTGGCTGTTGTTTAGGCGGCGGAAAAAATTAAGGCATTTTCAGGAAGGAGTGGAGTTTGATATATATACTGACCATGCCCTCTTATCCTGGGTGTTCAATTGTCCAAAGACTTCTTTGCAGCTAACCAGATGGATACTTCGACTGCAGCAGTTCACATTCAAAGTGCACTACCGTAAGGGATGTCTTAACACTGCCCCCGATGCCTTGTCATTTCCTGTGTTTCCAACACCATGTCTGGCAGTCTTAACCAAAGGTTTTCTGACCTTCCTACCACGATGGCAGAGATTGCTCAGGCCAAAGAGCAAGACCAAAAAGTTCTTGAACTTTGACTCTGGAAAGATACTTGCATGACTCTCCAAGCCTAAATCGAAACAGTTTTATCCTTCACCCAGGGGTCCTTTACAGCAGAGTTTCTCTGATATTTTCATGATAATCCTTTGGGGGCGGCATCTTGGGCAACTCAGGACTTTGCTTCGGATTCTGTAACTGGCCTGGTGGCCCAGTGTTCGCAAAGACATGTGGGAACACACAAAGACCTGCAAAATCTGTCAGTAATATAAAGTAACCAACAAAAAGCCCACTGGCTACATGCAGATTACAAAAGTCCAAGCGCCTGGGGAAATGCTTGGAGTTGATCTTATGGTAAGTTTCCCTAAAAGTAAGAAGGCTAACTCTTACCTGCTTGGCTTAGTTGACTACGAAATGGGCAGAAATGTTCCCACTGAGAGACAGTAAGACCACATACCTGGTGAAGATTCTCAGAGGGGCGTTTCCCAAAAACTCACTATCAGCTACCATCCACAAACAAATCTCACAGAACGATTCAATTGAACAATCAAAACAATGATTGCCTCCTTTGCTGGACAGTATCACACAGCATGGGGCCAATGACTTCTGGAGTTTGGAGCTAAATACTATAATACTTGCAGAAAAGAGGTACACTTTCAGGTAGGAAACTTAGTCTGGGTTTGTACCCATCCACTCTCTTAAGCCATTGAAAGGTTTTCAGCCAAATTGGCACCAAAATGGGAATGGCCAGCTACTATTGTTTGGAAGCAAGGGTCTCGGAACTATTTAGTAGGATGGGCTGGCACACCTTGTAAACAGGACACTGTGAATTTGGTTAACCTCAAATGATATTATGGGATCTGACTCTGTTAGCCTCTCGGCTGGACGGGGGCCTATGTAGCCCAGCCACATATTGTTTGTATTTGACAGTGATTTTTAAATGTTGTGGTTGGTGCGCGCTGAAGTCACCTTTTAGTCAGCTGACAACGGTGCCGAAATTAACATCAGGAGTGGCAGCTGGGATAAAACTGTTCCCCTTCAAAAGCTAAACTTCGATGCTGCGTAGCATACGCTATGGGAAACATTGTTTGTCGGACCGTTTGTGAAGCTCGTGTGTCAAACACGCCAAAGGGATTTGGCCTGCTTATATACCTTGTGCTCAATCAACAGCACCTGCGAGATTGGGCACACCTGGTTGATTGGGCTGGAAGGTATAAAAGGCATGTGACTGGAACAGTCCCCGGATCTGTTTGTCTTCAGACCGCATCACTTGTGTCTTCTGCAGTCAAGTCTGTGAACAGTTAAATAAAATAAACTATGGATAGTGGAAAGAGGTGTGCCTCCTTGTCAGAGGTTGCTCTCTGACGAGGATAATCATGACTTCTGTTATGTTTGGGGGTGTTTGGGGGAGGAACACGCAGCCCTTGGTCTAGCGGGGGAGTGTGAGCACTGTGACTTGCTGCCCATAAAAGTCTAACGTGCTCCCCCGCTTGGATCCTGGGAGTCGCGTGTGGAAATGGCTGAGACGCCGGGATCAGAGGGCTCTCTGTCCCTTGCGCTCTTGCCAGATGAGACGGACATCGGTGCTTCCCCCGAGCGTCTTGATGACGCCTCTTTCCTGGCCGCCTCTGCCTCACAGCACTCCTCCCGCCCTGATGTGGCATTTGAGGAGTTGCTGGAGGTTGTCACCAGGGCGGTGGCGCGGCTCAATATTGATTGGCTGCAGGACCAGGGCTTCCCCAAACACTCCAGACTGGATGACAGGTTTCTGTCGAGTGGCCAGGGGGAGAGATCTCAGTGGCGGTCTCTCCCCTTTGATGATCTCCATGTGGAGCTTGCTTGCTTGTGGAGTAATCCATATTCGTCCCTTTTCTTCAACCCATCAACGTTTATATATTCAACTATTGTTGGGGTGGAGACGCGGGGCTATGGGGCGATGCCCCAGGTTGAAGAGGCGCTCGCGGGCTACCTCTCTCCTCGGACATCTTCCTCCCTCCGCAAACCGACCCTCCCCACCAAGCCGTGCCGTGTTACGCCATCGCTGGTGGGGAAGGCGTTTCAAGCAGCGGGTCAGGCTGGTGCTGCGCTGCACACTATGACTGTGTTGCAGGCTTATCAGGCTGACCTGCTACAAGAAGAAGCGTGGGGGGTCTGTAGAAGAGAGCTGCGCTGAGCCACTGACCTGTGGCTCAACCTCACGGGCATCAAGGAGAAGGACCGCACCTTTCTTCTTGATGCCCCAGTCTCCCCCTTGAGTCTGTTTGGTGACACGGTAGATGTTGTCGCCGTGAGATTCCGAGAGGCTAAACGCTACAAGGAAGGCTTTTGTGAGGTTCCTCCCCTGCCGCACTCAGACCCCGGGACCATCGGCCACTCGGTCCCAGTCAGGTCCAGCCCCATCTAGGCGTGCAGCCCAGAAGGAGAGTGTAGCGGATCGTGCCCCCCCTCGTAAGATCTGGGGGGCTGACCGCCACGCTCCTCCAAAGAAAGTGCACCTGTGCACAATCATTTCAACCAGAAAAAATAAGTCCTGGCGCTGCACACCCAGGACCGCGGGGGTTCCCCCCCTGGGAGGGGCACATGAATACTCAACCCCGGGGACCCGCTGTTCTTTCCCCGCCACCACCGGCGTTTCGGGGAGCAGTGGTCTCTGGCAGAGTGTTAAGTCCATCTCCCTCCTCACCCCCCGCCCCCTCCCCTCCAAACGAGGTGTCACTGTTAATGCCCCTTTCAGAGAAACTGGCAGCTTGGGAATTACTGCCACATATCTCTCCTTGTGTAGTAAGGAGCGTCGCGAGGGGCTACAGGATTCAGTTTGCGTATCAGCCTCCGCGCTTCAACGGTGTGGTTCTCACTTCCATGAGAGCGGAGCGAGTGCATGTGCTGACTCAGGAACTGCAGGCTCTGCTGGACAAAGGGGCCATAGAACATGTTCCTCTGGCAGACAGGCAATCCGGATATTACAGCCGGTATTTCCTGGATCCGAGAAAGGATGGGGGATTACGCCCAATTTTGGATCTTCGCGGCCTGAACCACTGCCTCAAGGCGTTCAAGTTCAAAATGCTGACTATAAAAATGATTGTGTCCCAGATCCAATTAGGCGACTGGTTTGTCACCATAGATCTGAAGGACACGTATTTTCATATAAAAATTCTGCCACAGCACAGGAAATTTCTGAGGTTCGCTTTCGGGGGGGGGGGAAGCTTACCAATATTGGATCCTGCCATTCAGTCTAGCCCTGTCGCCCCGGACATATACAAAATGTATGGATGCTGCTCTGGCCCCTCTGAGGCTCCAGGGCATCCGAATTTTGAATTATATAGACGACTGGCTCATTCTGGCTCAGTCTCGGGAGTTGGCCCTACATCATCGGGACATTGTACTGATCTCTGGGGCTGAATTTCTGGGGCTGAGACTCAATGCCAAGGAAAGCGTTCTCTCTCCTGCCCAGAGAACCACGTATCTGGGTGTGGTTTGGGACTCCGCCGAAATGCGGGCGCATCTGTCTCCTGCCCATGTGGAGTCTATTTTGAGAGCACATGGAGAAGTCAGGCTAGGCCAGGGGGTCACTCTTTTCAGAGAATTTTGGGTCTCATGGTAGCTGCATCCACAGTGGTACTTTTGGGCCTTTTGCACATGAGACCGTTTCAGCTGTGGCTTCGGGCCATGGGATTTCATCCGAGAGCCAATCCCCTGGAGCAAATAAGGGTTACGCGCCGCGGGCTTCGTACCCTGTCTGTGTGGTTCAGACCCCAGTTTCTAACTCTGGGTCCCACTCTAGGTCCATGTTGTCGTCGCAAATGCTAACGACGAACACATCTCTTATGGGCTGGGGTGCGGTCCTAGACAGCCGACCAGCTCAGGGTTTAGGGGGGGGCATCATCTTGCGTGGCACATCAATTGCCTCGAGATGAAGGCCGTATTTCTGGCTCTGAAATACTTCCCCCTTCAGCTCAAGGGTTACCATGTTCTGGTGCGCGTGGACAGCACAACAGTGGTCTCATATATATGAGACCACTGTTGTGCTGTCCCTGTTATCATCAGGGCGGACTGCGTTCGCACCGCTTGTACGAGCAAGCGCGGCAGCTTCTGCTCTGGGCTCAGGACAAGTTCCTCTCATTAAGAGCGATTTATAATCCTGGGCACATGAATGTGGGGGCAGATTTACTGTCCAGACAGGCTGTGACGCACGGGGAGTGGAGACTTCACCCCGACATAGTGAATCAGATTTAGGAGAAGTTTTAAAAAGCAGAGGTGGACCTCTTTGCCTCGATGGAGACTGCACAATGTCCCCTCTATTTCTCTCTGACTCCTCCAGCTCCTCTGGGTCTGGACACAATGGCGCATGTGTGGCCCAACATGCGTTTTTTTACGCATTTCCCCCAATTCTTCTCCTCCTGGGAGTCCTAACGAAGGTCCGTCACGGGTCTTGTCTCCTGTTGATAGCGCCCTGTTGGCCGACCAGAATATGGTTTTCAGACATAATAGCTCTCCTCGACCGCTCGCCATGGCCGATTCCGTTCAGGAGGGATCTCCTCTCTCAGGTGCAGGGGACTGTGTTTCATCCCCAGCCGGAGCTCTGGAATCTGTATGTCTGGCTCCTGAGGGGGACCAGTTAAGGGAAGTGGGACTCCCGGCCCCTGTTATTAATACTATTTTGAGTGCTAGAGCTCCCTCTACTAGGTGATGTTATGCTCTCAAATGGCGTGTATTTGAAGCCTGGTGTGTTGCGCACCATGGAGACCCTGTTCACTGCCAGATTGTTTCAGTGCTGGAGTTTCTGCAGTCTTCGGGCGCTCATCCTAGTACACTCGGGGTTTTTGTGGCCGCTATTTCAGCTTGCCACACTCTGATGGATGGGGTGACGGTGGGGAGGCACCCACTGATTGCCTGCTTTATTCGAGGGGCTAAGCGGCTGAGGCCGCCTGCTAGAATGACTGTCCCATCCTGGGACCTAGCTATTGTACTTAAGGGCCAGGTGGCTGCCCTTTTGAACCACTGGAGTCAGCACCTGCCAGGTTTGTGACTTTAAAGTTGTTTTTTCTCATAGCCATTACCTCTCTTTAGAGGATTGGGGATTTGCAGGCTATATCAGTGTCACCGTTCTGCCTGGATTTTGCCCCGGGCCTGGTCAAAGTTATTTTGCATCCTTACCCTAATTATCTCCCGAAAGTTCCCTTTTCTGCTCAAAATCCCATTATTCTTGAAGCTTTCTGTCCTCCGCTGTTTGTTATCCTGGAGCAGGAGAAGCTTCATCTAGTGTGTCCCATACGTGCGCTTTGGACTTATGTCCGCAACACAGAACGCTATTGCTCTGGCCTATGAGGCGTGTGGTCAGCCCCCGCCTATAGGTGTCGGAGCTCATTCAATTAGAGGGGTGGGCTCCTCTTTGCCTCTGGAAAAGGGGGTCCCTCTGCAACTAATCTGTGATGCAGCAGGCTGGTCCTCTCTGCACACTTTTATCAAATTTTATAGTTTGGATGTTCACATGACTCCGGGATCTCATGTCCTTGAGTCTTCATCCCACAGTTGTGTTTGAGTCTCCTGAATCTTAGTGCACACAATACTTACCTACCTTACTTACTACCTTGGGGTCCAGACACTTGAGGGGCGGCGGCGTTGGTATTCTCGTTCCCATAGTGTATGCTACGCAGCATCGAAGTTTAGCTTTTGAAGGGGAACGTCTCGGGTTACATGTCTGTAACCCTGTTCCCCGATAAAGTGGGAACGAGATGCTGCGTTTGCAGTGCCGCCCCTATGGGTGTGTCTAGGTGGTCTTCAGACAAACTTGATCTGGGGACTGTTCCAGTCACATGCCTTTTATACCTTCCAGCCCAATCAACCAGGGGCACCCAATCTCGCAAGTGCTGTTGATTGAGCACGAGGTATATAAGCAGGCCAAATCCCTTTGGCGTGTTTGACACACGAGCTTCACAAACGGTCCGACAAACAATGTTTCCCATGGCGTATGCTACACAGCATCTCGTTCCCGCTTTATCGGGGAACAGGGTTACAGACATGTAACCCGAGACGTTTTTCAGTTTAAAAAAGTAATTCCGCCAATATTAGCCAGTACTGCTCCTGTTAATCCAGAGAGCAGCTGCAGTCCCAACAAAGTAGATCAGTTTGTTGATACAGCCATGTGTTCAATACAGATAGCTCTGGATAGTGTGGCTCCACTAAAACAGAGGGTCATTAGAAATAATAGAGTATCACCCTGGTTAAAAACAGAAACTCGGCTCCTTAAACAAGCCATGCATAAATCAGAAAGGCAATGGCGTCACTCCAACTCCGAGGATTCACTCAGGGCCTGGAAAAACAGTCTTTTAATTTACAAGCAAGCCCTGCATAAGTCTAGAACCAGGTATTATTCGACTCTTACAGAAGAAAACAAAAATAATCCGAGATTTTTGTTCAGCACTGTAGCCAGGCTGACAAACAGTCACAGCTCAGTAGAACCTAGCATCCCTTCAACACTTAGCTGCAGTGACTCCCTCCAGTTCTTCAATAATAAAATAACCACAATTAGATAAAAAATAACTGAAATCCACCCCACTATTAGCTCAGAGCAGATTAGTCTCCAATCTGACCTCGTTTAATGTTGACTGTTTCACCCCTGTAGATCTAAATGAATTAACCTCAGTCGTCATGTCCTCTAAAACATCCACCTGACTTGATCCTTTCTAAACTTTTAAAGAGGTCTTTTCCCTTAATTAATAAAACTGTTTTGGACACTTTTTTGGAAATAGGCTAAGTTCCACAGTCTTTTAAATCAGCAGTGTTTAAACCTCTGTTGAAAAAACCAACCCTTGATCCAGGCGCATTAGAAAATTATAGACCTATGTCCAATCTTCCTTTTATTTCAAAAATCCTTGAGAGAATTGTAGCTAAACCATCATCTGCTTGACAATAACTTATTTGTAAATTTTCAGTCAGGATTTAGAATACACCACACCACAGAAACAGCTTTAGTCAAAGTCACCAATGATCTGTTAAATGGCGTCAGATAATGGACTGGTGTCTGTACTCGTCCTTTTAGTGCAGCCTTCGATACGATAGACCACAGTGTCCTGTTACAGAGGTTAGAGTCTGACATTGGAATCAGAGGATCAGCTCTCAGCTGGTTTAAATCTTATCTAACAGACAGATACCAGTTTGTTAGAGTTAACAAGCAATCATCAGCGTGCACACTAGTTAGCCACAAGGAGTACCGCAGGGCTCTGAATTAGGCCCTATACTTTAACATTATACATGCTCCCCTTATGCAATATAATCAGAAAACATGGAATTAACTTCCACTGCTACGCTGACGACACCCAGTTATATTTACCAGTTAAACCCAATGAAAACAAGAAATTAAGGTAACTTTCTGCGTAGACTTTTTTGCATCGTTTCAGTTGGCTTGAAATTGACCTCAGCCAGTTGAATTTTTTCAATATGAATAATTTGAATTTCACTACAGCCGTGTTGTTTATTTACTCAAGACCAACTCAATAATTAACCACACAGGCATATATTTTTAAGTTAATTGTACAATCATTTGCGTTGGAGCCATTAGAAATGAAGCAATGGATTCAATGTAAATTATTGTACAATTAACTTAAAAATGTATGTCTGTGTGGTAAATTATTGAGTAGATCTAAAACAAATAAAACTCGTTTGAGTTTAGAAAATCAACTCACATCAAATGAAAAATTTATACTGCTTGAGGACAATTTCACTCCAACTGAAAGTTGACGCAGAAAAGTTACCTTAATTTTCTTTACACCAACAGCTTTTTTTGTTGTTGTTGCAAAAAAGATTCTTAGAATGACTTCATATAATATTTTGCAATTATGTAGCTCTCAATTTGCACACTTTGCAAACCCAGTCAATTTTCACGACCTTTGTACTAATTCACAAATTCACTAAATTATGATTCACTGTGAAAATTTGTTGAAATAAAAACCAATATGCTATTTTATGTCATGTTACTCACTTTTGCTAATATTTAAAGAAGTCTTTCACAAAACATGTTTAAACTAGGCAACAGCAGAAGCCCAAACGGAGAATCAAAAAATGCACTGGCACATGGAAATTCAAATCAATGTGCTTAACCGTGCGAGCAAAGAACAAAAAAGCAGACAGAAAAAAAAGACCAGTTCCTTCAAGTAAAAAATAAAAAATAAATAAAAAAAATGTTAACTTGGCTTTTTTTTAACTTAGCTAACTTAATACAGTTTTCTGTTGCACACTGTCACAACCCTTTTTCAGACAGACCAACAACTTACGGCTAGAAATGTGTGCATGATATAAATAACAGTATACCCACCATGACAAAACTTGCAAAAAGTTTTCTTGTCATTGAAGAAGCAGATTTCCAGAAGCTTCCATTGGACTTGCCCAGACAGGTTCAGTGGGAGGAGTCAGGGGCAGGTCACAATAAGAAGCTGCCCAGTCAAAAAATTACACTGGAGGGGGGTTTTTTTTCTGTTAGTGCAGGAGGTGGTTGTGTTTCAGTTGTTTTGATAGAAAAAAAACATTTAAAACTACACAATATCTTAATCCAATTGAAAAGTGAAATGTTTGACTTTAAACAGGTTAGAAAACAATAATCACAATACAAAATATTAACCTATCACAAACAATTGAGTGTATAGTTTACATCTCTGCTTAGTTCATTGCTGTTCACACCGGCTGCTGTTAGACGTCCCAGTGACGACTGTGTCCCATCTGTGATCCTGTCCCAACCCCTCCTGACCCCAGCTCCTCTCACTCAGATGAACTGTTCCTGATGAACAGTCATGGACTATATTCATATACATTTTTCATTTACTTGTACATAGGATGGACTATTTGTCAGTGACAGTCCTGGACTCATCTGTTGCACGGCCTGTCCATCCTGGGAGTGGATCCCTCCTTCTGTGGTTCTCCCTGAGGTTCCTCTTTTTCCCTGGGTGGCTTTATTGAGTTTTTCCTTACCCTGATGGAGGGTCTAAGGACATACTTACTGTCTTTTGTTTTGTGAAGCCCTTTGAGGTAATTGTTGTGATACTGGGCTATACAAATAAAATTGAATTGATTTGCCAACGTCCCATATCTCTCTCAAACATGGTCAGCTTGAGTCGGACCCAATGAAGCAGTTGAGCACAATGTCGCCTTGATCACACATAATAAATATAATGGCCCTCCTACAAATTTGAATGCGAATTTTAAATTTAGTTTGTCGCAGGCCGGGGGTCAGCAAACTAAGGCACGCATGTCACTGTGAGACATAATCTGTGGCACACGGCACAATGTCAGTAAAAAATAATAATTTCGAGTTGCACTCATTGACGCATCGGGTCTGACGAGGCTGTCTGTGCACTGGCTGCTTCTGTTTTGAGAGCACTTTGATTGACAGCCGCCCAGTTGATTGACCAATGACAGCTACCCACTGACTGCAACCACTGCTTTCCCGACTCCCGCGCCTCCCCCCTGCCTGTTTTGAACATGTTTAAAACGTGGACTGCCTTTGTTGCCAAACTGTAAATATTATTAAACGACATGGCCACCTCTGCCTTTCGCTACTACAAACACCTGAGAGAGCTGTCCACCCAGCGCAGCATCCCTGCGGATTCAGGCCTACCTGAATACATGCACAAACTGTTGTTGGAATTCAATGTGCACTTTGAGGACTTCAGCAAGTACAGGCTCTTTTCTCATTAGACCTGGCAGCTTTGATAGGGGTGATTTGGATTTGTCACTGTTTGAGTGGATGGACACAATGAACTTTAAAATGCAACTGATTGACCTAAAAAGCTCAGTGCAGTGGGTAACCAAATTCACAGAGCTGCGTAAAGAGCTTGAAAACACAGATGCACAGCATCACGCAGTCTGCATATTTTTGTGTTGGTCCTCTCTTCCTGAGGTTTGGCTGTTTACATAAAATTGCTATCGCTCTCCTTTCTTTGTGTGGTTCTATTTATCTTTGCAAACAAGTATTATCTCAAATGAAAAATGTGCTCTCCCCCACTCACAGTCATTTAACCTTTGATCTCTCTGAGGCCTGTGTGCAGCTCAAGTTAACAAAATATAACCCACAGATCACAAAACTAAGCAAAGACAAACAAGGTCATGCATCACACTGAGTTGTTTCTTTGTGCATTTTAATGCTACCTTTTCATGTTTCATAGCTGAGTTGATTTCTCTCCTATTACAAAGTTGAGCCAAGTGTGGATGTTGTGTAGCCTGTATTGTTTTTTATTATTTTTTGGCCAATATTAAAGGCAGAATGTATTTAATAATTTTGAGTTACCTCTTGTGATTGGTTGTATATTTTTCTTACAAGCCAGTTGTAGATACTGTGTTTCCTTCAGTTTTTGATATTATTATTATTATTATTATTATTATTATTATTATTATATTTGACCATATTTAATTAATGAAAAGGCAGAATTTGAAAAGTTGGTTTGGTTGTTCAGTAACATGCATGAGCAAAATTGAAACTGTTGCTGTCTGCTGTCAAGTTTATAAAATTATAGAATTAACTAAATAAAAATGAATATTGTGTCATAACTTAATACTAAATTAGTGAGTAGTGGCACACTCAGAGACATACTACTTTCTAGGTGGCACCCAATGTAAAAAAGTTTGCCGATCCCTGTTGTAGGCAAATGACATTTGGTTCAAACATCCCTCTTGGTTCCCTCAACACATTTTGACTTGAACCTGTGACCACCCTGTTTTTAGCCTTTATAATTGAATTATATCCTCCTACATTTTATATCTGAGCAACTTCACACTTTGTGAACATAATCTATAAACCTGTCTAAACAAATGGTATCCATCAAGTTTTCAGGTGTAGCCATGACATGCCCATCATTTGGGGTTACAACATGGTTACTTGCTTTGGAGACACCTTTGACATTATGATTTTGCGCTTTAAAGCACGAAATGCAGTCCTTCCAAGGATATTTGCCCCTGTGGTCGCAAGGAGAGGCAAGAGCCATTATCGCCACTTGCGGCTTCAATTATTATTGTACTTTTTGCGTGCCTTTGATTGCAAATTTGATGCCCTGAACATTAACAAAAAGTATATTTTATTTTTCCCAAAATTCAGGCTCGGTGAAAAATTTATTGAATTAATGTTTCTGAGGTGCATGGTAGCAGAGTGGTTAGTGCTCCTGATTCACAAAAAGAAGGTTATGAGTTCAAATCCTGGTGGACTCAACACAGTCTTGGCTGATAAAGTGGCAGACTCAAACATTGTCTGCGTTTTCATTTTCGGGAGTTTTCTCTGCTCAAAGACATGCATGCATAGGTCAACTGGCAACTCTAAAGTATCCCTAGTGAATGGTTGTCTGTCATTGTTCATCTATAAGTGTAAGCCCTGCGACGAACTGGCCCCTGTCCAGGGTGTACCCTGCCTAAGGCCCAAAGCTGCTGGGATAGGCTCCAGCTACCTGCGACCCCAAATGGCAGTATAAAAAAAATGAATGAATTGAAGATCCCAAGAAAATATATTGCTCAGTGGCTCAGTGACGACCCCTGTTTTTTCACATAACACTAGGCCAAGGGAAAGTGACCTTTTTTAATCCTAGGCACACATAATTATGTAATTATGTGGGTAATGTCAAGGTTCAGATTCAGATTCAGTCACATCAGATCTCATCAGACCAAATCAAATCAGACCCAATAAGGTAGTTGTGCACAGTGTTGCCCTGAATACAATGATATGCCAATATAATGGCTATCTTTTAAAGTAGCCCTACAGTGCCCTCTGTAAATACAGTGTTTTTTGACCTTTTTATGCTGTTTCCGTCGTACTTCTCTGAAACACTGACAGATTTAGTTGGACCCAATGAAGAAGTTGTGCACAATAACGCCCTCTAAAAATGTGTGTGCCATTATAATGGGTCCCTTTCTAAATGGCTCTCCAGCACCCCCTTAAAATTTTGAATTTTATGTTTGTTGTGACCTTTATTCAACCTTCCATAACTCCCTCAAACATCAACGAATTTAGTCTGACCCAATGAAGAAGTTGTGTACAACAACGCCCCGAACACACTGATATTCAAATATAATGGCTACCATTTGAAATTGCTCTCAGTGCCCCCTGCAAGTTTGAATTTGACCTTAAAATTTACTTTGTCGTAGACAGATAAAATTTGGTACACACATCCCTCATGGCTCAACTCACCCCTACCTGCAGCCACGTAACCATGGCAACGCCAATGATGGGGGATGAGAATTGAACACTGAATCTCTCAAACATTGACGGACTTTGATGGACCCAAAGAAGAAGTTGTGCACGATGATGCCCTGAACACAATGATATACCAATCCAATGGCTATATTTGAAAATGGAAATTTGGCACAGACGTCTAGCATACAACCTTGCACAAAAATCCCAATGGGGACTAGGCCCTATCACCAAGAGTGCCCCCTGTAAAATTGGAATTGTGTGGGAAAAGATATTTTCAGTATATCATTGCTTTTTTTTTTTTTTTGCGAGAAGCAGCCCTCCCAAGACCAAGTTCATTTTAACTCTTCTTAAAAATCAGAATACAAAGATTTTTAGTAATTATATAATAATAATAATAATATTTTAATTTGAATTATTATGATTTATTAATTAAATAATAATAATAAAATAATTTAATGTAATGGCATTCCCGCAGAAACTGACTCTGAACTTTTGACAGACTGGTCTCTTTGAGTTTAATGTGTGAACAGTACGGCTATATATACACATGAGGTAGCTACAAATAAAGACAAATTTTAATTCTCCCCAGATGAGCTTGCAGCTTTTGCCTGGTTTTGCATAGTCCACATATAGTAAGAAATGGCTATGGTTGGGTGAGACGGACTTTCTCCGATGATGTGATTTAGAAAAAAGTAAATTGTCTGTTAAACTTTCTAAATTCCAAACAGATACTTCTCTACTAGAAGTTTTCAAACACAACTTCACTCCACATAACACACCAGTGTGGAACAATACATGTGTATTAGTTAATAGCCAATCTAGTAATATTTTGCAGTATGTAGAATTCTGTGAGAAAATTCTTTGAGGAATACCAACTTCAGTTTCGCCTTAAAAAGTATAACCAATAATAAAAGCAACGCCATCTTCTAGTAAAAAGCTATGATTAAACAGGATATTATATACTCAAATGTTTCTCCTGGAGTGAGACAGCTGTGCATTGATAGGGTTGATCTGTGTGACTATAAATGTAACATATTATTCCTCTTGTGTTAGTGTCTGCCATTTTTCAGGTTTTAAATGCATAAAAGTACCAAATAAATTATTTTTTTCGACTTTCAACTCTGTCAGGAACCTCTAATTTCACTCAATTATAAAATGCTCTGGTGAAAATTATGACCTTGGTTTTGACCATTTATAATGTAAGATTATAAAACAATAATTTGTGCCAAAACTGACATCATAAACATACTGTCAGCTCACTAACACAGAGTCAGCCCACAGTCCACTGTCAGCCAGTTCCCCTGCCAACCTTGTGAGCGTTAGTTAGGGACTTCTCTCTTTGCCTGTTTGTCTCCTTCCCTGAACAAACAAAACAAAGACAGATATATTCAGACATGTAAGGCATGCATAATGCAGTTCACACATAGACATGCATATTCACATATATGATTGTCTGGAATTGGACCATTGATTTTTGCTACAACTTTTCTGTAATACACTTTACTATACCACTAAATGTTTGGACTCTTAAAAGGCTGTTAAGGAACAAACAGCTTTGAACAACAAAAGTTGTTCCAAATGTCATTTCAAACAAAATTAATTTCATAACATTCACATAAGTAGATAGATATGTGTTGTATAAAACTTAAAATGGCATAAATCCATATAGGCATAAAGGTGGTACTTGGAAAGACAAATATTTCCTAGGAAACTTGATGTGAAGAGTTTGAGAACCACTGATCTAAGAGAAGCAGGCACAGTAATAGTGAAGGCGAACTAGGGTTCGTGTGGGACTCTGAGGCATATAGTTGAGTATAGAAATCACTGAAGGTTTTCATGTCATTTTTAAGGGTCAGCTGTGATGTAACCATTCTCAACTTCATTTTGAAAAAGGCCTGTTTTGCCTTAAAGCCCTTGGGTTGATTGGCTTGTACTTTGTCCAAATTGTCCCCATAAGTGTATAATGTAAGCTATAATTTGGCCGTTCAGATAGGCTTTAAGCACAACAAGAGTTTAAAATAAGATATCTGAGGTTGTTTTGATAAAGAAAATAGTTCTTTCTCTATGAACTTTATAAATTCTGCATGGGACAGCAAAGTTTGGTTAAATTTCTATTATTGCTTCATCCTTGGTCAGTGGGCCCATTGGCCAGTGCCTTCCCTTCCATCAAGGTTACAGTAGAGCAAGAATGGGATGGGAAGTGCCTCAGAGTCTAACTGGGGAGAGAGCAGTTCCAAGCCAGATGGTGCAACACTTACTGTACCGCCAGCACAAGTTTTAGGCTGGAACAACGGCCTTATTGCTCCATGGGATGGGGGGCTCATCTATTACGTGCACCAGTTCCTCCTGAACCTCACCAATGTTTACTTATCTGGGATGTCTATGTTCTACCAGTCGGTTCTACAAGCCTGAAGAACTGGGAATTTGAGCCAACCCCTGAATAAGAAACTGTACACTGTTGCCCAATGCAGAACAGTGTCTAAAGAACTTCCTTATTGGTCGGGGCAAGGATGAGTATCTGCCTGATGAGTGTGTGTGGCTGAAGCAGGGTGCACAGAGTTTTAAAAAAGACTGGGGAAATTCAAGGGCAGGTGGGGGGTATGTGTTGTGTTCGGCGAGGGAGGAAACTCTACTTTTTATTTTTTTAGTGTACATATGTGAGTGATGTTGAGTTCTTATATATTGCCATTGTTTGAGTGAAAAATTAAAAAAAATTTTTTTGGTAAAAGTCAAACACCTCTCTTCCACTGTCTTCTGCCCTGCTCATCTCTCCTATCTCCGGTGTCCTCTTTCCTTTGTCATCTCCTCTCCTGTCTCCCATCTACTCTCCTGTCTCCTTTGTCATCTCCTTTCTCCTATCCTGTCTCCTCCATCCTGTCTTCTTTCTCCTGTCTCAACTGTCCTCTCCTGTCTAATCTGTTCTTCTCTGTCTCCTCCGCCCTCTCATCATTCTCCTTTCCTCTCTGTCCACTCTTCTGTCTCAAGCAGAAGAAACATTGAAGTTGTGGTTGGAGCCTTATGGCCATTGTAATGCCTTTTTTTTTTTTTAACTTCAGGAAGTAGGTGATTTCATGTTTTAGATGTTGTCTAAAGTTGCAAGGAGACCAGTATGTAAAATAAATATGTTTATAGTTTAGTTACAATGGTGTTGTGTTGCAGTATTTTGCAGTGCAGTAAACCCACTGGCCTCAAATAAGGACATACAGAAGCCTGCACTGAGGCAGAGATATGAAAATGAAATGCTTATCACTCAGACATTTCTCTTTTAGGTCTTCTATGGTTATCATGTGTCTAACCATACACGCCCTGTATGTGCTTCATATAGCTTTACCTTTCTGGATAATGCTTGTTTTCATTTTTTATTCATTCAAAATCTGCTGCCAAAGCACTCTTAAAAAAGAGGTTTTGAAAAATAAAGAACTTGCACGATTAATCCTTGTACAACAGAAATCCACACCAATGGAGTTCTTGAACAATACAGAGGTGCATATATTCGAAAGGAACTGGCCTCAATCTATTTTTTCTTTCATTTTATGAGAGTGATTTGTTAAAGCCTTTGTTACAGTACAATACAGTGAACATATGCACCATTTCTGCTGTATAGTTGTTTTTTTTTCACTTCAGTTTGAAATGTATCTAAATTATGGTCATATTATTGATAAACTGCTTTAAAGGGACATCATTATTATGGCCAAGATTGCAATTCAGAGCTTCATTTTACATTTGGCAGTAAAGTAAGCAGTACAAGGTTCACTCTGTGCTCACATACAAAACACTGGTCTCTCCTCCTTCTCCAACACAAGTTGGTAAAAGGTTATAGCATAGCAGCAGATCCAGGTTGTGAAGAAAGACTTGATGCATTAAAAACAGAGATAATGTTTGTTTGACTTTGGTGTGCAAAAGTATACTCTTTATTCTTATTCTTATTATATATCCAACTTTATTTTGCCCCAACCCAACCCATCCCTCCACCCAACCCCACAACCAGTGGCATTCCCCTGTCACCAGTAACTGTCACTATTACAATAGCCAATCAGAGCTCACCTGCTGAAAGAAGGCAACCAAACAAAGAAGAGCAGAAAAAAGGGTTACTTTCAGTTTTTTCTTGTTAAATAGTAATAAATACATTGAGATGCAGTGGTTCTTACTTTATCCTTTTCTTTGAAGCAGAAAGGTTAAAAAGTTTTTTGTATCGATTTCTATCTTTTATATCTTTATTGATCTGTGTTGTATCTTTAGCAGCAATCCGGACCAGTTGTCATGGTGATTAGCAGCACAGAGAGGAGGAGCTGTCTGGAGGAGAAACACAGCAGGAGGAGGGGAAGAGGAAGAGCTGGCAGGACACTTCACATATGCACTATATATATATATATATTAACATATATAGTGCAGCATATAATAAATAATGGCAGACATTTTTTCCTTTTGAATCACCACCACAATGTATTAGCAAAAATAGACACTAGTGCTTTTAAGGGGTTGCACTAAAAGTTGACATTTTCTGAATTACAGCCATTTTAAAGCCTTTATTTTCAGGGGCTGATAATAATTTGGACCTATCTCTTTTCAAGACATATGAACATTTGGAGTTACTCTCACATGTTCACTTTGGTATTGCAGTCCTCTCCACGACCCTGTTCTTCAAGTCCAGATAAACCTTATCCGCATACACCTCCTCGACCGAGTCACTAATAGTCTCAGACTGGATGAATGGATCATGAAGTGGGACCCTGGGTCTCTCTATGGACCTGTGAGTGCCTACATGTGAAAACAAGAGTCAACAGGGTGACTCTGCACTCAACAACCAATGTCGGCCAGGTCAGAAATATGTTAATATGAAGATCCACTAAACCAATACAGAATGAGCAGCACTGTAGACTGAATGAACGGCACATGCAGAGTAAAGCCCAACAACCAGATAGAAGTGTGGAGTCTATTTGAATTTGAAATTAAAATTACCACAAAGCAATAATCAGTGGATCTCAATATAATAAGCAAAAGCCATTCTGTACAAACATAGCTGTGCTGCTTGTGTAGACTTATTTCACTCCATGCAGCATTTTTTCCTCCACATTGGCAGCTCATCTCTTGTTGCCAATTGGTCAGTGGGCAGGGTTTCTATAACTTGTGTCACGGACCTGCTCCTGTTAAAAGTAAGTTTCCATAAAGACCTACCTTGATTGAAAGTGAACCAGCTTTGTGACCTCACTAACCCCTCAATTCCCCTTTTAGTGGACCGGGCCCTAAAGGAACCGACAATAAACAGTTTATAGAAACTGCAGATTGCTGAACGGGGCGGAACAGACCAAACACCTACATGTCCCAGAGGTAGATGGAAGCAGACCAAGGGTCATGGGTCAAAGGTCAAAGGTGGTGAAATGACACCAATACCAATGGTAATACCACCAATAGACCGGACCTCCGGGGTCAATGTTTAATCATAGCAACTTGGCTTAAAATGGTAAATGCCATATTTGAGTGCAACAGCTTAAATAAAAGCTACACTTGAGCCACATCTTGGTTTTATTATTTCAGTGTCATTGTGGTGCTGACTAAGAGGCAAAACAAAACAAAACCTTTGCCCCAAAGATTCAGAGCTGCGCTGAAAGTCTTTGTGTGGCCACAAGTCACTCTCTCCGCCTCCTCTTCAGGCATTACCACAACCAATGAAACACACTTCTCAAACCACAGAAAAAGAAAATCATATTAAACAACAAGAATATGAATAAAACATACTGGTCACAGTCATTCCTTTCCAATTACAATCACAACAAAAGACACAAGAACCAAAGAAAGAGTTTCCAGCCTCCCCTCATTCTCCTCCTCTCATGCACAACAACTCCGTCAGCACAAAGTTCGTGTGTCTCTGAACTCCGGCTGGATGTGTGTGGTTGTAGTAGTTGTAGTTAAAATCGTATGGCTTTAGGGCATGGTTCAGGTTTTATCAAGAGTTGGCTGGCCCCTCGTCTGAGTCCGGCCTCCCTCTCCCCCCCCCTGGCGCGGCGGGGTTATTGTTGTTGGAGGCGGGGTAGTAGTCCTCAGGGGGAGGGGCTTGAGGCCCGGGGGCGTTGGGGGCTGTCCGAGTCCGGAAGGCCGACAGTCCAATGGGCAGAGCCAGGGGCAGAGAGGCCGAGCCAAACTGAGAGGCGTCCATGGAAGACACCGCCCCCAGATGGTGCAACCCCAGGGACACGCCCACATCCATGCTGTCACTCATTTGTGGAGAGGAACCAGGTTGCCCCCCACCCCCGCTAATGCCCGTCTGCCCGCCCTGCCGCAGGCCACGCCCGCCGTTGCCGTGGTGTGCGTAGGAGGGGTGGGGGTGATGTGGCGGGTCCAGGAAGTGGCGCTGGTGTTGTTGGGAAGCAGCGGGCTTGTGCAGCAGCAGCTGGGTGTAGGCTGGGTCCTGGCCCCCACCTCCACTGTCACTGCCCGGCCACATCCGCATCTGCTGCTGGGACGGGGCCTGAAAAACAGAGTACAGGTTCAGAAAAACAAACAGGGGAGTCCCAAGGGCCTGTCCTAAACTAATCTCAGGGTGCTTCTCTCCTGTGAGTCCCAAGCTCAGGACTTGTCTCTCCTTGGGGCAACACACTTCACCTCAGTTTGCTGCAAAAATACCAGAAAAGTGAGTTCCTGACACAGTCTTACACACACACACACACCCTGATCTTTTGGTTCATTGTTTAGATGTCTATAGTCACAATGCTAATAAGTTAAAAGAAGGCAACTGGACAATTTGGGTCAATTTTGTAGGCTGGTCTGTGAGATTAGTTTATACCCCTCGGAGGGAGTGCTTTAACCAGAGTTTTAACACCCAATGTGAAGCTAAAAGGAGTATCAGTCTTGTTAAGCAGGTAAATGGCCTGTATTGGTAGCGCCATTAGCATAACTTACCTTCTCTGAAGTTGATAGCGTATTGCTGTGAAGATTGCTGTGGGCTTTAACACAGTTGTATGCGTTTTCAACTGTGTAGCTAACTGTTTAGAACACGAATAAAATAAAGATATATTTTACTCCTGTTATTCTGTCTGGCAGTATTTGTGTAGTCACTCTCAGGCCACAGTCACTCTCACAACATAGTTAGTTCGTTCCACTGATAGTCAAGACAATTTTTATCTTAGTATATGTCGTTTATGGGAAGTTTATTTTATTTTATGATGGTCTGCCAAAAGTACTACATAGTTGACAGTGGTGGGAATGAGCTCATGCATTCTGTCGCAGCTCATCTGTTGCATGTACTCCACCATTGTGGCTTATGAAGAATTAGTCCACATGACCATCCAGTGTGGATACCTGAGGGCTGGTCATTTCATAGTCCGAATGTGTAACAGCAGAGTTGTAGTAGCGGTTACTGTAGCGGTAGTTGCGGTTGTCATTGGAAGAACCACTTGAGCCACCTGAAACAAAGAATTATAAAAATTATTTTCAAATGGTTTGCTGCTAAATGACATTGCATGACATTGATTTGAATGTGCTGCTACACTTTGTAATGAGAACATTTAACCTCCTTTGAGCCAAGACACAGGCCCTCTGCTGACTAACTGAGCAAGCCTCTTGTAAGGTACTGATTGAAAATACTGCCTTACATTATACTACAGTCCCCTTTAGTAAGTAATATATAAATGAAAACACTATGCAATTGTTCTTTCTGTGTTTTGTCCTTCTGTTCACCCTAAGAACAGTGTCTTAAGCCAAAGATGGCCAGATCAAGAGTAATGGCTTATGGAGTAGTGTTGTGGCAGGCTGTTTGTTTACCAGAGCTAGACACAGAGCTAGTGGTGGAGGTGGAATGGGAGTGGTCCATGGCAGGAGAGGTGGAGGTCGATGAACTGGTGTTTGTTCCTTCATCTGTGGTCTTCTTGAAGAAATTGTGCTGCAGGGCGTAGAATGGGGTGATACGGCTTTTGGGATCATAGTCCAGCATACGCAGGATCAGATCTAAAATCAGGGCAAACAATTTAATTAAAAACACCCATATCCATATAAAATATCACACATTAGAGCAGGACATCTTCATCTGAAATCCAAAGTGTGTCAAAGATGTGCAGCCTACATACATTTTTGTTTGGAATTGGAAGGATGTGTGTAAAGTAGGGGCAGGAGAAGGACAAGCTTCCATAGGTTAAGGCACGACGTACCCTTGCCTCGCATTAGTAGGGAGACATAACAAGAACGAAAGATGTTTTAGTTTGGGCATTGGAAGCTATAACCTTGTCTCACCAAACTCTCCTTGCGAAGGATCTCTGCAAGGATGACAACTTTACAATTAGGCCACGTGTAATCCTGGTGATGACCTTTTGCTGCTGTGGGTTCTCTCCACCTTACCTCCCATTATCCAAACACATGCATGTGGGAGTAAACTGGTCCATCTAAATTTCCCCTGGACAAGCATTATCTGTCTGTGTGTTAGTCCTGTGATAAACTGATGATCTTCAGGCTGTAACCGCCCTCAAACACAAAGCTACTGGAACATCCAGCCCCCCTGACCCGTATCTGGATAAGTGATCCAAAATGAATGAAATAAACATATATCAGCGCTTGGAGACAGTTATATTCATGTGCAACATTAGAACCATATTTAAAAACTCCACTTTAAAGACATGTGAAATGTAAAACGTTATATTAATCAACCTAAAAAGTAACAGTTTATGTGGCTGTATGTGTGAGTAGCAAGACAGATTTCTGTATGCCAGTTGTATTGTAATTGTACCTTTGAACTTGAGATAGTCACAGGGGGCATGTCCAGGCTCCCCTGCCCTTCGGCCTCCAGGTCCTCCAGTTTCTACACCTAAAATTTCATGAAGACGCCGTGTGGCAGGGGGTTTATACTCCTGGAAAATAAAAAAAATATCGGAATATGTAAGATGACAGGGAGCCAAGACTGCAAGTCTTCATTATGTAGCTAAGAGAATCCCAACTGCAGAAACAGTCACATGATCTATGTAGAGCGCTATACCTTTTTTATGTCTTTGTTCTTCTTCACAGTCCACAGACCATCTGACAATTTGTCAAAATACTTCCTGGCTTTGGGTGCTGCATCAAGCATGTGACTGGGAGGAACCCCCAAAACCTCCACAATCTTATTCATTTGGTCGACCTAGACATGAACACACATCCGTTACCAAAATGAGCCTGAGCACCATTTACAGTTAGACTAACACCACAGCTGCTGCATAATGAAAGATTGTTTAATGTGGCCCTGGCTATAAAGTCGTTTCCTAACACACTGAAGTTTGATTTGGTTATTATTGGAGGTGAACAGATATGAATCAATGATAAGCTCCACAATACACCAGAAAATGGCGCTGTGGCAAATAGTGTGCTCACACTTTGTTCAGCTACAGATCTAAACAAACATGCCAACATCTTAGAGATGATGTAGAGATGTTTACTAATAATAATTAATCAATAACCTGGTGTAATTAAGTAATAATTAAGTATTAATTAAACCAGTGTAAAACACTATCAAATTCATATTGTGTATATACAATTTAATGTTTTCCACAGGAGCTAAAGTATTTTAACTAAATTAGTAGATCAATAAATATACCAATATAAAGCTTAATGTAAGACTTTCTAACAACATCTATCACAAAACTATAGCTGATGAATGGCTACTATAATTATACCAACAAATGTACTGTATCGTCTTTGGCTCTTCTTCTAATTTACTATTCATCAACATTACCTACTTAGGAAAAGAATTCAAAGAAAAAAAGTGGAGTTAGATTTAAGCTATGGCTCCATTTCACCGGTAGATGGCGATCAAAGAATGATGTCGTCAGAATACCCTGTGAAGCTTCCTACACCTATATTATTGAGACTATTGGTTAATTGAATATAGGATATAAAACTAAAACAGCTGATATGTTTTTGTCTAGGTCAATGTCAAAAACACGTTACGTTTACTGTGGGCACCCCTTACCTCGTTGGAGCCACTGAAGAGAGGCTCTCCTGTGTGCATCTCCACCAGGATGCAACCCAGAGACCACATGTCAATAGCCAGGTCATATGGCATTCCCAACAGCACTTCTGGAGAGCGATAGAAGCGGCTCTGGATGTACTGATAGATCTGAGAACAAAAAGTCAGAGGAACTGAGCTGGAGCCCATACAGGTCACGTCTGGAGATTATTAGAGTTTATAGAATTAACACTTATTTATTATTATAGTAACACTGAGACCTGAGAAGAGGCCTATTAAGATCATTAAAAAAGAAAAATACAGTTTTCCTTGTGTTGCATACTAAAAATTATGTTATTGTAACAGATGTGAGTTTTGGGTGCCTTTTCCATACATTTTTTTTCCACTTTTTTTAATATACCTTCAGTCCCTCTTGTCAATGTGAAGGAATTTGGGCAAGTTTTAAACAACTCTGCTTCAATTCATTTTGGACATCAGCCATTCTAAAAAACTCTGATACAGAGAGGAGACCCCAATCTTGTGACTGCACATGGCCGCCATGTGGTGTTATGGTGTCAAGTGCTGCATTTAGTTTGCCAGTAACAGTTGCTTCTCAAGTCCGCTGCTGGTGCTTATTGGCAGGCAACAGGCGACCTCTACTGAAAAAAACCCTAAAAACCTTGAATTCAAAAAGGACACAAAAAGTCTCTTGGCATAGCGGCAGCTCACCCTCTGTCCGAGTTGGCAGGATGAGCCAAAGTCCACGATCTTGATGGCCGATCTCTTGGGATTACACAGCAAGATGTTCTCTGGTTTCAGGTCGCAGTGGATGATTGACAGCTCCGGTGTGGCCAAGAATAACAATGCTGACAAGACATGATAACAATGTATTTTAGTCAAGATCAGTATTTTTATTTCATAAGGTCAGGACTCTGACTACAAAGCACTGAAAATCACAAACATATTGAACAAAAAAGTTAAAGCAACCCTGCGTAACTTTTAGCCAGTAGAGATTGCAGACCCCTCTACAGACTCTCTGTGGTGTTACGACAGCTGTGCAATATATACAATGCCGAGGGGGGTGGAGGGTTTGAACCTTTGCTCCTCCCAGCATCCCCACTGAGGACACCGTTCCCCCTCCCATGACTGTGACAAGGCCAGGTGAGAAGACAGCTGAAGAGAGTACACCAGAACCAGGCTGCAGGCCCGGACCATGTAAGCCCCCGTGTCCTGAAGACCTGCCCTGCCCAGCTGTCAGGGATCCTGCACTTCATCTTCAACCTGAGTCTGAAGTTGGAAAGGATACCGGGAACATGGAAGACCTCTTGTATGGTGCCCAGGAAGCCCATCCCATCTGACCTCAGTGACTTCAGACCCGTTGCACTGACGTCTCATGTCATGACGGTCTTGGGGAAACTTGTCCTGGCTCATCTCAGACCTCTGGTGGCCCCTGCTCCGGACACCCTACATTCTTTGTATTAGGCTCATGTTGGCGTGGAGGACACTATCATCTACCTGCTGCAGCACACTCACTCACACCTGGCGCTAGAGGCAAAGTGAGGATCATGTTCTTTGATTTTTCCATTGCCTTTAACACAATTTAGCCCTTTCTGCTGAATGACAAGCCGCTCAGGATGGGTGTCAGCTCCTCCACTGTCTCCTGGATTACTGAGTGTTTTTATGACAGGCCACAGTTTGTGCAGCTGGGCAGGTCCCTCTCAGATACTGTAGTCAGTAAAGTGGTGGCCCCATAGTACCATTGTACTGTCGCCATTCCTGTTTACTCTATACACCTCTGACTTCCAGTACAGCTCCGGATCCTGCCACCTGCAGAAGTTGTGGACGACTCTGCGGTGGTGAAGTGTATCAGAGGTGGACAGGAGTCAGAGTACAGGACACTGATCACTGACTTTGTGCAGTGTTTTCAGACTAACCACCTGTTCCTGAACATGGATAAGACCAAGAATGGTGGGACTGGAGGAAGAAGACACCTTTGGAACAGGGTTGCTGCACACTTTGTAAAATCATATTTAAGACTTTTTAAGACCCAAACCAAGAAAAATTAATGAAATTTTTACACACTAGAACAAACAGCCATTAACAGGTTTAACATGTGTGTTAGACTATGTAATCAGTTCTGGCATCTTTGTCTGTGCTGCACACTCTGGCTGTGTAGAGGCACATGTTTTACACTTTGTGGCAAAGTAGTTGTATATTGTTATTAATAAACCGTTACGATGTACAAATTACTAACGTTAGCTTACCTGAGCTCATAGCGACGCAGATATGATAGCTTCCCTCTTGAGACGTAAACGAGTTGCATTAATCCAGTCCGTTTTGGTCTTTAATAGTACAAGGCTTGTTGAGTTAAACACGTAGGCACGATGTTATTAATATTTATATCACTAAAGTCTTTATTACAAAAGTCCATTATCAGCAGAGTTCAGCTGACTTTTTTTTTACGTGTATGCCAGTGTCACTTGACTATCGCCAACAGAAAACAGGTGTCTAGTGTTCGAAACTGTTTACTGAGTGCTCTATATAGTCCTCTACATAATAGTGAGTGGATTCGGACACAGCCATTTACCCATTTTGTTCTCAGTCTTTCTTTTGCGCGCAGTAGAAGTCGTAATACACAGCCGCAAATGCCGCGAATGTTCATGTCAGAAAGAAATCCAGAGAGATGGTTAAAAATGGTAAAGCTAATTAAATAGAATTATCTATATACTTTACAAAAAATAAAACTAAGACAATATGGCATCTAAAATGTACTCTATGTAAAAATAAGACTTTTAAAAAAATCTAATTTAATACTTTTTAAGACTTTTTAAGGACCCGTGGGAATCCTGTGGAAGCTATCACCATCCTGGGCCAGGAGGTTGATGTAGTGGACGTTAAAGACTCAACAAACTGATACAGAAGACTGGATGTGTCATAGGCGTTTGCATCAGTGAGGGACAGGAGGAAACTAAACAAACTGCTCTCCATCATGGACAATTCAACCCACCCACTTCACTGGACTATAGAGGGGCAGCGGAGCTCGTTTTCAGACTCATCCAACTCCGCTGCCACACTAAACAGTATAAGACTTCATTTAGACTGTTCTCAATTCACCTGTACTCACCATAACTCACCTTTGTGCAATAGATAGTTCCCCAATTCACACTTCTCTCTTTTGACTTGTAGTGAATAAATAATAAGGTGCATAAACCTTATTATTTATTCACTTTATGTACACTACCAGGCCAAAGTTTGGACACACCTTCTCATTTAATGTTTTTTCTTTATTTTCATGACTACTGACAGTGTAGATTCTCACTGAAGGCATCAAAACTATGAATGAACACATGGAATTATGTAGTAAACAAAAATGTGTGAAAAAACTCAAACATGTTTTATATTTTAGATTCTTAAAAATAGCCACCCTTTGCTTTTATTACTGCTTTGCACACTCTTGGCATTCTCACGATGAGCTTCATGAGGTAGTCACCTGAAATGGTTTCACTTCACAGGTGTGCCTTGTCAAGGTTATTCTGTAGAATTTCTTGCCTTCTTAATTGGGTTGGGACCATCAGTTGTGTTGTGCAGAAGTCAGGTTGGTACACAGCTGACAACCCTATGTCTGGACTGTTAGAATCTATATTATGGCAAGAACAAACAAAGTTCTAGACAAATCTCTACATCAACTGTTCAGAGGAGACTGCGTGAATCAGGGCTTTATGGTCAAATAGCTCCTAAGAAACCACTACTAAGGAAAAGCAACAAGCAGAAGAGATTTGGAATGTACATTAGACCAGTGGAAATCTATGCTTTGGTCTGATGAGTCCAAATTTAAGATCTTGGGTTCCACCCGCAGTGTCTTTGTTCGACACAGAAAAGGTGAATGGATGGACTCTCCATGCATGGTTCCCACCGTGAAGCATGGAGGAGGAGGTGTGATAGTGCTTTGCTGGTGACACTGCTTTATTCAAAATTGAAGGCACACTGAACCAGCTTGGCTACCACAGCATCCTGTGGTGACATGCCATCCAATCCAGTTTGCAATTAGTTGGACCATCAATTATTTTTCAACACGACAATGACCCCAAACACACCTCCAGGCTGTGTAAGGACTATTTGACCAAGAAGGCGAGTGATGAGTGCTGCATCAGATGACCTGGCCTCCACAGTCACCTGACCTAAACCCAATTGGGATGGTTTGGGATTAGATGGACCACAGAGTGAAGGCAAAAGGGTCAACAAGTGCTCAGCATCTCTGGGAACTCCTTCAAGACTGTTGGAAAAGCATTTCAGGTGACTACCACATGAAGCTCATCGAGAGAATGCAAGAGTGTGCAAAGCAGTAATCAAAGCAAAAGGTGGCTATTTTGAAGAATTTAAAATATAAAACATGTTTTGCGTTATTTTACAGTTTTTGTTTACTATATAATGCCATATGTGATTATTCATACCTTTGATGCCTTCAGTGAGAATCTACAATGTCAACAATCATGAAAAAAACAACAACAAAAAAAACATTAAAGGTCCTATATTATACTATTTTGAACATTATACAGTGCATTTTGGATACATTTAGGTTACCATATCACATTTTGCAACATGAAACACACAATATTTATCTTATACAAGCGGTTTGGATGAGCTCTCATCATGAGTCCAAAGTGAACGGTCTGATTTGGCACTGTCACTTTAAGGCTCAGCTCTCCCGTGTTGGCTCCACCCACTCATGACGTCACGCTATAGCTACGCGAGCTACGCTGGAAACAGACTGAAGTAAACACGGTACATGGTAGTAATAACTTTTTCAGCAATAGCTTTGAGAGTAAATGAGCCGTATATCTTCGACCCAGAGTCTGATTCTGAGTTCGAAGAACATGAGCAAACACAAAGACCTCGAAGGCTTCTACAAGACGTTTCTGCTTGGTAAATGAAAAACTATTTATTGTGTACGTTTCTATGGTGTAGCCCGTAGCATAGCGCGTGTTAACTGCTTCCGTTTATCGGTGCACATGTGGAAATGACCGTACAATGCCTACTGAAGTTGAGAATGTATGCTGCCTGGAGACTCCTAAGATAGCTGGTGTGCAGTGTATTGAAAGAACTATAATAAAGTAGCCTAGCAATATGTAGAGCTATGCAGTAATGCTTGTTAGTAATACATGTTGCTGACTGTAAGTAAGCTAACACAGTAGCAGCGATGCTTCTCTGTGTCTGAGCTGCAGAGCACGGCACTTGTTGACAGTGCAGGAGAGAGGGGCAGGAGGAGTGTGGAGGAGCACTTCCTGGAGAGGAGTGGTTTATTTCACATATTGACGTCATTGCGTGAAACAGCTCGTTGAAAGGACTGTAGCTCAAACTAAATAAATTACTTAAACATGCGCGAATGAAACAAAACACAACTTTGGGTATGTGTTTGAGGTAGAAACAACGTTATAACATGGTTAAAAGCTCAGAAAAGTCGATTTCACATAATATGGGACCTTTAAAAAAGAAGGTGTGTCCAAACATTTGACTGGTAGTGTATATCATTTATATTCCATAATATTACATCTGTACAAACGCAACAAACTGATGTGGATGGCTGGACAGGTCATTGGCTGGAGTATGGAGGGATCAGAGTCAGTGAGGGACAGGAGAACGCTGAACAAACTGCTCTCCATCGTGGACAATACATCTGACCTACTTATCAGGACTTTACTATATTTTTCTAACAGAATCATCCAGCTCTGCTGTCACAACGAACGTTACAGGACATCATTAGTACCATACTCAATACATAAATACAATAATTCACTTCTGAGCGACAGACAACATTTCTTGTTGTTTGCACCTTATTGTTACTTTTATATTTTATGTTTATATTGTATATGTTTTTGATATGTGTGTATATATGTAGTTATTCATTCTTATTGTATGTCCTTTTCTCTTAATTTCCAGACTTACTTAAGAGTCTTCTGTGTGTGTTATAAGTTATTTCCCTGGTGGATAAATAAAGTTTCTCTTCTATCTATCTAATGATTCTACTAATCTCATGTCTAAGAACCATCAAAATGATTTTGAGAATATTTATTTTTGGGCTACAAGTTATGCAGTGTCACTAGCTAAAAGTTATGCTGGGTGGCTTTTAGTGTCGGCCAACGATATATACACTATTTGCATAAAATACAAATTGGCCAACAGTCAGAAAAGAAAGAATGAATCTGAATCTGTGCGGGAATTAGGGCAGGGCGATAGGGCCTAAAATTTACATCACGATATATCTAATTGATGTTAGACAAAATACAACTGCACGTCAAACTAACTTCACCGCGGTAACTGATGTGCAGTGCTGCTCTTACATAACAGTAGGCTCAGAACCTGTACTGACAGATAATGTATATTAAGCGTACAGTATAATTATTTTATATAATATTTACGGGTGTTCATGGTTAACCAATAATTGATTAATTGTCAAAAGCGAGAACTTGACCGATTAAAATTTCATTAACCGATTAATCAATATGCTGTATACTTTACACTTTATCTATAGATAATCATAGTTGATGAAAAATCATCTGTTGCCCCTGATTGGTGCGCGTTCTACATTAATTAGTGCGTGTTTATGCGGGTCGCTTTAACTGCCATGTGCGCGGGCTAACGTTAGCTGCTAAGGGGAAAAGACCAGAGACTAAGGAGCCGGTCCTGTTGAGGATTTTTAGAGAGTTGTGAGGGTAATACACTGCGAGAGCACTCAGGTCTCAATACTAGACACAGGTGAGTTCAGACCCATTAGAGTTTAGTCTGTCTTACCTGCGTCTGCACAAAATGTGCATCCCTAATCATATTAAACCGTTAATGAAATTTTAACCGGTCAAGTTCTTAATGACAATTGATTATAAGTTAACCATGAACACCCCTACCTCTTATGTCATGCTTCTTGTTTGAGATGAAAACAACTATGGGGCGCATGTGCGTTTTACCAAAGTTATATTGTTATATTTTAATTTCATATTGCCACCCAAAATTATACTGGTATTACCGTGAACGGTATGATATAACCCAACCCTAGGGGGAATATAGAGAAATTACACAGGTCACAGTAAGAATATCATTTTGAAGCGGTTGGCAATGGAGAAGTTCTAGAATGTGTAATTAGTCAGTATTATATTGTCAAGTCCATGTGTGGTGTGAAGGGGGCCACTCACCTGTACAGAGCTGCTGTGCAAATTTCCTGGTGAGATTTAGGGACACTCCTCTGAAGTTGGTGTTTCTTAACAGATCATACAGGTTGTAGCTTAACAGCTCAAATACCAAACACAAATGATTCCTAAACATAAAGTGACGCTTCAGGTGGACTGCAAACACATAGAAAACAAGGGAGACAGAAAGGTATGAGTTATTCAGCTTTATGTTTTAATAAACAGCATGTGTACAAAATCTGTACATACAGAGGTGTAGTATTTACTACACTACAAGTATTTAGTCCCTTTTAAATCGGATTTTTTTTGCACATTTGTCACACTTAACTGTTTCAGATCTTCAAAGAAATTTAAATATTAGACAAAGATAACTAAAGTAAACACAAAATGCAGTTTTTTAGTGATGACTTTATTTATTAAGGGGAAAAAAGTTATCCAAACCTACATGGTCCCATGTAAAAAAATAATTGCTAAATCATGAATGAATTAAATGTTAAATCATGAATTAACTGTAATATATCACATTTTTTGGAGAGCTCAGTTCAATTTCACTAGCCACACCCAGGCCTGATTACGGCCAGACCTGTTGGATTAAGAAATCGCTTAAATAGACCTGTCTGACAGACTGAAGGAAACCAAAAGCATCCATGGCACAGTTCCAAGGCGAAAACCACTACTAACCAAAAAGAACATCTCTCACTTTTACCAAAAAAACTGTTTGATGATCCTCAAGACTTTTGGGGAAAAAAAACAGACAAATATTGTGGTGGGACTGCTTTGCTGCTTCAGGACCTGGACTTGCTATAATTGATGAAACCATGAATTCTCCTCTCTACCTAAAAAGGAGAATGTCCGGCCGTTAGTTTGTGACCTTAAGCTGAAGTGCACTTGGGTTCTGCAGCAGGACAATGTTCCAAACACACCACGTCCACTTCTGAATGGCTTAAAAAAACAAAACAAAATGAAGGTTTTGGAGAGGCCTAGTTAAAAGTCCGGACTTGAATCCGATAAGGATGCTGTGGCATGCCCTTAAAAAGGCAGTTCATGCTCTAAAACCCTCCAATGTGGCTGAATTTAAACACGTCTGCAAAGAAATTCCTCCAAAGCAATAGGAAAGATATATTACCTATTCTCTCAAACGCTTGATTGCAATTATTGCTACTGAGACTGACACAACCAGTTATTAAGTTTAGGGGGCAATGGCTTCTTTTTTTTTTTAGGTCTAGGAAGGTTTGGATAGCTTTTTCCTTAATAAAGAAAGTCATTACTGTAAAACTACATTTTGCGTTTACTTGAGTTATCTCTGTCTAATGTTTAAAATTTGTTTGATGCTCAACTCTGAAACATTTAAGTATGACAAATGTGCAAAAAAATAAAAAAATATCAATCTTTATCATTTAAATGCATTCAAAATTTACATGAATATGCCAAAAGTGCTATAACTCATGCAGAGTTAGTATGTCTAATATACCACACATTTATCGACTTGTATATTGTAGGACTTACCAATGTAATATTTCATCTCTGTGTCATGCTTGTTCATTAGCTCCAACAAGCGGAGTTCAATCTGGGCCTGGTTAAGAAAAGCCTTTTTGTTCTTAATAATCTTAATGGCGACCCATTCCTGCTCATGGTGGTCATAGGCCTTCACCACCTGCAAAGAGAACAGTAATAATTATAAGAAATATTATCATCACACTAGCACTGCACAAGGTGTGTTTTAATGACCCATAAATAATTTTGAAGCACTATTGAAACAAATATACATTGCCAATCATGTTTTTTTCCCTGTCACTTCTTATTTTCCCCGAGTAAGGATTTCTGATCAAACCCCTTAGATGTATGGCACCCATAGCACAAAGATGGAACCAAAACTACTACGGTGAGGTGCAGAGGTGTACTGCTCCAGTGGAAAGGCTACAGAAGTGAACAGAACTCTTCACTATGAGGAAGCCCCTAAACAAGGGTTTGAGGGTAAGTTCTTAAAACTTGGGAAAGCTGCTGATTCCAGATGACTGTGAGTATAGATTAATAAATGTCTTGTGGAGCTCACTTGTCCAAAGGAGCCCTTCCCAATTAGAGAGTCAATCTCATAGCGGTCCAGCCACTTTTCTCCATTTTTCACAATGTAGTCATAATTGTCATCATCATAGCCATCATTGTAGACTTTTCTCTCCTTCTTGGTGCTGCTGTCCTCTGGTGGAACCTGCTGGGCCCGTCTTTTCTTCTTAGTATAGTACACCTGTGGGTCAAGCAGGGGGATTTGAGTAAGGCTGTCCAGGATATGGCAGTATTTCACATGATATGTAATATTTATCATAATCGATATGGGCTAATAAGGCTATAATCGGTGCTCTATACCTCATTAATGTGCTTGTAAGTCTTGATGAGGTCAACAGACAGTTTCCGTAGAGGGGCGCTGGCAGGGTCTCTGAAACTGGGGGGGATCCTCCGCTGGAGTATGGTCATATCAGACAGCACCTGTGTACATGCCACTTTTTAACCCCTCATCTACAACAGCTTTGCACAAACTGTATCCTTCACCTGCACATTATACTGCTGTTATTTCAAATTCCACTGACAATAAAATCCCTTACACTTTCTAATGTCTGAAAACTATATGTCCACTAATTCCCTTCCCAGGCGCACATTACCAGAAAAGAAAAGAACCTATTTAGTTTAAGAGGTTTTTTTTTGTTGCCTTCTTAAAGCCACCCTAAATAACTTTTAGCTCAAAGATATATATTTTCAAAATCATTTTGATGGCTCTTTAGACATGAGATCAGTAGAATCATGCCTATCTCACCGACAGTGTACACTCAGCTGGACAGAAACTTCCCAAATACGTTCCTGCCACCGGAACGGGGGCATATGGCAGGAGGTTACGTGAGTGACACACTCTACCACACTACGTATATAATAAAGAAAATAGGCCAATACACTGGATACTAGCAGAGTCACATTTGTACAAAATACAATAAAATTTACCGTTTAAAAAGACATGCTCTTTTTCCCAAACTTGCGTCTTTAACGTCTCTACTTGTAAAGATGGAGCTGAGGGATATGCGCCCTCTTCTGTATAAAAGTTACACAGGGTGGCTTTAACTTTCTCTCCTTAGTATTTGTAGTAAACACAGAAATATGATAAATCATCCACAAAACATTCGGCAAGTTCAACATATAAAAATAAAAGTTAAGATGTAGTTGACTGTACAGAATGCTACCTGCTGCTGCTCGGCCATGGAGTGGATGGAGCTGAAGGAGGGGTGCGGGTGTGTGTGCTGGCTGGTCATGGCTGGCTCAGCGAGGGAGAATCCCTGGGCAGTGGAGGAGGAGGAGGAGGAGGAAGAGGAGGAGGACGAAGAGGAGGTGGCAGGACATCCTGAGCTGCTTACACCTGTGGAAACGCACAGCACATGATTAAACACAATTTTTACATGGCTATAGAGAAGTATATATCACCAAGAGTGAACAGTGTGAAGAACATAATGAACAGTCTACAATTAAAAGACTTCAACCCAAGTGAAAGTTCAGACTTCTTTGTCTTCGCAATGTTCAACAAGGACATGGCTTATCACAGGTTTTAAACATAGTGGCCAGCAAGAAATTACCACTGCCAAAAGGAATCCTCCACTAATGCAGTGGATGCAGCTGTGATGAGCTTACTGCTACATTAGAAACATTTGTTCCACTACACAAAGCTTAGACTAATTGTTATAATTTACATAATGAATCACCAGACACAAAATAGATTCAGAACTGAAATGTTTATTAAAAGGCTAGTTTACAGGCGGAAAGTTGCCCCATGTGGACAAGGGCCAACATTTACCAAGTCTTTGAAGATTACTCGTCTGTGGGTCACTGCTTGTCAGAGTAAAAGCACTGTTACTGCATCAACCTGCGAAAATATGGCAGTCTATTGTTTACTATGTATTGAATAATTAATTTTAACAATAATAAATTATAGCCTTTCAAGAATATTAAATGGCATACGGTTGTGCCTCATCACGTTTGATTGAATTAATTGAATCTGTTGGGCATGGAAAGGTATGAGCGTCTGACTGTATGATAACCTTGAGGAAAAATATCACAGTATGATGGCATTGTGGTTACAACTTTGGCTGCAAATTAATGTTTGTAGTGTCTTAAAGCAATGCTAAAGGCATTGCGTTACTGCAAAATTATATTACAACTAGGATATTTATTGGATATTTATGAAAAGTTAATAGCCCTACATGAGTTTTGTAAGCGTCTTAAAAACAGGGTACACCTTGAAATTAGTTATTGTCCCATGCCTTGTTCAGTCCAATGTTGTTTTCAATGTCTCTGAGAAAAAAAGGGCTGTGTAATATTCTATTTTTTATTTTGGTATAGTTTCATTTTTTGTCACATCCCACAGATAAAATTTAATTTCCCTGTTCTACAAGCTGTCTATATTTGCTGTGACTAAATAATGTAAATGTAACGAAATACAGCAGTATTTATTCACATATGAACATGTATAAGTTGGTGTGGCTCTGAAAGCTGCTGAAGACACAGTATCTGCCTAGTACTGGGAAATGAACACTGTCTCTTTAAGAACCTCTTAGACTCTCACAGCACTTCCTTACTCTGGCATAATCCTTCTGGCACTGTGATTGGTCAGGGCCCCCTCTTTCACTTGCAGCTGATTGGCTGCTGGTATCTAAGGGTTGGCTGGCCAGCGCTCTATAAATAAACACAGTGCTGTCTCAGCAACCAGCCCACAGTAGTCATTTGTTGCTCCTCTCTTTTCTACCTCCCTCCTGCTCAGCAAGGAGCTTCCAATAGCAGCCTGGCTCTGAGCAGAACTCTGACATATTCTTCCCTAGCAACTCAAGCCACCCCACCACGTCTCCCCTTTATCATTGCATGGACTCTCCAGATACTTCACCTTTACATTACTGTATAAAGAGGCCCTTACAGTAGAGACTGTGATTTTAAAGCTCTGACAAGTCTGAGGCTTAAACACATTCACACCATTAGGGGTTTCCATCAGAAAATAATGAGTAACACAAGATAAAGAAAATATGTCTTTCAGGACCATAGAATAAAGGGCCAAATAAATGACTAAAATAAAGTAACCGCTCCAAAAATGATGTCAGTATTTCCTTTAACTTTATTATTGGTTGTTTAGAGTTTAAGCAAAATGCTAATGCTATTGCTCTGAAGTCTATAGGCGTGTGATGTAAGGGGTAAACATAACTTTTACACTATACAAACAATAACTGTCCTACTAACCTACCACTAAATGCCTCATGTTTGCTTTGATAAGGGCCAGACAAATGGTGGGAGTAGATATGCTTCACATATTAGCAGCCAATAGCCAAAGCCTCTAATGCCCCAGGAGGCCATGCCAATTCCCCAAAGCACTCTATGGTTAAGGTGACCAACTTCACAACAAGCTCCCACCACCTTGACTACTATTCAGCATTCAATAGATCAGGGGTCAGCAACTTTTTGGAACCCAAGAGCCACTTCTCACCAAAAGCATAAAATTTACATCTGCTGGGTGACCTTTTCATTTCGAACACTTTGTTTAAATTAGCCTTTCATATACTATAATCTATTGATCATTAATAAATGCTGACTGATGTATAATCACCGTCATAATAAATGATCACTGTTCAAAACAACCGGAGAAAAATTAATACTGTGTGATCAATAAATACAACATGTTGATATGAACCATAAAACTTTGATGTTTCAATCAGTGATCACACTTGGTCTTTGTAAGAAAAATACTTATGTATAATAATACACTGTAAAATAAATGTATACGAAAGCTTATAGCGCTATAGCACTAAGTTTTACATCGCACATGAATGCAACATTATGCTCACTGACCCATCTTCTTTACAAAATGAGGACAGAGTTTGGATTTTATCCCTAGTCTGTTATGTAGGCTACTTTGGGTATATCAGTGGGCTCTCCGCTTCGGTAAATGGAGCTTTGGTGTGTTTCTTTAACGCTAATGCGCCAAAGCCCAGGTCCGTGCAGATGCGCTTGTGGGGTTTGTCATCTCCTCTCACGCTGTCTGCGTGTGTCCAGCCATGTGCCTCAGGCTGTTTTCAGCGGTTATACTGTACGTCTATATACCTTCTATGAAAAGAATGCTGCGCTTTGTCTCGGCGTGGAGCACTGTGGAGGCTGAGATGAACACCAGCGGACAGTGAAGATCCTATCAAAACTCTGAAACACACCCATCTTCTTAATTTGTGAAGTAAAGGTAGATGATATTGTGCTGCTAGTTTATAATTGCGCGTATCAATTGTTACAATTTATTGAGGCACATGACACTAGATCTACCAGGTTAACCCATGAGGGAGTCAAATAATGGTTAATAACTGCCATAATGAGCAGTGTTTACAATGAAACTATGACCACCCTCCTTCGTTACATTTTAACTCTTCAAAGACAAGCCTGGTCAGTGTGATCAAGAAATAATCAAATCAAAATCAAAAACACTTTGCACTCCCGTTCTCATGTGCAAGGATACAGTCCTGTGTGCATCTTAACCATTCATTCATTTTCTACTGCTTAGTCCCGTTTTGGGGTTGTGGGTGGCTGGAGCCTATCCCAGCAGCTTTGGGCCTTAGGCGGGGTACACCCTGGACAGTGGCCAGTTCGTCGCAGGGCTAACACTTACCCCGGGGTTCCACTGCATGCGTTGCGGCTCCGCTTCGCTGCGGAACGCCACCGACCGACGTCGCACACTCGCGCCCTCTGGACGCGTTTCAGATCCGATGCGCTGCGGAGCGGAGCCCCGAGCAACTCGAAAGAACATGCGCGAGAAATACGACATGGCGCAATAAAAGCAATTGATAAAGACGTGTGCAAGACCCATACAACTGTTTATCCAGAAGAAGGAGGATCAGAAACAAGTTTAGTTTGCAATCACTTTCACTTCACGGAGATTTTCCTCATTAAATTGGGTACAAAAAAGCTTTGTTTTTGCAGATTTTACTGCATTTAATGCTTACTCGTGTATATAAACGGATAAATATTCGAAATAAGAAACCTAAGTGCGTGTATTTTTGTATTACTTTGAAAATCCGGATGCTGTGCTTGTTTGTTTTCCGTTCTGGTGCGATCTGATCTGTGTTAATTGATGCGGACTAGCTCCGCCGTCAAAGAAAATAGAACTGCTATGTGTCTCGTTCGCTGCGCTGCGCACTGTCGGATCGGAGCCGCAACGCAGCGGATGCAGTGGAAATGCTCTCATTGAAAACAACAGATGCATATTTGCTGTGGAAAGCGTGGCGGAGTGGAGCGGAGCCGCAAGGCATGCAGTGGAATCTGGGGGTTAGAGACGAACATTGACAGACAACCATTCACTCTCACATTCATTCACTAGGGATACTTTAGAGTTGCCAATTGACCTATACATGCATGTCTTTGGGTGGTGGGAGGAAGCTTGAGTACCCGGAGAGAACCCACGGTGACACAGGGAGGACATGCAAACCCGCATATTAATCAAAATTAATATAATGAATTTAAAAATATAAAATAAAAAAAGCTGCAAGAGGGGTGCTAAAGAGGCGCGGGTTGCCGATGCCTGGCCTACGTAAAGTCATATATAGCCTATATAAAAAGTAAGTTTCACCTTAAATGGTGCTTTTGTGTTGAAAGGTCTGATGCTCCATGTTAGCAGATGTATCTGGCAGATTAGTTATAGATAATATATAATATACATAAACATTTGTGGTCAGTCCTAATCATAAAAAAGAAAGACAGACATGAAAATAAATATGATATATGAAAATATTTTTATTTTAAAATAAAAAGCAGTAGGCTTTGGGGTGTGATTGGCAGACTTTGGAAGCATGAGGTAAGGAGTTTAGGGGAATGCAGCTTGAATATTAGAGATGTGCCACAGTGTGACACTTACTGAGAGCTAGATTCTCAGTCACAATGCAGTAATAGTCTACAGCAATTCGTCAAAAAAGATTGAGCAACATCTCTGGTGAATCATGTGGCCCACCTCAGCTGTTCAGGCCTGAGGTGCAACTGTAAGAATGATTCCAAGCTAAAGTCAATACTGACACCATCTAGCAAAAGCAGCACAAGGTAACGTCTACACTGGCAGTATGCCTGCCCCTAAAGCTGAATGTTTACTTATTTTCAAGAAAAGGGTAAATCACAATTTCCTGTTGTCAGAAAAATGTATTTGAAATAAACAGCTCTAAAGAGGTCCACTGTTTCAGGTGGTGGTTAACAATTTAAACCACATCCCAACACTATGAACACCACCAAGGACAAATGGCCCATCACCCAAGAACTCATCTGTCAAAATCAAGACATCAGCTCTATAAGCTCCTCTATTTCACATCCTTTGGTTTTGCACTGTTGGAAAAGGTGCACAGCACAAATACATGCACTTACATACTTACAGCTTATGATTGAAGTGGCTACTTAATTAATCACTTAATAATAATATCGATTAGAATATACATTTAGGAAGTGCCTTTTAGGGCACCCAAGGTGCCAAACCACACATATAGCTGCATATTCATGAATACACCAGAAAAATGACTTCTTGAGTAACTGAACCATCTAAGTAGCACTAGAATTATCATAGGTTTTGATAGATGTAGCCTTTTCCTTTCTACATTAGCCAGTGAAATAGAGATTTTTTATATGTTGAGGTTTATTTTAATTTTTTTCACAGCACCAAGCAGTGACACTGTGAGGACTGACCTGAAGTGTACAAAGAAAGATGCAGCATCACAAGTCATTTTGTGAGGATACAGGCAGCACTTACTCAAAGAAATGATCCATCAAAAGGGATTTGTACTTATCATTTCATTTTCAGACTGATTATTTGATATTTGAAAACTAATAGTGCAGAAATATAACATCAACATCTAACATTCATGTAAAACCAAACAATACAAAATTCTCTGCATTCATATATAAACTGCCATTGATTGATGAACTGGACAACAGTCCCTATGAACCAAGTGCTGTCTTTTTCTGTTTTTTCTGTCAGAAGGCTCACTTAGGTTAACAGAAATATGCTGCATTATGTGAAGGTAATTTTTCTGGTAGAGGTTTTTATGGTTTTAATCATGGCAGATACTGTGAGAGGGCCTCATTAGAAAACTGAGTTTGTTGCTGTTTGATAATTACTTTTGAATGTTAGAAGGACATCAGCACTGGCTGAGAACTATCATCTACCAGTGTTTCAATCTATCATCTTTTCAACAAATTAAGTTTTATATTAAGTTTCATTTACATATGATTGTTTAGAAATGTTTAACTAATTTAGAATCATTAATCTCCTCAAGAGGTGTAGGTGTAGGAAAGTGTCAGGTGATGTGTGATAAAAGAGTCAGCAGTAATGAAAGGAAACAGTGCTGAGACCAGCGATGTTGTATAGTTTGAAGACAGTGGCAGTGAGGATATGACATTCGAAAGAGTTCTCTTTGGGAGTGATAAGGATGGGTAGGATCAGGAATGAGAAATCAGAGGGACAGAACATGTAAGATGTTTAGGAGATATAGTGAGAGAGGTGAGGCTGAGATGGTTTGGACATATTTAGAGGACAGATAGTGAATATATTGGTCAAAGGATGCTAAGTTAGAGCTGCCAGGCAGGAGGCCGAGAGAAAGACCAAAGAGAAGGGTTATGGAGGTAGTGAAGGAGGACATGAAGGTAGTGAGACAAGAGGATGCAGGGGATAGGGCTAGATGGAGGCAGATGATTTGCTGTGGCAACCCCTGAAGGGAACAGCTGAAAGGAAAAGAAGAAGAATCTCCTCCAAAGGTGTGCTTACCTTCACAGGCAGCTCAAAAACATTCTCACAGGTACCACACAGTGGGAGTGGTCGAATAAACTATGATTCCAAAAACAGCAACAGGGTGGTGCTGGGACCAAAAACTGACCACTTGCTGTGCTTCCAGGGCTAACAAAACCAATTTGAGTCAAATGGAATACTTTTGAGAAAGAATGAGAGTTTTTTTTTTTGAGTGAAATTAAAATTTCATAAGACACCAAATGCTTTATCTGTGTGTTGTGACTGTTGCCAGCTGTTAATGACAAAGTACAATAAATTACGCGAAGGAAAGCTCAGAGCATATAGACCATTAGAAGTGCAACAGTGGTAATGTGATAAGCCAAGTATTGTTCCTTTGCATATCAAAAAAATTTACCAATAAGTGCTTTGAATCAAACTTATAAAAGATGCTTACACAAAAGGTGAGCAGTGGAAGTTAGGTCATCCAAGTCCAGTCCTAGCTAGTTCCACATAAGCATCTTTTGAAACAAGCTTCATGTAGTCATGTTGCACCATTGAAAGCCACAAATAAAATCATACTTAGTAGTAGCAGTATTTGTACATTTTTTACATTGCAGACTCTGTTACTCTGTCCAAGCAGAATTATTGAGAATAAGAATTCAAAGAATATGCCATATTATTATCAGCTCAATAGTCAACATGTCTATTACATTATTTCTAGCCCTCAAGGTATCCCTGTCCACAGAGAAAACCTGCTAAAGCCAGGACGTGTTTCCTAGTAAAACCAGGCTCTGCAGCCAGAATCTTTCTTGTGAGGTTCTTGCTCTGAGCAGTGATTTCAGATTTGTAATATATGTTACATATGGCCTACCATGGCCCAAGACCCAGTGGCCCATTCTGTCTTCTATAAAGCCTATTCATCCACTTGTGATATTATTTAATGAAATATGACACATGACAAATTTTTTTGCTCCTCAAGAAGTATGGAAGAACAAGCAAGGTATCTGTCTTAGAAGCTACATACTAAAAATCATCTCAAAGAGACATTAGAAGAGCACCAGTCAAGAATCACTCTCTGCAGCTAAAGTCAGGAAAGTAAAGTCTAACATTGTTAGAGGTAAGGCTGTCGGGGTTATGGGTGTCTGTGTGTGTGTGAGTACTAACTCTTATTTTTGCGAAGCAGGGCAGAGGTGATCCAAGGGTCTGTTTGGACCATCCTGCAGGAGGGCACAGTCTTGTCTTCCACAGATGATGTGATCACCATGGAAACGCTTGGCAACTGATCAATCCAGTCGGAAAACACTGAATGTAAAGTTCTGCGCTTGAAGCTTTCAGAGTGTTACATAACCGTCATCAGGCGTTTGTGATCCCAGAGTTCTTTTCAAAAACCTACATCCATCTTAACTAAATTTGCAAAGGTGGGTAACCAACAAAAATTGCAAAGGCACCATCTACTCTGGCTTGTAATTTGTCATTACTGTGGTTTCTAAGGCAAACAACTGGTGTACAGGCAGCTTGAGTCTCTGATGTAAAAATATAAAGGATGTAAACTCTATGACACACTGCGTATATATAGAGATCTGTCATTCTACATAAATATTGGGGTTCTCTGGAGGTGTCAGGTTTGGGGCAAAATAATATTTGGTTTGACACGTTAGCTTTTTATTTTTTTCCTGTGGTTTCATGTATTCTTTGTGTGCTGAAGCTGTGTGCACAGCTCCAGCTTGCTGGTGTATATTTTTAGGTAGTCAAAAGTGTTTTTTAAATTTGTGTTTTAACCACTGACTACTTTGTGGCCTTTTTTAAAAGTAGATTTACTAAATTAGTGCAGACATTGTTTAGCCAGGTACATCTTCAAACATTTCAAGTAAATTGCAAGTTATTCAAAAGACTTTATGCTTCCTAAGGTCTAACAGAATAGTTACTATAGTGTATTTTAATAGTTATCAAAAAAGCTGACAGGGAGTCAGAGGTGTGAGAGCAAGGCTCAGCCAGCATGCTGCCTTGTGGGCTGAGCAAGGTGTTGTGATGTAAGGGGTGGAACAGAGGAAGTGGAGGGGAGATAGGTTTCCATCTGCCTGCCTTTACCCCATGCCTCTCACTAAAAATAGTTTCAATTACTGGCACCTTCTGAGACGACTCTGCACATGCCACAGAACAGTAGTGGATTTAATCTTTTTTTGTTTTTGTTTTGAATTTGGTTACCACAATAAAGTTTTCAGCTCTCCAATGTTAATATCATTAGCCTGAGCTGTCCAAGCTAAAATTCCAGAGTGTATTAATCAATTCCTCTTCATCTTAAAAACATCTCGAAAAAGCCACGTTAAGTAACTCCATTTACTAGTAAGTTATTTGTCGCCCAAAGCAGCGCGTTGGCTTCAGAGTTGTTCCACAAAAATTCCTTTAACTCGATCCCCACTTGGACTGCACTAGTGCAGCCAGGCTGAAGACTGATCTGAGCAATTTAATGTAGCACCTGTTTACCCAAAGCCAAAAATTAAGAGATACACGGAGAACAAAAATCCACCGTTTTTGGACGGAAGGGAAATGTTTCCTTCGCTGAAGACGGTGCACACCACGCACGGCCTACACGACACTTCCAAACTCCGCTCCACTTGATTTACCCGAGCACAACTCAATGCTGAAGAAAGTTGTAAAGAACAAAGAACATGATCAAACAGTCCGCCAGCGCCACTGTTTAATTTGTGAAAAACAATGAAATCCGGCGTCGTTCCTGAGCTCGATGTAAGACGCTGGCTGTAACGTCCTCACGTCCCTCTTTCTCCTCTGCTTAAATTAAGTGGCCTCCCGTACTCACAACTTCAAGAGAATATTTGCGTTTCCCGTCAGGCTCAAACTCTTCATTAAGGCGTGTTGGAAACATGTTTTCTCACGTTTCCTTTTTCGTACTTCTCGCTAGACAAAATCTCCGCCGCTCTCCCAAATGGCTCCCCACCCTGCGGACTGTACCATGGTCTGGGAATGGGGGTCCACACGCGTCAACCTGCAACAGCACTACACAGTCTCAACGGAAACGGGGAGATACGCGTCCTGATAATTTGAAGACCTACTTACAAACTATCTGTGCATTTACAACACAAATGAGGAATGATTTTGAGTCCAAATTCATAAAGCACAAGTGACACTTCCCTACAGACTGAAACCGGTTGTCCGCTCCAAGCAGCCCTCTCACGTCCTGTCCATTTATAGTAACAGCAGGATATATATATATATATATATATATATATATATATATATATATATATATATATATATATATATATATATATATATATATATATATATATATCCTGCTCCTGTGTGTGTGTTAATTTGTCTTTAAAAACGGAATGCCTTTTCTGCTGTCAACAACATAATATTTGTGTGTTTCAAGCAAACGCAGCAAATCACACATACATCTGAATATGATGCAGTCGGCATGAGACATCCATTTCAGATACACTTGAGTTCATGGTAAAAACTGCCTGTAGTCCGTCAGCATGCAACCTCTAAAGGCTCTGTTGCTACCCAACGCCACGGCAGCTGCGGTGCGATTGGCTACATAAAGTCCTGTTCCCTTCTGTAATTGGCTAGCAGATGAGTGTGTGGGAGGGGCACGTAGCTTAGTTTCCCAGTGTCTCCTCCAACAGTGCGAGGCAGGAATGACGCGGAAATAGTTTGAAGATGTCAGGTAGAAGTGGCAGAGGGAGGAGGGGGAGACAGACAGGCTGGGGGTGGAGATACAGACATGAGGTGGGAGGGAGGGTGTGAGGGAGGGTGTGAGGGAGGGAGTTAGGGAGGGACGGGGAGGGTGAGGGTTGTTGGGGTGTTTGAAGCACATGGTCACAGCTGAGATGTGTGACTTCCCCTCAAACCTTTCAAGGCTAAAAGTTGTTGCTGTTGCTATCCAAGCATGCCAGCTAAATCAGGCACAATGCTGCCTGGGAACAGCCAAACACTCCAAAAGTGCACTTAACTGACAGCTCCTTCAGTTAAAAGTAGGCACACAGTAATACAACACTGAACACAGAATGGGGTCAGCCTACTTTAGCATTTTGATTTCTCTGTGTTTCAGCCCCCTGGTCATATTGACCATGGTAAAACTACAGTTATTCTAACACTTAAGTCACAATTAACTTCTTAAATGAAATTACATGTTTAAAGAGAAATAACATTGGTAATACATAAAGTAAGCTGCAGAGCTTTGAAAAACATACAAATTGACTCTGACCTGACAAAACACATATAAATAGTGCATCTGGTTGTCTGCTATTATAATAACAACAAATATAATAAACCATTAAAGCCCCTATGTTTCAGTAGTTATTCAAAAGAAATCGTTCAAGTTCTATTCATTTTATTGCATCTTCTGCAAAGCTATTTGACTAAACCATATGATTGAATCTTAATGTAAACATTGCCATTCCCATCACAGACTTAGTGACTAGCTTCTTTTAAATTGTATTCAGCTGTACTAACAACCAGACAATGGAGATTACAAAGGCAGAGTGAGGAGGAAAGCAGACCCTGCCTCACGTGCCTTGCAGCAAAATTCCACCCGGCAACTACATGCTGTACCATGGTAACAGCTCTGCCATTGGTCCCCGGTGCGTTTTCAAATGACCAATGGGATAGCCAGTTGTGGGTGATGCTTGTTGCTAGGTAAACATGATGCAGAAGAAAGATAGAGCAGAATTACCATGCTGCTACTGCAGGGTGCTGTCAGCAAACGAGTGGAACACTTTACACTCTACATACCCTTCTCTGTCTTAGCACTTGGCGGTGCCAGAGAGACAAAAACAATGCAACAACACAAGGATACAACAATCCACAAGCACACACAAAGAGGGGTGTGTGCGCGTGTGTGTGTATGTATGTGTGTATGTATGTATGTATGTATGTATGTATGTATGTATGTATGTGTGTATATATATATATATATATATATATATATATATATGTGTGTGTGTGTGTGTGTGTGTGTGTGTGCACAAACATACAAAGAGAGATATAATTTAAAAGGAACTGAGATTTTGTAAAAAACAAAAAAACAAAACAAAACAGATTCAGTATAGCAATAACAGCATGATGCATTTCAGAGAAAGGTGTCGTTTTATCGAACAATCTTGACGGTGATACTAAAAAAGCTAAATATGTTAATGTTTAGTAAGTCAGTCAGTATGCTGATGAAATGGAAGACTGCTGAGTAAGCTGCTATTTTTGTTTGTTTTATGTGTTTTATGCCTGAAATTACAAAAGCAGCTGTGTTACAGCTTTTATGAGTTGCTCAAAATGAACAGTGTTTTGTTTTGTAAATAGGGGGCAGACATAAGTTTATACTTCTTTCTGCTCCTTTTCATTCATCATTATATATATATATATATATATATATATATATATATATATATATATATATATATATATATATATATATATATATATATATATATATAATTTTCTCTGTATGTTCATTGTGTTTATTTGTTAAAGTAGTCTATTTTGGGATTAAAAATTACTTTTATTGGTATTTATTAGTAAATTGTGTGTCTCCAAATAAAACTCAGTTTAACCTGTGATAAATAAGCATCAGCTCCATAACTAACTCGCTTTTATGTAATAAAAAATATTTTCAAAACAATGTTTTTGAGATTCCTGCCTGACTGAATGTGGTCTGGTCATTATTTATTAATTTTTAATTATAATAAAAAATTATTGTCCAATGAAAACTAATGTCCCAAAAGACCACTGTTTCCATGTAGTTCCCTTTTTATGACAATGATTAACTTCCCACATCAGACAAAAGTTTAATAACATAATGGCTCTAAATATCAGCATGTCTCTCAAGACACAAGGCTAATAGCCTGTTGATGCCTTAGCTTGTATTGCGGAAACTACTGTTCACATCTCTCTGGCCTGTGCTGGGACACAGTGTGGAGTTAGTCCACACCTGTTTCTGTGCGTGTTTAGTTCATTTCATTTCATTTCATTTCATCTTCTACCGCTTATCCCACTTTGTGGGGTCGCGGGTGGCTGGAGCCTATCCCAGCTGCTTTGGGCCTTAGGCGGGGTACACCCTGGACAGTGGCCAGTTCGTCGCAGGGCTGACACTTAGACATACATTGACAGACAACCATTCACTCTCACATTCATCCACTAGGGGCACTTTTAGAGTCACCAATTCACCTATACATGCATGTCTTTGGACGGTGGGAGGAAGCTGGAGATCCCGGAGAGAACCCACGGTGACACGGGGAGGACATGCAGACTCCTCACAGAAAGACCAGAGTTAGCCAATGATGTTTTGGTTTGGCTACAATCGGCCAACGATGTTTTTTGGGTCGGCCGGGCCACGACCTTCTTGCTGTGAAGCGGGAGCGCTAACCACTCCGCTACCGTGCACCCCTGCGTGTTTAGTCTGTTCTTCAAATTTATGTATCTATGACAAAGCTGTCCACAGCAGTCAGTGAGAGAGAGAGAGCAGGAGAGGTGCAAATCAGCGCAGAGGAAATCATCAAACATGAGCTTAGTCTTTGCCCCCGACAGATACAGTGCTGTGCAAAAGTATTTGCCCCCTTCCTGATTTCTCATTTTTGGCACATTTGTCACACTGAAATGTTTCAGGTCATCAAACAAAGTTAAATATTAGACGAAGAACTCAAGCAAACACTTTCCTCCACAGGGAATTTCCATTTGATGATGTTGCAAATAGCGAGTTTAAAGGTCCTATATTATACTATTTTGAACATTATACAGTGTATTTTGCATACATTTAGGTTACCATATCACGTTTTGCAACATGAAACACACAATAATTATCTTATACAAGCGGTTTGAATGAGCTCTCATCATGAGTCCAAAGTGAACGGTCTGATTTGGCGCTGTCACTTTAAGGCTCAGCTCTCCCGTGTTGGCTCTGCCCACTCATGACGTCACGCTAGCGCTGCGCTGGAAACAGACTGAAGTAAACACGGTACATTGTAGTAATAACTTTTTCAGCTATGGCTTTAAGAGTAACTGAGCCGTATATCTTCCACCTAGGGTCTGACTCTGAGTTCGAAGAACATGAGCAAACACAAAGACTTCGAAGGCTTCTACAAGACGTTTCTGCTTGGTAAATGAGAAACTATTTATTGTGTATGTTTCTATGGTGTAGCCCGTAGCATAGTGCGTGTTAACTGCTTTTGTTTATAGGTGCACATGTGGAACAATGCCTACTGAAGTTGAGAATGTATGCTGCCTGGAGACTCCTAAGGTAGCTGTTGTGCAGTGTATTGAAAGAACTATAATAAAGTAGCCTAGCAATATGTAGAGCTATGCAGTAATACTTGTTAGTAATACATGTTGCTGACAGTAAGTAAGCTAACACAGTAGCAGCGATGCTTCTCTGTGCGTCTGAGTTGCAGAGCACGGCACTTGTTGACAGTGCAGGAGAGAGGGGCTGGAGGAGTGTGGAGGAGCACTTCCTGGAGAGGGGTGGTTTACTTCACATACTGACGTCATTGCGTGAAACAGCTCGTTGAAAGGACTGTAGCTCAAACTAAATAAATTACTTAAACATGCGCGAATGAAACAAAACACAACTTTGGGTATATGTTTGAGGTAGAAACGTTATAACGTGGTTAAAAGCTCAGAAAAGTCGATTTAGCATAATATGGGACCTTTAATGTCAAACTCAAAAAACACCAGACCTGAGATGCCATCTGTGTATTGACTTCGGCTTTACAAAAAATGTGATGAATCACATTTAATTCATGATTTAACCACTTTTTCACTTGGGGCCATGGTGGTTCAGATAGGTTTCTTTTCTCACACTTTTCACAAATGCATCGAATTACTCAGATACAGCATTAGTAAAAGTTCTAAAATCTTTAAAATTACAATCTCACTATTTAGCTGTTAGGTTCATAGTGTAAAATGTTGTAGTCAGCAAAAAAAAAACAAAAGTAAAAAAACATAAGGTAAGGTACAGCTATGTCTCCAGTTGTGTATACTTGAATTTACCTGTATTTAAAAATTTACCAATCCACAGAAAGCAATGAAAAGAGAAATGAAAAATTAAATTAAAATCCTGTGAAAAAATGTTCCTACAGAGGTCTGACAGAGAAAACAAAATAAACCCAGGGGGAACAAACTGAGAATTGCAGGAGGAGAAGAAGATGTTTCTTTTTGAGCACACTATTTTTTGCTTAACAAAATAACTAAAATGTTTTTCTGCTATTCTCTTTCAATTTCAATCCATTCTTTAATTTTTCCATCTTCTTTTCATTCTTTCTGTGAATAAAACAGAACCCAAAAAAATTAAAAGTCAACTCCCCCAGAAAAGTAGGTATTTCCTGAAAGTACATAAGTGTCATTTATTAGCTTTTTGTTCAGTAGTTCTTGAAGAATTTAATGTATCAAACACATTTTCTAGTAATGTTCTTAAATTCATTTATGTGTTATTTTTATAAAGGCTACTATAAATTGATTTTTATTGTGTTCATTCGGTGGTTGCACAGCATGCTGCATGCTTGCATCTCATGGAATCTGCAAAATTCAGCTTTTTCTTCTGCCCTGTATAGCTTCTGCCTAGATTACCTATTGGCACTGTTCAAACAAGTTTCAAGAATATCTGCTATTTTTGTACAAAATAACCTTTTTGTATCTTTATTTTTATATTGGTTGTGTAAAAAAGTTTCACTTGATACGTTTTATGCTCCAGAAGTGGTTTGCTCCAGGTGTTGCAAGAGGGGGACAGGCTAGTCTGTGCCTTCTTCTGTGTCTGCCCTTTTAAGACCTTTTCAGTCACACTAAATTCATTCATGTACACAAATTATATATATAAAAAAACATATAGATTTTTGTTTTCTTCCAGAAAATGTACCCCTGAAGGCTGTATCATTTCAGAAGTGTCAGGACAGCCACTCAAGGCCCCTCTTCACTCCTATGTTAAAGATGTCTAAACTTTTCTCCTTAAACGCAGAATTCTTACACGTTTTTTTCCTAGGGCATTAGCCCGAATGAGCTCAAATTTGCACAATATAATCTAGCAAAGTGTGCCATCCAAAGTGATCCAAATTCTACGCAAAGAGTATTACAGCTTTCATGTGGCACATTTTTTTTTATGTGATGCCCTAGAGTTTTAAAAGAACACCGCTATGGGACGACAATGATTTTTTGTCAGTTTGTCAGAGGCATACATTATGTAATGACAGCCAAAAAAATCTCTTGGACCCACACCCTGAATTAAATAGTCTTGCTGTGGCAACAATGTACACAAAAGACATTCACCATGGGCCAGGAAACAAAAAAGTCAGTTGGACTTGTGTCCTATCTACAACAATGTTGCCGTTTGTATGGTTTGTTATAAATTAAATTTGGCATACACAATCCTCATGTGTACCTAGTAAGTAAGTAAAGTAATTTTCAAAATATTAAAACTGTGCTCTGATACAAGGCCTATCTGTTGCCTTAAAGGACTATTTTGTAAGATTTTGCAAATTCTTAAAAATTAAGCTACTCAGAAAAAGTCATAAAATATTCTGTCTTAAAAAATAGCTCTCTTGGCAGCATGCCAAGTGCATAAATATGTCTTAGTCAAGAGATATGATCATCTACTGTAAAAGTCATTTTGCCGCAAGATGTCATCATCAACCACAACCACATCAGCAACTGCTGTCAGTCCAGCCAAAGGGGATGCCCTGTGCTTGCGGGCCAATCAGGTGCATGTCCGTCTATGGGACAGGTAAACTTACAGAGAGTGGAGTGATTGTGTAAACATTAGCAATAGTAAACACCTTTATAGAGAATGAATTTACAATTTAGGACTAAATTAAATTTAGTGCTGAACCCGTGGTACAAGGAACAATAAAACGCTAAGTTTTTGACCACTTGTCCACCAGGTCCCAGTGCATCTACACGTGCTTTTCTCTGATTATTAATTGAAAAAAACATTGTCATATAAATATTTGTTAAGTGCAGATTGATATTCGTTAAGCTTCATATTTGTTTAAATATCTGTCCCTAATTTGCAACTTTTGTACAGTAAAGGCTTCAGTATTTGAGGGAGGCACATTTTGACACTAAAATAATAAAGCCTTAATTTTTATTTCAAATAATAATAATATGTGAATATCTTTACGTTATATGTGAAGATATTCAAATAGTAGATTTATAATGCCTCCATGATCTTTTAGTTCATATAATGCTAAACCCAGGAGCAGAAACATCTTTGTATTTCTACATGTTTTACTGACTAAACATTAATGTTTTTTGTTTTTGTTCCTGTCTCTGTGAGCCCTGTGAGAAAGAGCAGCTCTGGACGACTGTGAACCACTGTGGACCAGTTACATGAAGATTCAACTGGTGTCAAACCTGTGTCAAAGAAGAATATGGACCAGCTTCACCTGCAGCGCCCTGAAAATAAAGTCTGCCATACCTCAGGTTTTACTAAGTAGTAACATTTATTGTTTATAATGGCTCTGCACTCTTTTTAAACTAGACATTGTCTACATAATTTAACATGAATCTGATCTGATAAAAACTTACTCCCACTTATTAAAGGTCCCATATTATTCTAAATCGACTTTTCTGAGATTTTAACTATGTTCTAATGTTGTTTCTACCTCAAACACATACCCAAAGTTGTGTTTTGTTTCATTCGCGCATGTTTAAGTAATTTATTTAGTTTGAGCTACAGTCCTTTCAACGAGCTGTTTCACGCAATGACGTCAATATGTGAACTAAACCACTCCTCTCCAGGAAGTGCTCCTCCACACTCCTCCAGCCCCTCTCTCCTGCACTGTCAACAAGTGCCGTGCTCTGCAACTCAGATGCACAGAGAAGCATCGCTGCTACTGTGTTAGCTTACTTACCGTCAGCAACATGTATTACTAACAAGTATTACTGAATAGCTCTACATATTGCTAGGCTACTTTATTATAGTTCTTTCAATACACTGCACAACAGCTACCTTAGGAGTCTCCAGGCAGCATACATTTTCAACTTCAGTAGGCATTGTACGGTCATTTCCACATGTGCACCGATAAACAGAAGCAGTTAACACGCGCTATGCTACGGGCTACACAATAGAAACATACACAATAAATAGTTTCTCATTTACCAAGCAGAAACGTCTTGTAGAAGCCTTCGAGGTTTTTGTGTTTGCTCATGTTCTTGAACTCAGAGTCAGACTCTGGGTCGAAGATATACAGCTCAGTTACTCTCAAAGCCATTGCTGAAAAAGTTATTACTACGATGTACTGTGTTTACTTCAGTCTGTTTCCAGCGGCAGCGCGTAGCACTAGCATGACGTCAGGCAGGAAGTGGGCGGGGCCAACACGGAAGAGCTGAGCCTTAAAGTGACAGCGCCAAATCAGACCGTTCACTTTGGACTCATGATGAGAGCTCATTCAAACCGCTTGTATAAGATAATTATTGTGTGTTTCATGTTGCAAAACATGATATGGTAACCTAAATGTATCCAAAATACACTGTAAAATGTTCAAAATAGTATAATATGGGACCTTTAAGTCCAAACACAAAAACATAATTACTGACCCGCTAATTGAAGACAGACAGCTGCCCATCACTGCATTTGCAACTGCAAGTAGGCGGAGATGTACCTCTTTTTAGTTTGCAAACACCGTTTCATTTTCAGCTACAAAAGGGTGTAGCCTATAACTTTGTTCCTGTAAACAGTTGTCCCTCACTATAACGCGGTTCACCTTTCGCGGCCTTGCTGTTTTGCGGATTTTTTTAGTGCAATTATGAACGCGCATTGTGTTCTGCGTCCTGATTGGCTAAGGGAGAACTCGCGCATTGTGTTCTGCGTCCTGATTGGCCGTGCTGTGTCTCCTGTACAGTACAGAATGCGTTTGGCTTGTACAGGAGACACGATCACTAGCAGTGTGACTCTGAAGTGCTGTATGTTCGCAAGTTTTCTCCCCGACAAAAGCCACAATGTCGACGAAACGTTCTGCACCGACAAAGGCACCTGCAGTCGCACCAAAAAGGCAGAGGAAGATGCTAAGGTTTGAACTTGGAGAGTGTTTAAAGAAGAGAGAAATGTGAGAAAATGTTAATGCCTGTCTGAGAAAAGTGTATAAAGTGTGTGGTGAGGGGTTTTACAGCCTTAAAACAAATATAATTGTAAAAAATAAAGCTGACTACTTCGCAGATTTCGTCTATTGTGGGTTATTTTTTATGTAACCCCCGCGATAAATGAGGGACCACTGTACATACCCCAAAACACTTCAGTCGTTCAGAAATAAACATGTTTAAAACTGCTTATTACACCTTTAAAAAAGTGATTCTTTATGATGACTATTGTCAGTTGGTGTCTTTTTTGAGGTCTCAGATTTGTTAGTAAGGGAAGTTAGACTAACATTGCATAAATAAACAGAAAAACTAAAACAAACACAAACCCACCACATTGGTAAATGCCAGTCATTTAAAAGCAATTGGATTTAAAACAACTGCAAACAATGCCAGGATTACAGCCACAAGGCAAGTAAGGAGTGTATGAAAGAGAAAAAGTATAAAAAAGTAATGTAAGGCCATGCCACTAAAGCTCAATCGGTTTGACTAGTAGATCCTACCTTTCATGATCCCCATCCATATTTTCTTATCTTTGGAAAGAATCAAAAGAAATGTGTGAGTAGTCACTAAATTCATTTTAAAGATGCATTAACCCGAAAACTTCCATCACAATGACTTCCTCCAGTACAGGTCAGTTTTCATTGTTAAATATTTACAAACCATCCCATATAGTGGTACAGAAGCACTCTGTTCTCCCTCGCCATTTAGTTGAGTGAGGTATGGTTACTAAAAGGTAAAGCTAAACACCACAGTCTGCTGATCGCAATGTATTGTCTTGTTCTGGTCATAAACAGACATCTTTCAAGAACAAACATTAAAAACTTGAGATGCTCCGATCAGGATTTATGAGGCCCATCACCGATTACCGATCACCGAAATTGTGATCGGCCGATACCGATCACAGCCGATACTGATCACATTAAATGTGTATTTAAGGGCTAAATTAAGAATGATATAAAACAAAAACGAACCACTGAATTAACCCGTTACCATTCCAGCGGCCATCATCACTTATTCATTTCTCGGTTTTAGACAACCGCACGGTACACATGCAGCACATCATTGAAAAGCTTAGATTCTTATCTTCTTATCTTTTTAGTGATTGAAACCTTTTCTAGACACAGCATCAACATTACAAACACTTAAAGCTTCTTTCGAAACAAATCGAAACCGAAACTTACTGGCGCTTCTCACCTCTGTAGTCTTCCTGCAGCTCAAACATACAAAACAATCCAACAAACACGGTCCTGTTCTATTAGCAAGTGTTCAGAGAATCAAATACAGTAAAAATATCTACCTAACACATGTTATTGCATCCACAAATCCCCAAAGAGTGCAGTTTCGTCATTTTGATCGGAGTATTCACTTATTTTAAGTGCCGCGCCCATGTTTTGAAACTCGAACCACTCTGAGCGTTTGATTGACACCTCAGGCGTTTTAGGGCAGGATCGATAAGGGGTTTAAACTGTTTAACTGTTCTTTTATTTAATAATTTTGTAATTTACCTAAAAGGTATTTTTTCCAGTAACAGCCAGGTTTCCCAAAAATAAACATAGGTATAAACCATTAAAGAATCTCTGCCAATCAACAGGTAGCTCTCAACGTTGCAGGACTTAAATAAGTGTATATACATATTTCTCCTTTATTTAGTAAAGGTTTTCCAGTTTCTATGGATAAACGTTAAGGATAAATCTCGCTTGTTCTGCGCATGATCGGTTTTTCTAATCAGCCATTTTGCCGAGCACCGATCACACTATTTATTGCCGTGATCGGCCGATCGTGATCGGTGACCGATTGATTTTATAAAGCTAAACACCACAGTCTGCTGATCGCAATGTATTGTCTTGTTCTGGTCATAAACAGACATCTTTCAAGAACAAACATTAAAAACTTGAGATGCTCCGATCAGGATTTATGAGGCCCTTTATTAAAAACCTAAAATAGGTGAAAACCACTGCTGACCAAAAAGAAAAAAATGCTTGTCTACTTTTGCCAAAAACATTGCTGGGCTGGAAATGGCCCGTGGGCCACCAAATTGAGACCTCTTATACTGTACATTAGCTAATGGCTAGAAGGACACTGAATAAACCAATCTGTAAGTAAATCCAAGATGGTCAATAAAAGGCCTCTTTTGATTTCACTTGGAATGACCCAAAAGCATTTGCCCATTTAATGTTTTGTTATGATCACAACCCCAGTTACAACCGTATTTCCAAAAGTATGCATACACTCAAACCAGATGTTACTATAAGGATTCTACAGTGTGGAATGGATGCACTCGGAGTTTTTCAGTGCAGGGGTTCAGGCCTAGCTTACATACAGTGGGCATACAGAGACACTGTTGCTGGGTGAAGCAGTGAGATCCAGTGTGACATCCAGAAATAGAGTCCTAGTGAACACAGGTGGGGGGGCCCTTTGGCCAAATGACCACCACTCTACAGCCACTAACTGAATGGGACAGATTTGAATATGCTGTTTAAAAAAAAAAAAAAGTCCTCCTCTCTGTCTGCAGTCACTACTCTGTCTCCAGCATTGTCCCACCCACAGCACCATCTGACTGGTTACAAACAGAGCCACGGCACATGGTGGAGAGGAGAAAAAGTTTTGCCGAGGTGAGAAGCTCCGGAGAGCAGATATGTGATGTCATCCGATCAGTGATCACCGATCACTGAAATTGTAATCGGCCGATACCGATCACAGCCGATACCGATCACATTAAATGTGTATTTAAGGGCTAAATTAAGAATGCTATAAACAAAAATGAACCACTGAATTAACCCGTTACCATTCCAGCGGCCATCGTCACTTATTAATTTCTCGGTTTTAGACAACCGCTTGGTACACATGCAGCACATCATTGGAAAGCTTAGATTCTTATCTTTTTAGTGATGTAAACCTTTTCTAGACACAATATCAACATTACAAACACTTAAAGCTTCTTTCGAAAAAAACAAACAAATCAAAACCGAAACTTACTGGCGCTTCTCACCTCTGAAGTCTTCCTGCGGCTCAAACATACAAAACAATCCAACAAACACGGTCCTGTTCTGTTAGCAAGTGTTCAGAGAATCAAATACAGTAAAAATATCTACCTAACACATGTTATTGCATCCACAAAACCCCGAAGAGTGCAGTTTCGTCATTTTGATGGGAGTATTCTCTTATTTTATCGCTCCTAAGTGCCGCGCGCTTGTTTTGAAACTCGAACCACTCTGAGCGTTTGATTGACACATCAGGCGTTTTTTGGCAGGATCGATAAGGGGTTTAAACTGTTTAACTGTTCTTTTATTTAATAATTTAGTAATTTTTTTTCAAGTAACAGCCAGGTTTCCCAAAAACAAACATAGGTATAAACCATTAAAGAATCTCTGCCAATCCACAGGTAGCTCTCAACGTCGCAGGACTTAAATAAGAGTAAATACATATTTCTCCTTTATTTAGAAAAGGTTTTCCAGTTTCTATGAATAAACGTTAAACAAATCTCGCTTGTTCTGCGCATGCGCATGATCGGTTTTTCTGATCGGCCATTTTGCCGATCACCGATCACACTATTTATAGCCGTGATCGGCCGATCATGATCGGTGACTGATCGATCGGCGCACCTTTAGTTGCATGTGTGACACTTAGAGATGGACACTGACAGACAACCACTCACTCTTACATTCATTCACTAGGAATACTTTAGAGTTGCTAATTGACCTATACATGCATGTCTTGTGTTGGGAGGAAGCCTAAGAACCCGGAGAACAGTGACAAAGGGAGGACATTCAGACTCTTCACAGAAAGACCAGAGTTAGCTGAGGATGTTTGAGTCAGACAGAATTAGCCAAGAATGCTCTGAGTCGGCTGGAGTTAGAACTCATGACCTTCTTGCTGTGAAGCAGGAGGTGTTGTGAATCCACATTACACATCAACTTTCTTCCATTCAGAGAGGAGTGTCTGTAAGGGAGACCTGTGCTTACATAAGTCTGCTGACACAAAATTTTGTGCGCTGGAGAGTTTGAGTACTGCTATAGCTGAGGCCCTGTTCTCTTAGACTTCTAATGTCACCCAGCTTACTGTCCTCTGCCCCTGTTCCATCGGAGCCTTCAGCCTCAACTGTGGTTGCTATTAGCCACAGGAGAATGTGAAGTATACGCAATGCCTTTATGATGCTGTGGGCTGTTGCAGGAGCCACTTAAAGCCAGCGCTGCTGGATTCTCCAGCAACTGGTGAACATATTCAAGTAGACGTAGGAGAAAAATATTGATTTGGTCTGTGAGTGATTGTTTAAGAGCACCAAGTAACTAAAAATAATTAGCATATATGTCATTAAATTCTGTTTTAAAAATGTCAGAAAACAAGGAGCTTGTGGGTCATTTAAACAATATATCATTATAATTAAAGAGACCTTCTGGGTCCTTTTGTTTTTACCTGCATTTAGTTTTACTATAACTATTGAACACTAAAATATAACCTGGATTTTGAGATAAACTAGTAGTGTTGTACCGATACTTCAAAGGTAACGCAATATCATTGCACTTAAATCAATATGACAGCACATTTTTTTGGTATTGGTACTTAATTTAAATATCTGACACATGTGTATGGGTAATGAGCAGCGCACTGGTCTGCTGCGCTTTGCGCTCGGGCAGCTCACTGTCAGCAGAGAGCAAACCAGAGACTTACTTTTTCCCCACTTACTATTCAGTCTTTTGACAAAAACGACAAAAAGGTTGACATGCAGTGACCTGTCAGCTAACCGAAATGTGAAAGAACTGGCCCAGAGCCAAGCAAACCTTATTGATTAGCAACTCATCAACAGAAAAAAGCAGCAGGCCTGATCAGAGCAGACACAGTCCTGGAGCTTGTGACCTTACTAAGATTTTCTGTGGGATCTGGACAAAAATGTTTTGCTTAATGCTTCATTAAGATTTTAATTACTTTGGATTTTTGGAATTTTTATTTGTCACTGTTAATGGAAGCAGGTTACGAGACAACTCTGTTCCTTACACTGAGGACTACTACTATGTTCTGCTACTTCTCTATTCACTATTCTTAGTCAGTATATTTACATGCAGAGGTAAATAGAGCTCTGGGTGATGATGACACACAAACCAAATTTAGGTTGCTGGCAGTGAAGCGCCACATCTGTACATTAAACTATAGTAATAAAAACTAAACTGTTGAAAAGCATTAAGCCTGTTTCCAGGGCAGTTTCCATTACATTTGTGAAACATGTTATACCACTAATACCCTTCTGTAACAGAAAAAAATACGATCGATGTTAGCTTATATTCAGCAACCAGTGTCAGTAATTAGAGATCGGCAGAAAAATGGGGCTGATTGTTGCAAATTTTTAGAGATTGGCCATCGGTTCAAAATATTGTCATACAGTCCCGATTTTCAGTCAGGCAGTTTTTTGAACGACTACTGACCAAATGACTAAAGGACCCCAGCTGCAGCCGCACCATTTGTCCCAAAGCACTCACAGAAGGCCCAGTCAGCTCACAGCTCTAAGCTGCAATACAGCGGGAGATGTGAACTGTCCTGAGCATGTATTGTATGGCTGATTTCTATCGTTCTACGAAAGAAGCTGCTATTTATGGTTTATTTTCATATTTGCCTGTTTGTTACAATTTATAATGGTTGGGAGTGAAAAGATAATTATGATAGCACTTTTTGAGAAAGTTCTGCATTGCTTATTTTCACTGAAAAGTTCCAGAAACGTTATAGTATTGTTAATAAAAAAGTGTTTCATTTATACTTAATAGCACACAAGGCTCTCTTAATTGCTACTCCATCAAAAAGTACAAAACAAGAGAGATTCTTTTGAAAATAACTTTATGATACTTTTTTGATGATTTTTTGGCATCACTTTTCTATTATTTTATTCATTAATTTAAGAAAATCGGCCCTCTATATTGGTCCAAAAACATTGGCTGTGCTTATCGGCCATTGGCTCATGAGGTTCTGAAGATATCGGCATCGGACCTTTAGAAAAACCATATTGGTCGACCTCTATCAGTAATGAGAGCAGACTAGCAACGAGCAATCTGTAAATCAGACATTCTAACAGTAAATACTTTTCACAGTCTATAAATAATACGCACACCAAAAATGTATTTATATAACAAAAGAAAAGTGAATAAAAAGAGTGCTCGATAAAATCCAAACTCAAAAGGACAAACATGGCTAATTAGCATAAATCAATACAGGGAATACAGAGTTACATAATATGAGTCCAAACAAGAAGCTAATGAGGGGCCGCTACGCGGAGCATTCACAATGTAAGACGTGTTTGCAGGTGCTCCACAGGAAAGTGACTTTTAAAGTACTTTTTGCACAGCTTTGTCATTTATTTGGACATTGGAGGGTCACTGGTGTTCATCTGTACTCCTGGCTTTGTTGTGAATGATGATGGGAACCCGAGCGAAATCTGAATGTAACAAGGCAAGTAGCAGCAAGCTAGCGACAGATGCTAACGACTCGCTCCTAATGAGCATGAGGCAGATGATGGACGACATGCGGTTCAACATTATAAACAACTTTGAGCTATTAGTCTCTGAAGCCGTTAAAAGAGAAATCACGACCGCCCTTGCTCCATTGGAAGCTAAAATAACATCGCACAGTGACACTATTGCTGACCTCGAGCGTTCGGCTAACATCCAGCAGTCGGATCTGGCTCGTTTGGCCAGCTTGGCTGACTCTCTTTCCAAAAATTGTGAGGACCTTGAAGGGCACTCAAGGCTGAACAATGTTCTCTTGGTGGGTATACCTGAGGGCACCGAGGGCCCTCGCCCTACTGAATTCGTGGCTACTTTACTGCATGACCTTCTTGGCCTGGATGACCGAAGGACAGGGAGCCTCCTCGTCCGTTTGTGGTTCAAGTCAACATGTTCCAGGTACGGAATGAGATCCTATGCAAAGCCGGGAGTTTAAAGATTTTATGCATCTTTATATACTTCTGAATGCGCACCCTCACTGACTGATCTTAGCCGCTTTTTTGCTAATCTACAGATCCCAACTATCAGCCAAGAAACCTTGGCCAACCTAGATAAACCGATCACCATTGCAGAGCTAAGCACAGCATTGCAGTCACTTCAAGGAGGCAAGTGTCCGGGTCCCATTGGGTATCCCTCCGAATTTTAAAAGAAATTCAGTCATAAAATACTGCCGCTGATTTTGGTATGTATAATGAGGCTTTTGCTCGTGGACAATTGCCACAGACTCTAAACCAAGCATCAATTTCTCTCCTTTTGAAGAAAAATAAAGACCTCCTGTCTTGTTCCTCGTACCGTCCCCTCGTACCGTCCCATAAGTCTTGTTGATTTCATCCGGACCAGACGGGGTTCATTCGTAATAGGCAATCTTTTTCTAACCTCAGACGGCTTTGTAATGTAATTTATACCTCTTCCCACACTAAAACTCCAGAGGCTGTAATTTCTTTGGATGCTGAGAGGGCTTTTGACCGCTTGGAGTGGTTTCACACTATTGGGAAGTTTGGTTTTGGTGAAACATTTTTGTCCAGGATTAATACAAGCTACTCTAACCCGCAAGCCACAATTAGAACCAACAATGTTCAGGCACGATTCTTTGGTCTCGGCCAATCAACAAGACAGGGGTGTCCACTGAGTCCACTACTATTCGCCATGGCTATTGAGCCCCTTGCAGTTGCGCTCCACTCCAGCTCCTCAATAGTAGGCATCTGCATGAATGGTGTAGAAGTCTTTATATGCCGATGATCTTTTATATATATCAGATCTAGCAGCTTCTGTCCCTGATGTTCTTAACACACTAAATGAATTTGGCCAGTTGTCAGGTTATAAATTAAACCTAGCCAAAAGTGAACTGTTTCCTATGAATTTGGCTGCTAAAAACTTTACATTGCAAACCCTCCCTTTCAAAATTGCCCATCATGGCTTCACATACCTTGGGATCCAGGTCACGCAGAGATTTGAGGATCTCTCTAAAAGTAATTTCTCCCCTCTGATGCTGCGTGTTAGTGAAGATTGCGAACACTGGTCAGTGCTCAATCTGTCTTTGGTAGTACGTATTAACTGTGTTAAAATGAATATTCTTCCCCGCTTTTTGTATTCATTTCAAGGCGTTCCAGTTTTTCTGCCCCAGTCCTTCTTTACTATATTTGATAGTCTCATTACAAAGTTAGTCTGGAATAAAAAAAATCCCAAGACTTCTTAGACAGTACCTACAGAGGCCTGAATCGCTAGGAGGCATGGCATTACCTAACTTTAGATATTACTACTGGGCATGTAACATGCAGCAACAACAGGGTTTTGAAATATTGGCTACAATGCGTTAACCAGGATCCACAAATGTGGCTTACTATGGAGGCCAACTCTGCAAAGTTTCACTGAAGGCCCTGTTACACTCTCCGCTCCAATCATCGACCTCCCTCTATATGAATAATAAAATAGTTAAGTCCTCCCTTAAGATCTAGACTCAGTTTAGATGCCACTTTGGCCTGCAAGGTTTTTCCTCTGCTTGCTCCTTTGGTTGCCAATCACGCCTTCACTCCATCTCTTTCTGACAACACCTTCCTATTGTGGTCAAGCCTGGGTTTCTCTTGAGGGCTAGTGTACCATGTCATTTGCCTTTGGGTAAGTCATGTATTATTGGTATTTATAATGTATTCTTGTTTCTTGTGCGTCGGGTTTTTTCTGTTTTATTGTCAGTTTTTTTTTTAATACTACACTTTCTTTACTACTTTCTTTTTTACATTTTTAAAAAAGGACTATTTGCAGTTTTACTGCTTTATACATACCCTTATGCTTTATTGTACATATTCTGAAAAATTCAATAAACCCCAAAAAGATTAAGAGCAGAGAGGTGAAAAACAGGCTATTTTTTATCATCTTGCTGAAGAGGATATCAAGCAAGAGTGATTGGATCATACCATAACTTTGTTGTACAACCGTCTCAGACCAGTTAACGCCAAATAAAAACAAAAAGTTATTTTGTTCGTATGTTAATTCTATATAGACCTATAGACCTACACAACTTAACGTGTTTTACTGTTTTAGAGACTTTGAGGTTACATAAGTTTAATTTAATAACTGGTATGAAAGTTCTAAATTAAGTCTGTCCGTTTAAGATCTACACTAGTGCTGGTCACATCTTGCTTTTTCCTGTCAATATGGCTGATAGAATGAATTTAGTCATGTCGTCCGGAGCTCTATAGTATGCACATAGCTCGATAAAGCCTTCACAGCTGGATTTCACACCTTGTCCTAGTTTACATGCACGACAAAGAATCGAAGTATGTGTTCGCTTGGGCTAATGCTGTATTTAAGTGTCCAGGTGTCTTACTCCAATTTCGAGAAATTCGAATGACTGCACTTCCAATCAGAGTAAGGTGTTTACATGCAATTTAAAACTCCATTTATAATCAGACTAAGGCAATAATTTGATTTTCTCAACCTGCATACAGTTATGTTCAAAATAATACCAGTGTGTTTAAAAAAATGAGTAAAGCTCAAAATCCTTATAATAGCTTTTATTTTCATAAACGCAAAAGCATTGGGAAAACTGCACATTCTATTCCATATAATCAAAACATGATTAAAAAAATGATCAAATTTGTTATAGCAAAGAAAATGGCATATTAGGCTGTTCAAGCAGTCATAGCAGTGTCTGCAATTTTCTTTAAAAACTCAAACATTTTCTGTATAAACTAAAAAAATTAATTAGATTTATCATTCCTGTGAATCATTGAACTAATATTTCACGGTATAACCACTGCTTTTGAGAAGCTGTCACATCTGTGTGGCATGGAGTCGACCAGCTTCTGGCTCCTGTTAACAGCCCTAGACCACTGGACCATTCCTCTGCATTTCTTAATTTTGGCTCAGAAACAGCATTTTTGATGTCATCTTCAGGTTTTCTATTGGATCTATGGATTGTGCTGGACACTCCATAACCTTAGTCTTGTTGGTCTGGAACCACAATGCTGCTCACTTACTGGTGTGTTTGGGGTCATTGTCTTGTTGTAACACACATTTCATGGGCATTTTCTCTTCTGCAAAAGGCAACATGACTTCTTTAAGTGTTTAGATGTATTCAAACTGATCCATGATCCCTGATGTGCGATAAATGGACCCAACACAAAAGTATAAGAAACATCTCCATATCATGACGCTTGCAACACCATGCTTGTATTAAAAGCAGGCTTGAATTCAGCTTTTGGCGACCCCCAAACACTGAATTAAAGTCACAATTCACTGAGAGGACAGTGAGGCATGATAGACACATATGACACGTCTACCCTCTTCAACATCTTTGTCACTTTGTGACTTCGCTGTTCCTCGTTAATTATGCGAATAAGCCACGCAGCAATAAGTAAACATAACTGTGCTAAAAGAAGCCTGCATCGTTAAAATACAATAAATATAATAAAACCAACAAAGTCTCGTGTGTTGCGCACATTACTTCATTTACAAAAGCATGCACATGCACTCACCCATTCATTACAAGAAAAGTCCTTTAAATTGTTTTGAGGATTCTTAGTTTTTGCTTTTTTACTTAATTCATTCATTTTCTACCGCTTAGTCCCATTTTTGAGGTCGCGGATGGCTGGAGCCTATCCCAGCAGCTTTGGGCCTTGGGCGGGGTACACCCTGGACAATTGGTCTGGTTGCAGGGCAGACACTTGAAAAGATGAAAATTGAAAAACAACCATTCACTCTCACATTCATTCAATAGGGATACTTTAGATTTGCCAGTTGACCTATGCATGCATGTCTTGATGAACCCACAGTGACACATGCAGAAAGACCAGAGTTAGCTGACGATGTTGTGAGTCAGCCAAGAATGTTTGAATTGGCCAGAACCAGCCGGGATTTGAACTCACCTTCTTGCTGTGAAGCAGGAGCGCTAACCACTTTGCTACTGCGCACCCACTTTGTTAATTCACTTACCTTATTTCCTTTCCTGCATACTTACCTCATTTCCTGCTCCTTCTCCTCTTTGTTTTGGCTCCACAGTAATTGAGTTGATGACCTGCACCTGTTCACCACAGTATAAAAACCCTGCACTCACTCATTTTCAGTGCTTTTTGTTGAGCCTCACATGGAGCAGCTGTGCTTCAGTAAGACTCCTTCAGTTATTTTACATGTTATTCACAAATTAATTTAATTTAATTAATTAAGTATTTGAGTTACTACCTTTTATCTTATGTTTGTTCTGTTTCAAAAATGCTATGGCAGTCCATGTGAGTAATTTTACACCACATCACATATTTTGTAAATAAATATGCCACACTGCTTCAATCTTCTGGTTTTATTGCATTCTTACCGATGCTCATGGTGGTAGTAAAAATCCTCTGAATCATAAACCTACTCCTGTTCAAACTTAGTTTTTTCCATACATTTTTGGCTTTTTCTGAAGAAACATCCCATATTTCCATGTTAAGTTTAGTTTGTCCATAATGCTCTCCTGAGGGTGAGCTGAGGTTCTGTCACGGTTCTGTCAGACCCAAATAAATTCCTGGTTCATAACTCTCCGGTGGTAAATGAGAGCAAGTCTGCACACTCTTTCTCTCATTTAGCTGCTCATTCACCCGCTGCCCACACTTGTTTTTACAATAGTACAGACGTATAACACACTTTCATGTCAAATATAAGCTACCAATCAATAGAAGACGTGGTTTGAGTTTTTGAGCACAAAGGTATCCTCAACAGAGACCTGAAAGGGACACGGCTTGCGCTAAACTACAGCTTCCCCCGCCCTTACTCCTTTCATTTAGTTCCATTGAGGCATGACACAACTGATAAATATGAAGTAAAATGGAAAAGGAGCTGTATGATCTTTTTGATTTGTTTAAGAGGATCAGAAATTAAGATCCAGATTGTTACCACAAAGTTTAGACCATTTTTATCTCTGGTTTGTTCTTTGCTGGCAGTGAGCTGTGAGCGTGCCGACAGAGAACAGAGCGCAATTTCAATTCTTCTAGATTTGAGTGCTGCTTTTGAGACTGTTGATCTCATGATTTTAATTGACCATCTCAAAACCTGGGTTGGCATCATAGACACTGCACTTGATTGCTTTTATTCTTAACATAGGTCATAGGTAATTACACCTCTTCCTCAGCCCACATTAACTGTGGTGTACCGCAAGGTTCTATTTTAGGTCCAGTTTTATTCTCTATTTATATGCTACCCTTAGGATAGGACCATAGCTCCTCACAACACGTCCTTTCACTGTTACACGGACGACACACAGATATACCTCCTGCTGAGACCAAGTGACCCTCGAAGCCTAGCTGCTGTAGTAGACTGTTAACAATGTGAACAGTTGGATGGCTCAGAACATTATCCAACTCAACAGCACAAAATAATGAAATAATTCTGGTCAACATCCCAAATTCACAACCACGTTAGTCCACTTTCTGCCACTATCACCCACTCTGCCCAAGATCACTCTGACACCAACCACTGAAAACTCATTTTTTGGGGGGGCAGAAAGGTGACATCATATAAAACAAAATATATTGCAAGTGGCAGGTGGCAACAGAGATGGAAGCAAACTGACAGCCTATTTTCTCCGATTATGAGAGCAGTGACGTAAGGTATAAAAAGGCAGGACTAGAGGTGGCTCTGGTTTGAAGAGGCTGGATTTAAGTGTCTCAGATGTTTTGCCTTAAACCAATCACAGGGCTTTCCTTCAGTGCAGCCGAGAGGAGAGATCAGTAAAATGAGCATAGATTTAATCCATCGATTCGTCAAAGTATTATTATCATAACATTTCATTGCTCTCCTATATATTACTTCAAAGCATTAGTAATATCATGAATATGTTCATGCACAGACATTTTTTATCTTTATTTTGAACTGTTTGGTTAAGTTTCTTACATGTTCAATTAACTTTTTAATATTCATTTTAATATTATTGCAATAATCACTGTCACCACAAAGCACTCAGCTCATTTGTTTACGTTGATTAGCTCCATCAAGCTAATTAAGGCTGTGGGACGCAGTGGCGGTTCGATTCCTACTCCCCTCAGTTCATACTTTGTTTGTGTCCTTGGACAAGACTGTGTGTGTGTGAGTGTATGTGTGGTAGTCTGTGGCCGTTGGGGCCGTTGTGTATGGCAGCCGTCTCTTCATCATTCTGCCCCAGCGCAGAGGTTGCACACCAGTGTGTGAATGGGTGAATGGAAGCATGATGTAAAGTGCTTTGGGTGCCCAAGTAGGGTGCAAAAAAGCGCTATATAAATGCATGCCATTTACCATTTAATTACGCGCCAACCCCTGCTTTTCCCTTACCCCAGAGCTCAGTAAAGCCACGCGCACTTTTCACGAAATGTATGAATGTCAAAATCGCAGCCGTCTTGCTGACCTAATCTCCACTTGCGGACAAAGAGAAGTAGAGCGCCAATGAAATAACCCTAAATAAGCCCAGACCAGGGATTATTGTAGCCGGCATATGCCGACTTTTAGTAAATAAAATATGCTGTGGGCCAACAAAAAAAATAAACATCACTGGTCAGGATGGCCGGCAGAAATAGGACAGCTTCATGTGTAAGCTAAAATAAATTGTTGAATTGTTGTGAGCAGTTTATGTGGAAATAATTGTTTGTTAAATGCTTATTAATACGTACTGGATTTGACGTTGATTATTTGACTATTACAACCCATGACCCTGCCACCATTGGTGTGACTCCAGTCCTCCAATTAGCTTGGCGTAGGCAAACAATGTCCAAGCAATCATCTCTCATTCGTTTTTTAAAACACCATCTACAACTCCATCTACAGGTAACGCTACATCAAAAGAAGCTAGTGAGCATACAGAAAAGCAGTCTGCTCAATAAGAAGCGGAGGAAATATTTCCAAAATGGCGGAAAAACCCCCCAGAAGATCCTAATCCTAACCCTAAACCCAATTGGCAGGAGAGGATTAAATGGTTGAGGTGAGAACAAGTGGGTGGGACAGATAAAATGTTCTGTTCCCTTTGCGGGAAGACAGGTAAAATAAAGACGAAAGTGTTTAATTGCTGCATTAGTTAAGTATGGCTGGCACTCTGTGAACCCCACAGCCAGGACATTGATGGGCTCACTGTTACCCCAATAATAAGCTGTGGGTAACCAAGGACACCAAAGCCATCCTAAACAACAAGAAGAGGGCTTTCAGAGCGGGCAACAAGGAGGAGGTCAGGGCTATACAGAGGGACCTGAGAAAAAAATCAGTGAAGCCAAGGAAAAGTACAACAGGAACAGGCTAATGCGCTGAATCACTTTAATAAATTCGACACAGAGACCCCAGCTCACCCTTCAAATAACTCCCCAGCAGGATGGCAGTAATCAGCCACTCCACTCTCTCCCTCCCCCCTCATCTCAGCTAGATGGCCTCACCCACACCTCGCCCCCCCAGTGGGGTGCGCCCCACTCACCTGGGAAACTCCGGCACCCTCCCCACCAGTCACCTCACTGACTGTCAGTCCTGAGCAGATGAGAAGACAGCTGTGGAGGATCCCCAGGGTCCTGAAAGCCTGTGCCACCCAGCTAAGTGAAGTACTTCAATGTGTCTTCAACTTGAGCCTCAGAGAGTCCCCATGGTGTGGAAGACATCATGCCTCGTTCCTGTCCCAAAGACGTCACGTCCCAGCGACCCCAAGGACTACAGGCCCATGGCGTTGACATTGCGCATCAAGAAGACACTGGAAAGGCTCGTCTTGGAACGGCTCTGGGCCGTGAGACAACCTCTTCAGTATTCCCTTCAGTTCGCCTACCAGCCTTGCCTTGGCGTGGACGACACCATCATCTACCTGCTCAACAGAGTCTACAGCCACCTAGACAAGCCAGCAAGCAATGTGAGAATCATGTTTTTTATTTCTCCAGTGCATTTGACACAAACGGTTCTGTTGGCTGAGAAGCTGACAGTGATGCAGGTGGATGCCCCAGTGGTGTCCTGAATTGTGGACCATCTAACTAGCAGACCACAGTACGTACCTTTATAGGTTAAAAAGGCCATTTAGTTTCTGTTAATTTGAGATAGCATAACTCATTGTGGTTAAACACAGAAAACTAAGCTCAAATACAATTGGAATAAGTAATGATGACAAATGATAATGCTAAGCATCAGAAATAGAGCGCTGTAGGGCAACAAATGCCTCTTCAGAAGGACTTTGAATTGCTGTTTTCTGTTTTCTTTAATGATGTTAGTAGGCAAATTGTTCCATTCCAACATTGATCTATACATCACAGTACTTTTCAAATTATTGGTTCTAACTTTAGGTAATATAAATTTACCCTTAGAGAACTTACTTGCTAATGCACGTATTAGCAAGTAAGTTCTCTAAATTTAAGATTTAAGTGGGTTAATAGTGTTAAAATATGTGCATTTAAATAATAATAGCTGATGTGCAATGCAGAATTAAACCTCTTCATTTCATCCACAAATTAGCAAACTACTAAATGATCTTTCCAAGTTCAAGAGTAAAATGAAATACAGTATTTGTTATTTACAGATACGTGTGTGATAGCAATCCTAAGCACAGATGGCTTGAGTCTCAGAGTCCACGTCGTCGCCATGAGTCTCTCGGTCCACGCCACTGGCATGAGTCTCCAGGGCCATGCCGCCGCCATGATTCTTCAGGTCCACGTCGTCGCCATGAGTCTCCAAACCCACATCGTCACCACAGGTCTCTGGGTCCACGCCGCCGCCATGAGTCTCCGGGTCCACACCGTTGCCGTAGGTCACCAAGCCTTCAGTGCCACTCTGAGCCCTATAGACATTACTACTTTGGCTATGCCGATCAATGCCGTAAATCTACAGTTCAGCGGCACTACATATCATCTCATTCCCAAACTGATAAGCATGATTATTACCACCGCCATTACAACTCCACTGGCAGGCGCAATGAATTACCAGTTAAACAATGCTGGCTATGACTGTCGTACATACAATCTTTGTAGATCACAGGTCCGCTGCCACTGTGAATCATGTGAGCCCCACAAGTCTATGTCACCCAACCGTATTGACTACAGATCAACAGACAATCTTCAACAATGGCCTTTCAGCCACCACCACCAGAGATATGAATCACCTGCACAATATAGGTATGAGTCTCCTAGACACAGTATAGGGCATCATATTTCATTGCCACCCAATATTGAGTTAAGTTGAGATGTGGATCATATGTCTCAAGAATACTAACCAAGTTTCCACACCATCTTAGAGTTGGTTTCAAGAGATGTCAAGACACCTATTCCCACTTTTAAACATTTGTCAGAATGGCTGGAATATGAAGTCAGAGTGCAAGAAGACTGCTCACAAGTCAGTTGTAGCACTTACAAAGACCATCCAGTCATCAGAAAGGAGCAGCCAAGAGAGCTCAGAAATAAGAGCACCTTAGTACTTCATGGGAGTGACCAAAGCCACCTTGACAGGAAACCTGTGAATTTAGAAGTTCGAGAAAAAACAAGACTCAATGCAGCATGTCCTTAATCAGTGCAATTACTTTATGATCCTTACAATGGAGCAAACAGACAACTGGATCTGTTCCAACAAGAAATGTTGGAAATGTAGGTGAGATCATCCCTCATCACAATGCACAGTGAAAGCCAGGTGTAAAAGATGCAAAGGTAAACATTTGGAAGTTCTCCATGAAGTCAAACTAACAAGCTAACCGTGACTTTACTCCCATGCCAAGCAGTCATACTGCCATAGAAAGTATACCTACAGCCAGTTCAACTGTTGAAACACTGTATGTTGATTGTCCTACAAGTAGTAATAAGGTGCTGCTTAAAGTCATTTGAGTCGTTCTCAGAAATGGAGATGCATCTCTTGATACCTATGCAGTACTTGATGATGGATCAGAGCGCATAATCCTGTTTCATGAGGCAGTATGGCCTTAGCATTAGGCCTGTGTGTCTTCTGCTGGTCATCCTAGACGTGAGTACACGATCCAACATGCCTTTACTGCCAAGGAACTAGCACTGGGAAAGTCATACCCATCCAATAGCAGCCCTCAAAAAAAAAAAATACCACCACCTTAAAAACCTCCCAATCCCAGCTTTAGAACAAGCACAGCCACTGTTGCTAATAGGGTCCGACAACCCACATCTCATCCTCCCAACTAGGGCTGAAACAACTAATCGATTATTAAAATAATCGCCAAGTAATTTAGTCATCAATTTGTTGCTTTGTAAAGTAATATAAACATGTTTAGCATAAGTGGTCTATTTTTAACACATTCTGTAATATTCTAACATTCTGTAACAGCTACAAAAGTGTGGCAGTAATGAGACAATGCAGACTGTGCTCTACCAATACAGCAGGTGAAGAAGCAATCAGCCAACAGTCTGCCTTTTTTTGCTCACGTGACAGAATGCGGCGCCACAGCAGACAATACATTCAATGCATGCAGCAGGATGGCAGAAGCAAAAGGCGAAAGTTCAGAGGCAATGAAAATAAAGGATAAAAACGATAGAACGGGATAGAAAACAACGCGCACAAAGTCATCCCAAGTGTGGGAGCACTTGACACTAAATCTACCAAAAAGACGAGTCACCTGCAAGCTTTGCAAAAGCGAATTAGCCTGACACGGGATTACAACTTCACTACATGAACACCTGAGGAGAAAGCATGAAGGATACTTCAAGAAAAATATGGTTGGTCCTCCCTCAGATGCACTGGCCACTCACTCTTGTAATCACCACTGCTCTAAAACACCAAACAATTAGCAAAGTAATTGGAGCTACAAGATGTCTTGTTGAGCATTTTAAGAAAAGTATAAGGGACAGTCTGTAAAAAAAAAAAAAACATACTTCCTGGCCCAACATTAGGTTCAACCTTCTTAGGAGTCCTTCAGAGAGAATGTAGTGGCCATCAGTAGTGATGTTAAAGGGACCTTACTTGAGGTTCTTATGGCGGGACACAAGCATGGAACCCCTTACAGTTTACCAGTGGCTAGTCTTAACTTTCGGAACAACAGCAAGTCCCTGTTGCGCCACTTTCACTCTACAAACCCATGTGATAAGTCACAGTCAGCCTACTGATGAGGTGGCAGTTGAACGCTGTTTTTATGTGGACAATTGGCTGTAAAGTCTATCAACCGTTGAGCAAGCAAAGACATTAGCTAACAAACTACACTGCTTATTGGCAGAGGGCGGATTTGGCTTGCGCCAATGGACCAGCAGTCATCCAGAAGTGATCAGTCACTTACCAGTTGAATGCACATCAGAAAGCACTAAACTTTGGCTCACCCAGAGTAGTCATGACCCTCAAGAGTTAGCTTTAGGATTGATGTGGTATTGTAGATCTGATACCCTGGGCTATAAGCCAGTCCTATCAGTCAGAGAGCCACCAAGTATGAGAGTAATCTACAAGGTTCTTGTTAGTCAGTTTGATTCACTGGGATTCATAAGCCCATATATCACAAGAACAAAGATTCTAGTGCAGATACTCTGGATGAGAAAACAGGAATGGGATGATCCTGATTTGCCAGAGGATTTGATCGCATGGGAAGATGAACTTTCCCAGCTTGCAGAGGTCTCCCTCCCTCATTACTACACTGATTCCAATTTCAGTCTGTCTACCTGCAGAAGGACAGTTCATATCTTCAGTGATGATTCTCAGAAGGCATATGGATCAGTAGGTTATTTGTCTGAAGAAGAAGGGAGCATACAGGTGTCCTTTCTAGCAGCAAGATCACGTGTGGCACCTAAGAAACTGAGATCAATGCCCAGACTAGAACTATGTGCTGCTCTTAGTGGTGCTCAACTTGCTGCAATGTTGAAGAAAGACCTCACACTGGAAATCCAGGAATACATCTATTGGACTGACTCTACAACAGTTCTTACCTGGCTGCAGTCTGAGTCCTGTAAGTATTTGCTGGAACAAGGATTCCGGAAATACAAGAATTAACACACCCAGAGCCTTGGCGTTATGTCAACTCGCAGAACAATGCAGCTCATGATATCACACGGGGTAAGACTCTAGCTTACCTCAAAGACAACAATTGATGGCGTCAAGGGCCAGAATTTTTGAGACAGTACTCCTCACAGTGGCCAGTAAAACAAGAAACCAGTGCTAATAACATCACTGAAGAGATGCAGAAGTCTATATTTTGTGGTCAAATAACAGCTGGCACAGACTCACCATTGCCAGACTCAAGCCAGTTTGAACACTGCTCGAGGCCACTGTCCGTATGTTTAACGGGACAGCTGTTGAGGACTACAGTTCCTCAGCAGAAGACTTCAGACAGGCTGAACTAGCTCTTAGAAGTTCACAGAGTGTCAGTTTTCTCTCTGAGGTAGGACAATTAAAGACTGGTAAATCTATACAATCTGACAGTCCCCTGCTGACATTATCACCTGAGTGGGACCAGGAAAATCAACTAACTCGGGTTGGGGGTCGCTTCCCTTGCTGTGACCTGATTCACGATATTCTTCACCTGGTTGTTCTTGATCCAGTACATTTAATACCTAAGCTTCTCATCAAAGCCTATGATCATCACTTACATCACCCAGGTGCAGAACGAGTCTTTGCAGAGATACGGTGCCGCTATCAGATTTTGAAGGCACCCAAGATGGCTGATTTACCTCCAGCCCGCCTGAGATTCTTCCGCCTGGCGTTTTTATTCAACTGGGATGGATTGCTTTGGACCACTCGAGGTCAAAGTAGGGTGAAGAACAGAGGAACGTTGGGGCATTCTATATAAATGCTTAACAGTGAGAGCAGTATACATCGAGCTTCTCAGCAGCCTTGACAGCCATGGCTTCTTAATGTCCCTGCAAGACTGATTTCTAGGAAAGGCAAATCACGTGAAGTCTTCTCTGAGCAAGGCACTAATTTCAAGGGAGGTAATACAGAACTTGAGAAGGCCTTCAGTGATTTAGCTCCTTCCTTGAAAACAGAGTTGGCCTCAAAGCAGATTGACTTATATTTCAACCCCCCTAAGGCTCCACACAGAGGATCATGGAAGAGAGAGATCAGATCTGTCAAATCTGCTTTACGTACCGCACTAGGTACTCAAGTTGTCCCTGAGGACGTTTTAAGGAAACTGTTAGTCGATGTAGAGGGGATACTAAATTCAAAACCCCTCCGCTATGTGTCATCGGATGTAGCTGATCCCGAACCCGTTACACCAAATACTCTCTTGATGGGGCGACATGACTCCACTTTGCCACAGGTAGTACATGCAGAATCTGATCTACTAAGCAAGAAACGGTGGAGACACACTCAAATCAGTTTTGGAAATGTTTCACACGCAACTACCTCCATGCTCTCCAAACTTGTCACAAGTGGATGAAGGACACAGAAGATCTGAAGGTTGGAACAGTGGTCATGTTAGCAGATCCACAGTCTCCAACAGCCCTATGGTTGGTTGGAACTGTAAAAACTGTTCTACAGGGAAGTGATAACAAGATTCGCGCTGCAGAGGTACAGGTCAAAGATAAGACTTTTGTTAGGCCTGTGGCTCATCTCAGTAGGTTACCAGCATTCCCTTGAGAGTAGGAAAATCCCCAGATGGCTTAATGGATACAAATCTGCTGACACAGATTTGGGGGCAGCTGTTTAAAAGGCCATTTAGTTTCTGTTCATTTTAGTTCATGAACCCCCTAGTAGGCAATTTAAGTCAGGCATGGTCGTGGTCTGCTAAAAGGGGCCTTAGGACCCACGTTCGAGATAATCACAATACAAAACATTTTTAGGCTACTTCTTTCCATAAAGGAGCTACAGATTGTTATCTGTGCATGCATTAGCAAGTAAGTTCTAATATAAGTGGGGTAATAGTGTTAAAATATGTCCATTTAAATAATAATTGCTGATGTGTAATGCAGAATTATACCTCTTCATTTCATGCACTAATTAGCAATACTAAATGATCTTTCCAAGTTCAAGAGGTGAATGAAATACATTTCTGCAAATAACAAATAATGTATTTTGTACTTATTTACAGAAACCACAGATTAAACACGAATATTATGCTGGTGTGATTCATTCAATACATTTGGATGCTGTTAAATGTTCTGACCGGACATACTGCAGTATGAGTTTATCAGCCAGTCAATCATTATTCATCAAGTCCAATTTAGTTAGAGTGATCAGCAACACCAGGACTCCGCAGGGGACCATCCTCTCTACCTTGCGCAGACAGACTTCAGCTGCTGCACAGAGACCTGCCACCTTCAAAAACTTTCTGATGACTCTGCAGTAGTGGGATGTATTTCTGGGGGTGATGAGAGTGAGTACAGGATGATGGTGGGCCACTTTGTCACTTGAAGCGAGAAAAAACACCTACAGCTCAACGTGACGAAGACTAAGGAACTGGTGGTGGACCTGAGGAGGATGAAGGCTCCAGTGACCCCTACCAACAACAGAGGAGTCAGTGTGGAGGTGGTGGAGGAGTACAAGTACTTAGGGGTGTACTTGGACCATAAACTGGACTGGAGCAAGAACGTGGACACTGATTACAGAAAGGGCCAGAGCCATCTCTATTTTCTGAGGCGACTAAGGTCCTTCAACATCTGTAGGACAATTCTGAGGATGTTCTGCAAGTCTGTGGTGGCCAGTGCCGTCATGTATGCTGTTGTCTGCTGGGGCAGCAGCCTGAGGGTGAGGGACACTAACAGACTCAACAAGATCCTCAGGAAGGCCAGCCAGTGCTTAACTTCTAAATCAATAGTTGCCGGAATAAAAAATGCAGTTTAAAACCAGGGTCTGTGAGGTCAAAACAGTTGCCGAAACGCAAGGCTCAGACGCACGCAAATGCCCCCCCCAAAAAACATGCTATTCTTAATCTACACCTCCTTTTAAATAGTGTACTTTACATAATATTAACTTATAGTAGCCTATGTCATTGTTATTAACGGCAGATAATCTCTTACCTTCTCTAGTTGTATAATATATATTCCACACAACAGCCATGTCCTGCCACTCTTCCCTGTTTCAATCCAAATCTCTCCGGATGCTACTCCATATCCTCGGGACAGTAAGTCCTCCATAAACCGGTCAGAGACACTTTAGTGGGTAATAGCTCACGCTGTTTAAAAAAACTGCCTAATCCTGCCGCACAAGACCCTCCTGTTGGTCAGAATGACAGCCCACTCTTCAACAGCATTAACAAACTTATACATCCAGAGCTGAATTCAAGGCAAAGACTCTAAATACGGGAAAAGCTGACTGGGTTTATGTCTTCAAAACTACCATTTTGCCAGGTATTCACTCGCACATGACATACAGCCGAATCAGCAGGAGACATGTCCAGTCTGAATCATTACACAGTTAACCAAGGTTTAGCTCAACGTGTACAACAATTGGCCTAGGGTTCGAGTCCTAACAAGGGTGACTTTTTGCCCGAATGTTCCCAGATTCAGGTAAATAGTTGCTGGATCCTACCATATCAAAATAAGAAAGTTTGCGGATCCACCTGGATCCAACTGAAATGAATCCCTGAGGCCAGCCAGGTTGTGAGAGAGGAACTGGAGTCTCTTACTGTGGTGTCTGAGAGGAGGGTGTTGTCCAAAATAAGGACTCTACTGGACTTTCCCTCCCACCCTCTCCACAATGTGCTGATCAGCAACAGAAGCTCGTTCAGTAACAGACACTTACTGCCATACTGCACCACAGAGAGACACACAGGAAATCATTCCTGTCTGTCGCCATCAGACAACTGAATTCTGTACTGTAACATACACACAGACACTGCACACTATTTAAATACCCTAGATATAATGTATATATATATATGTCAATATTTTTTGAGAGTGATATTTCTTATGTTATGTGCTGTCTCTAATGTCCAAATCCAACACAAAGCCTGTTTTGCTTACACACAGTGTAAGCGGAAGAGCAGCTATATAATGTGGTGTCTTTTGTGCCTGCCAAAACAAACCGACATTTCAGGACACAATACAATTCAATGTCTAACCTGAGAAAACATGTTGCAGTAAGTTTTAGCTAAATTCCTTTATTGCTGTGATTAGGCCAATGTTAGTCTTATTAGGTTACAGAATCACAGTCTTAAAAAGGAGCCTTTCATATAGCCTAGAGGTCGGCAACCACTTCTGGCCCGCAACCATTTTTGAAAATTTATTACATTACATCATAAAACTGAGAGTCATAAAGATAACATCCAGTCAAAGCTAAACCCATCTCTACCTAAAAAAATGTTTGTATGCTATTTATGCCTATCTGTGTCTGACTTTGTCACACAGGTACTTAGACTCTAAACTGCACTTGTAACCTGTAAGTCCAAATTGGCTCTCAGACACAACAAGGGTTGTGTCAGCGCCAATTCATTAATCATGTCATTAGTCATTAATTTCAAAGTCTGACACATTTATAGTAATATTTCTAATGATTAGATAATTCATAAGTATAAATATAAGTAACATATAAGTATACACAGTGATCCAGATGTCTTCCCGCTGTCGCTTGTCTTTGTGCTATGTAGCTCTGAGAAGGTGGGTTGTTATGTTTCCCCCATGATTTAGCTTATTCATTTTACGTCACCTTAGTAGCTCCTGGTTAAGGTGGTGTGGGTCTGGGGCCACGAATAATCGACAACTAACTGACGGTGGATTACTGTGGACACAAAGAGTGGTAAGAGGCAGGACAGTTCAATTCAAATCTTGGCACAAAAATCTATGTGAAAACAAGTTTACCCGGTCTACTAGGTCCTGCGAAAAACTAATGGAAGCCCTCATCTGTACACATAAACGCAGTCTTTATGTGACTCTCGTGCCTCTCGCACAAATAATTCAGCAGCACTCAGCTCATCTCAGTCCCCAACTTTCCTGATGCAGTGCATAGTAACGGGTGGTGCGTGAGTCTGTCCACATCCTCAACAGACTTCCACTTTAGGACACAGCCTGACATTGCGCTTCTTCTGGGAGAGTTTAATGTCTTACAGTGTATTAGAAGAAAAGACAGCTGCTTGTTAAACGTTTGTAAAAGTGATGCTGCTGCATTCAATTGTGCTCCATAAAACAAAACTGAAAAAAGCGAAATGGGAACACAATTTGCCGCTTACTATTCCATCTCTGTAACAATAAAGGCCAAAAACAACTGATTTGAATCACTGATTAAAACAAAGCAAAGAATGAGATAAATACATATACAGTTGGTTGAGATATCTGGCAACGATCATTTTCTAATAACACCAGCTTTTTAAACATGTCCCATTATTTTTGTCACCCCTGCAGCTGCATTTTGAGCTGCTTTAGATGGCCATTAACATCTAAACAAACACATTCATCATTTATTTATTTGTTTTTGGGGCATTTAGACTATTTGAACTATATGAACTTAAACCCCTTAAACGTCCCTTCTAGGGACGAGCATTGCAAATTAGCCATGGCTACAAATGCTACAGTATGACATGAAAAATGTATATACTTGTCCCTATCAAATAAATAAATCAATTTAAAAAAAAATAAATAAATTGACCAACAAGTGGCGGTGGGGACACACAGTGTCCTGTGATCTATTGACTTCGAAAAAAATTGGCCCATAGCCAGTCAAAGTTGATGACCCTGATATACAGGGGTGTAAGTGTTTGCCCCCTACCTGATTTCTCATTTTTTTGCTTGTCACACTTAAATGTTTCCGATCATCAAACAAATTTAAATATTAGACAAAGACAACTCAGGTAAACACAAAATACAGTTTTTAGGTGATTATTTTATTTATTAACGGAAAAAAGCTATACAAACCTACCTAGACCTATGTGAGAAAGTAGTTGCCCCCCTTGTTAAATCATAAATTAACAGATGAGAAACAAAGTAACTATCTGTCTGCAAAGGCTTACAGAGCCATTTCTAAAGCTTTCTAAAGCACCATCCAATCATGGTGAGAGCCATTATCCACAAATGAAGAAAATGGTGAACCTTCCCAGGAGTGGCTGGCCTACCAAAATTACCCCAAGAACAAAGCAATGACTTACACAAGAAGTCAACAAGAGCCCACAACAATATCTACTAGAACTGCAGGCCTCACTTGTCTCAGTTAAGGTCAGAGTTCATGCCTCAATCATGAGACAGGGCAAAAATGGCATCCATGGCAGTGTTCCAAGGAAAAAACCACTACTGACTAAAAAGAACATAAAGGCTCGTCTTACTTTTGCCAAAAAACCTTTTGATGAAGTCTGAAAACTTTGAGAAAAATATTCTGTGGACTAACGAGACAAAAGTTGAACTTTTTGGAAGGTGTGTGTCCCGTTACATCTGGTGTGAAAGTAACAGCATTTTAGAAAAAGAACATCATACCAAGAGTAAAATATTGATGGTCTGTGGCTGCTTTGAAGATTCAAGACCTGGATGACTTGTTGTGATTGATGGAACCATGACTTCTGCTCTCCAAAAAATCCTGAAGGAGAATGTCCGTCCATCAGTTCATGACCTCAAGCTGAAGAGCACTTGAGTTCTACAGCAGGACAGTGATCCAAAACACACGAGCAAGTCAACCTCTGAATGGCTTAAAATAAACAAAATAAAGGTTTTGGAGTGGCCTAGTCACAGTCAGGACTTATATCCAATTCAAATGTTAAGACATGACCTTAGAAAGGCGGTTCACGCTCAAAAACCCTTCAATGTGGCTGAATTCAAACAATTGTGCAAAGAAGAGTGGGCCCAAGTTCCTCCACATCAATGCCAAAGACTCATTGCCACTTATGGCAAAAATTTACTTGCAGTTATTGCTGCTGAGGCTGGCACAACCATTTATTAGATTTAGATAGTAGGTTTGGATAGTTTTTTTCACTTAAGAATAAAAACCTTCAATTAAAAACTGCATTCTGTGTTTACTTGTGTTGTCTTCGACTAATATTTAAATTTGTCTGATGATCTGAAACATTTAAGTGTGACAAACATGCAAAACAATAAGAAATCAAAAAGGGGGCAAACACTGTTTCATGAGCTAAGCAGACTATAATACATTTTCTATGGATGAATGAATTAGCGTTAGTGACATTAGAGTTACTATTGAAAACTATGACTCGTACACAGGCTGCCTTGTTTTAATGTTATGTTCCATTTGTTGAGCTTCCTGTGTCATTTGGTGTGGTGTGAATTTACAGTATGTAGTATATCTTGTCACTGGAAGTAGTCTGCACTGTTCATACATTCATAAGTTACCGACTGTAGGTATTGGTTTCATTTGGTTTGTTGTGAAAAGTGAGATTTGGAAATTTGTGTTTCTTGTGCCATAATCTGTTACATTGTAGATGTTTTTTATTTTTATTTTTTTAATTTTCCTATTTGGAAATACCAAAATTTGCACATTATTTTACATTTAAAAAAAAAAAAAAATCAGATTCAGAATCATAAAAATAAATCAGACTCATCATTACAATCAAACAGTTACTGAATAGTTTTTTCACCAAATACTTTTACTTTTACTCTTACTTTTGTAATTTTTTGGATGACCACTTTTTACTTTTATTTCAGTAAAATTATTTAAAGTAATTACTACTCCAACAAGGCAATTGACAATTGTCAATTGACAAAGTCCTTGGATGAGGGATAAAATGTGTTTACCTAAAACCTACGTTCAGATGCCTTGTCAGAAAACCTTTTCTTGAACAAGTCCTGGATGACTGAGAGCCTGCACAGACATGAAACGCTAGTCTTACTTGAGTACAATTTTAGAGGACTTTACCCACCAAGTTTACAAAACAACACAAAAAGATCATTATATGGTTAATTCATCACATAAACTGATATTTACTTCATACAGCTCCTTTACAAGGTAGGCACCTGAACCAGAGCACTGTCAAAAACGCTGTTGCCTTTGATTTCACACAGCACCTTTTCCACAGTTTCTATGGTGTGTGAACAATGTGCAAAAAAGTAATTATTTTAGAAGCAGAAGTACAACAGACGTGACACAGCATGAGGTCTGACTATCTTGTGTCATACTTCAACATTCCAGCTTTTCCTCAACAGTCGGGCGTCTCTTGAACTTGGAAAACCTGTGGGTATGTTTGCACATTTTCATGACTCATTGTGCTGCTATATGTTCCTAATAGTCCCTCAGGATGAACTATACAAAATACTTGTTTTATATACTTTAATAACAACCAGGTGTAAGAAATCAACATTTCTGTTATCAAGTTCATATCTGAAACTAAACTGCTGTGCTCTACCTCAGTGTCTTTTATTTCCACTGACCAATACAGGCAGGTACAACTGTGGTTTGTTTAAAGGGGTTGCCCGGAGAGACCTCTTCCGTCTAAAAAGAACATAGAAGCATGTTTGAGGTTTGTAACACTGCATCTGAACAAACCAGTGTCTTGTGAACAGGTGATGATCTAAATGCCCAGGACCATGGCTGGGCTTGTTTTGGATATACATCCTGAAAAATTACGTAGTGTTTCTTCACCCGAGCAAGAGATTATTTGTTGGCCCCACATGTTGTTAATTTCTTTTTCATTATTATGGTTTAATTTACAAATAATGGCACAATAATATACATGCTGTTATAATGTTATTGTTTATCTGATGATGTTGTTATGTCATAATTAGATCCACTGCAATCAGATCATTTTTTCCTTAAAAACATGTCTCTTATTCGATGCCAACGCTTCAGCTCCAATATAAATTCCACAGCAGCATTACAATAACGTGTGTGTCACAAGTGTCAGTTGCATGTTCTCCATTGAGAAGAAATAGGTGGTGGTAATATCGAAAACATGCTGCACACTGAAATTTGATGTAGATGGAAAAAATGCTGTTGATTGGCAAGTTGTTTTTTCCCCAAATAATTAGGTTATACTTATAAACTCCTTGTGCTGTGGTGTCTTTTTGTCATATAAATAAACGGTTAGTTTTTAAATAATATAGATTACACAAAACATGGCAATGTAGCCATATACTGAAAATAGGATATGGATTGAGGTGTTAATCGAATAAGTTAACAAATAGAAAAAGGAAATAATTCTGTCAACATCCTTCAATCATCAAGTTTGTCTAATTCCGTGCAATACCACCTACAAACTGTACGAGTGACCCTAATAACAAGTAAACACTACAGGATCACCATTACCCAGACTTCAGAGCATTGAGTAAAGATGACTCAGGGTGGGTCAATTCAAATTTGTTCCACAAAGGAAGTAAAAAATACCCATTATTTTACAGTAGGTTCAAAACACACATTGAAACCAAATCCGTCTTCTTACAAACATAGGGAGGGCAACAGAAGCCTATATACACAAATGCATGTCACAGCGAGTTTACTGTACAACAGTAATGGTGATGCCTTATGTTCAACCTAGAGTCACCTGAATGAATGGTTCCACTCCGGGGCAGGGTAGGGGCTGGGGCTGATGCGGTAGCTAGCGAGGGAGGTAGCGAAGAAACCGCATCAGATGCCTAAGAAGGTAAAGCTAGTTGCCACTGAGATGTGTCTATAAAAACAGTACAAGCGTTCACTAGCTGTATGCGACACCTATGGCAGTTGGTCGGTTCAAAATGTCATAATAGCGTCACGAATTTCCACATATCGCTATCATAAAGGCTTAGCAACGCAATCTTGTGTTGGCCGGCATCTTTTCCCGGTTATATTTCGTGTCGTCGTTAGCTGAAATTACATGGCTTATCCTAACGCATTACTCTAAACTATCGTTAACCACCCAACCATCACATAAATAAGATGCTCATATTTGAAACGGCCACAGGAAGAGCAGCGGGTTCGTGTGCTACAGTTGGGTGGTATCCGTCATGATGCTGCGTTCTAAACCTAGATCTAAAAAAAAAATCATCGAAATAAAGTAACCTCTCTGATGAAAGCCTACCGCCCTATGACACATTTGGTGTTGGTGGTTAAACCGGGACCTGTGGATGATGGCCAGATAGGACACATGCAAGAAAGGGCCACTTTTGAGTCACCAAGCACTACCCCTGATGCTTAGAGCTCCTGCGTCTGGGTTAACAAGCTTCAACAAACGCCCAAATGAGTTTTTTCGAGGAGCACAAGACAATGCCGGCAGTGTCTTACCTCAGGCGGTGTGTCGAAGCCAGTGCCGTGTAGCAGCCATGTTCGGAACCCTCTCCTGACCACACGAACCAAACCCCCACGGGTCAGTCGTCCTCTCGCAGAACAACTCCCTATAGTATCTTGCAATTCAAGTCGCCGGTAAATCCAGGTGTAAATTTCTGGCAAAAGTAAAATGTGTGGCACTCTGAAAGGTAGATGGGCTCTAGTCACCGGCGCAGCAGTTAGCCGTGCAGCCCACCGCCTGACACCCCAACACACGTTTCTGCTCAGCCTCTCACGTATCGATGTATACTCGTATTTATGCCACCAAACAGCAGCAGTGGTTACAAGAACTAGTAAACGGTCAGCTTTAAAAATAAAATTAAAGCTAACGCTGAATAGCTAGCCGTTAGCTAGCATGCTAACGGTCCAATAAAAACGCTGCCATTGAAATATTGTCCGCACAGTGTAATCTGTCCAAAGGGAAACAGCCAGTCGTTAGGGCACTAAAGACGGCAAGAATCGGCCAAGAAAACACATACATTTAATATGCTAAGGCTTGCTGGGCAGCCCCTCTGTGGTGTTAACATCGGTCAAAGTAGAGGGGCTGCATTGAGCGCGCACTCCCGACGCTAGGCGAGCACGGCCCAGCGCGCTCCAGAGACGTTTCCCACAAAATGGCTGCCAGAAGGCGCCTATTGAATACAGTCAACTTGCTTCTACAAATTAGTTTTGGGTCCAGTTATGATCCACACTGAATATGTTATTTCATATTACTATATCACTAATTACTAATGGTTCTTTGACATCGAGTTCTTGCATGATTTGGATATGGCATATGAACATAGAGCAAAACTTTGGAACGCCCCGTTTGGCTATGTTTTCATTAATATTGCACATTGGTGTAATAACCCATACGCCGTAAACACAGGAACACATTGGTGCAGCTGACATAGTGGTTAAAAGTTTGACATCCTAATGTCGTTAATCAGTGGGTAATCACCCTATGCACTCACCACTTAAAACCAAAGTTCACAATTATTTGATCATGTAGTGCGTCACGCAAACTGCATATTTAACAAATTTTGTATAAGTTCTCTCATTCGTATGCGTCACCTTCCCATAATTTTTAGGGGCATCATTTTAATAGGTACCTGACATTTGATTCAATTTGAAATGCAGTAGACACATTTTATATTTTCCTGTTTCCAATCACTGGCCTTTTAGAGTTGTATGAAACATTTTACAGGCAAGTCAACCTAGTAGCAGTAGCCTAGTAACAGACACAGCAGCATTCACACCAGTCTTTGAGTTTACAAAGTAAATGACAAACAAAATAGGGTGTACCTCTCCAAGGATAAAGAAGAGAGCCACCAAAAAGTGACTGTTACACAGTAAATGTGCATGCATTATTCTCAAGCCTCTACATCCAATTTTTCTTTCATAGTACACATGACAAACCGTGCCACTTCTGAACTCTTTTTAATGTAAATATGAACTATACATGTCATAATTTCATTATATCCTTCAAAAGCCTGCAGATATTGTATAATGAAATTAGTCTAGACCAGAGTTAATTAATGAGAACAAATGTAATACAAAAAGACAATAAAAAGACAATAAAAATATGTCAATTAAAAAGACAAATTCTAGCAATTTTACAGAAGTCTGGAAACTAAAGATGCTCAACACAGAACATAATTACTGCAGTCTTGTTTATACAGCATTATGAGATCACTTCACAAAGCACAATTATTTAAGGTTCCAACCAAACTCTAAGGACACAGGTGCCATGAGCTTTCTTGCACACCTCATTTCTTCTGTTTTGGCGGAGGTCTATGGAAAGAGAGAGCTCTGTTATGTTTCTCCAACTAACAACATGTAGCAGAACAGGTGGGATGATTAGAGAGTCAGTAAGTCAGGCTGCGAGTGTTCCTGCTGTGGACAACTATCCAAGTGTATTTTCAAAATGACAGAACATCAGAAAAGAACTGTGATGTGGCTGTACCTGTAGATGCCAACCACCACTGCGTGGTCTCTCTCATAGGGCTCCAATGTAAGCTGTTCCTGTGGTTTCATGTTCTCAGCGCTCATCTTTTTCACTTCGGAGGCAAACACAGCTTCTGGGGCCGCTGTTGAGTCTATACAATTGGCCTTAAAGGAAAATGTAGTATCACAGGCAGTGTACAAGATATTGTCATAGGAATAAAAAAAATGTGTTCCAAGTGATCAGGTCCGGACCAGTCAGTGTCATTCCATGTAAGTGCCTGTTCACATGATACTAATGAATGCTTGTCCAAGTTTTTGGTGAAATCTGGCGCTGCATCGAAATGAGTCTAATAAGAATTGCATTTATTTGAATAGCTCTGACATACCTTGATAATGTGTTACTTAGTCACTCAAGCCAAGTCCAACTCAAGTTCAACTTCACACAAGCTCCACAGTCAGCATAGAAAGTAGGGGAAAGTGAAAAGTTCTACATACTGCTGATATAATGTAAAAATGCTAACACAATTTCCGCCTTGGTGCTGGTGTGCAATTCACTCACTAAAACACATTCTGACAGTCAGGATTAAAAAAAAAAAAAAAAAAAACTTGCATTCACTTGCATTTAACTCGTTACCAGCCTGGTTGGAAAAGTCAAACTGTCCAAAGAAAATGGGGTTAATATACACTAGTTCTATTTAATGGCTTAATCAGACTTTTTCATTAGTGATCTGAACTACATGGTGCATGGGCACTTTGACACTGGGTTAGACAGCATTTAAAAACAATGAGTGGCCAAAACAGGGGAAGAAAGGGCAAATTTATGTTGCTAATTCTGTTTCACACTCTGCCCAAAATCTATCTTCCCTGCCTTCTCTCTAGTAGAGGTGTAAGTAATGTGTCTGTACAAGCTTGTTTAAATGCACAGTTGATGCAAAATCAGCTGCTGCCCTTAATTGGTGTGCGTTCTTAATTAGTCACTTTAACTGCTGTGTGCGTGGGCTAACGTTAGCCGCTAACACAAGCGCCGAGGGTAAAGTGCAAGAGCCTAAGGAGCCCGTCCTGATTTTTAGAAAGTTTGTTAAAAAGGAGAGCGTGCCATTTGCTGAATAAAGGCGGAGTGTGCCCCTCATTTCTGCTGCGTCTCGAACATCTATGTTATGCATCAGAAACAGCAACGGTTTCTAAGCTTATACTATAGCTACAGTGAAGCTGATACAGTGAATTAAACTTAAAGAAATACCTAAATGCTGATTGTGTAGTAGAACTGTTTCTAGTGCCAGGTGATAAAAACAAGGCTGCCATATCTTCATGAACAAGGGCAGAGTTCATTCATTCATTCATTTTCTACCGATTGGTCCCGTTGGGAGTCATGTGTGGCTAGAGCCTATCGCAGCCTGATGCAGGGTACACCGCCTCAGGTGGCCAGTTGGTCGCAGGGCTGACAATTAGACATTGACAGACAACCAGACATTGACAGACAACCATTCACTCTCACATTCATCCACTAGGGGCACTTTAGAGTCATCAATTCACCTATACATGCATGTCTTTGGGCGGTGGGAGGAAGTCAGAGAGCCAGGAGAGAACCCATGGGAACACCTGCAGGACATGGAGACTCCTCACAGAAAGACCGATGTCGGCCAGCCCGGGGATAGAACCAACGAACCCCAAGGGCAGAGTTAAGGGCTTTAAATTTAAAATAAACTAAAAAATAAAATATTTGATAGCTTTAGTTTGAATAAAGCTACTTATGTGTTGTTAATGATTCATATTTGTCTCCTAATAGACAGTTTTTGAGCATTAATTCTAATAAAACGTAAACATCAGGTGACATCGAGCATGTGGGTAATGGTTAACCGATTATTATTAAGGTGTTCACTATTGTTTGAAGAAAATGCACAATATGAGCATCCCTAGTTTCTACTTTTGCCCTGCACCAGTGCAACAATAACACTCTTTAAGCATCACCTTCCTATATCCCACCTGCCAGGTAGATGGATTAATTTACAAATAGGTGAAGTGGTCATGGGAGGTGTGTAAACAACTAAAACTGCCCTGGAAAAACATTGTGCAAGGTCCAAAGAGGTAAAGAGGTCTTCTTTAGTGTACCTTTATGGAGATGACAAAGTGCCCTCCGTTTTTTAAAAAGTTATGGGCATTCAACGCGACAATTCTCGTCTGGTCAGGCTGTGCTACATCAGCAAATATCACATCCACCATCCCTGAAGAGAGAAAGTCATTGTCTCAAAGCTTCAGTTTAAACAACTCTTCTATACACATTATTTTTGCATACAGTAAGCACGCACAAGTTACATGTCATAAAATATGATCCATGGAATACACTATAGAATAATCACATGTACAAACCTGAGCCAAAAAACAATTTAACCATGTTTTAAACATTTGATTAGTGAAAATTTAAAAAGTAAAGCTACAATATCTTCCTCCTATTAAAGCTAAAGTTAATTCAGCAATGTGTTGTAAACTTACGACCTACCAACCAACATGCGGTACTTGTGTGGATGGCGAGCATCTTCAATAATGGGAATGATATTGGTGCGCTTCTTTGCCACATTCAGAAGGTCACGACCTGAGCGATGAGAAAACTCTACTGCATACACCAAACCTTCCTGCAAAAAATAATTTGTTATTGTGCAAAATAAATTAATGAAAACTCATTAATCCTATGTGTGAAGCATAAAACTGACCTTTAAGGGCAAGGTGAAAGTTAGAATTGTACTTCACATTGATAGTATATAAGAACAATAATAATGTGTGATGTCTGGAGTTTTTTCATCACCATCCTAAAACCCAATCTCAACTGTCCCGTGAATGTCAAGTTTTGATGTTTTTAATGTTCAAGATTTATTCATAAATAAAAAATTTATGAACATACTGAACACCCCTAACCATGTTCAGTAGGGGTGGGAGAAAAAATATAATTTTCTTACGATTCAAAATTTTTAAAAATCATATTTTTTCAAATGTGTTTTTTTTTTTTAACATGCTGTCGTATTAAAAAGACGGAACCCAACCGCGAGTTTGTGCGCCACCCAGACAGATTAGAGTGCGCACAGAGGGCAGGGGACAGCGTGTGTAAGAGGAAAGACAAGTCCAAACCCCCCAGGTTCAGCTAACGTTACAGATTTTGCACCGTAACAGTTTATTAACAATTTAAAGGTAGTATTTTTCTTTCTTTAATACTGTCCAACACAGTCAAATAGGAACCAAAAAAGTAACATTGAACTGCAAAATGGAATAAAATATAAATATATATCAAGTCAAAATTTGATTAAAATTGGAGAATCGTTTTTGAATTGATCATTTTGAATCGAATCGTGACCCCAAAAGATTCCCACCCCTAATATTCAGTTTAATCTGCATATTTACGTTGATTTTAGTATAAAGGCAGATTTGAGTAAGTGGTTTTTGACACGGGTTACTGGTAGAGGGTGGGCCTTTGGAGGATGGTGATGCTCATAAAACATTTCAGTTACCCATAACACACACGCAAAGTAGAGGTAATTAATGACTTGTTTAAATATAATATAATAAACTAATAATATATTTATTCATTCACTGATTCATCCATCTTCTACCGCTTAGTCCACGTTGGGGATCACGTGTGGCTGGAGCCTATCCCAGCAGCTTTAATCCTGAGGTCATCCCAGGTAGCATCATTCACTGTCCTAAACACTTTTTTTACAGCCCCCGGCTCAAACCCTGTTTTTTTGTCTTCTGAGGCCGCATTTTCAAGAAGAGTCTTAGCTGACAGCTTAGTCCAGAGTCCATTAACCCAAATGAACAGGAAACTCCAATCAGTGATCACCACTCAGGTTTATTTCACTCGTGCTCTAGCTGAATTTTTTTGTTCTCACATGGAGATTAAGTCTGCCAAACAGACGTGTTGTTAATGATCATTCATCTCATAGGTGGCTTTACTGAGAAGCGGGGAAAGAAACGGGGGATCACACGTAATTAGCTTGCCGGACAAACAAATGAGCCGTTATTTGATCATATAAGCAACTTAATCAAAGTTTAAATGAAGTATAAAATATGCAAACTGTTCTAACAATGGAGCACGCCAGACTTGTAAGTAGTGGGGATTTTGTTCACACAATCAGGTAACGCGGCTATGATTGGTGTATGGTTCAGATCTTAGTGGATGTAAGAAAGTGGAAGCAGAAACATGACCTCATGGGCAGGTAGAGCATATGACAAACACGTTTGGGTCAATTGCTCAATGTCACTCCCCATTCTCTCTCACCTCATTTCCTGTCCAGCTCAAAAAAACATGACATTATCAATGGTACTTGGCAGTGTGCTGTGCTCACCGGTCCAACAATATCTGAAACATGGGACACTGTGGTTCCAGATGCAGCTCCCAGGTACATCACTTTGGCACCCGGCTTAATGTGGATCTGGTCTACACCTCCTAAGATAGCTGCTGCAAGCTTGGAGCGGAAAGGATTCCAGGCTCTATATTCAATCTTTGTGTCTCCTTCCTATTGAAGAAAAAAATGGACAAGTGGTCAGAAATGTTACAGAGAGACTGGCAAAGTCTCTCTAGTAGTAACCAGGATAACATTAACTTTCATAATCATAAAACTGCACAGAATTGCTATGGGTCTGAATCATAATATTTAAAGCCACACTGGCAAAGCTGTGAAAGATGCCCTTTTAACTTAGTTTCCAGTAAACTACCAGTGACACATTCCCAACAACACTGGTGTTTTACACTGTTAACAACATGCCATTCCCAGGTCACTCACACTTGTGAATGACACGAATGTGTCTTAACTTCCCGACTGAGCATAATAAATGACAAGGCAGTGCATATGTGTATATATTGTTAAAGAATGTGCTGGTAATGTTCCAGCTTCCATTTACACCAGAGCCTGCCCTGCAGTTTGCCTGTAAAGTTACTAATACTAGACTTGATATGGAAAATTGACAGTAAAGTTATACTGGGAAATCAGTTCTAGCTCTTTTCACACATGACCTGGTAAAATGCAGGAACATTGTTGGGAAAGACTGCAAGTGTGAAAGAGGCTTTAGACTAAGGATTGTGATTCTCTAGATAATATGATTTTAATGGAGACTACTCAGCTCCACAGTTGAGATAACTTATTTTACGTTGCCAAGGGTATTAACTTAATGGGAATAATAAACAAAGTGATATGTCAGTAAAAGCTTCACCTCTACACTGATCCTCTTCTCTCCATACACAGACTCTCCCATCACCATGTTCTTGGTTACAAGTGCATCCTCCTTTCCTCTGCAGATGAACACACCTACAAAAGCAAGAACCATTTTTACAATTTTAGGAAAATATTTTATCACCAATTTGAAAAGGAAGAATAAACATTTTGATATTACCGGTGACATTAAATACATAGAAACCCTATTTAAAAAGGAAAATTTAAGCTGTACTACACAAAAATTACCTTCATGTCTATGTGGCTCCACCAAGACCTTCTTTCCTCCTCCAAAGCCGCCTCTCCCGCCCCTTCCACTTCCCCTCCCACCTCTACCTCTAGGAGTGCCCCTACCACCTCCACGGCCCCGAAACCCTCCTCCTTCTGGAGACTTGAATCCACCACCTACAAAATACAAATTACATTTCTGTTCAAAACTATCCGCATGCAAAAACACCCTTATTCTTTTCTCAAGAAACTTACCTCTCCCTCCTCTGAATCCTCCTCGTCCTCTGTCACCAAAACCCCCCCGTCCACCCCCCCTGCCTCCTCGAGGACTGAAACCTGGAAAGACAAATAGAAGTGACTTGGAGATTACTCCATTATTGCATAGGTCTTTCTGGTAAATGAAGCTTCATTTCTCAACCGGTAATAAAACTAATATACCTATAAAAAAAGAGTTTAGCTCTATGTTATAACCTGTGTTTAGAACAAGTTCCAAATATTAGAAAATTATACAAATTCATAAATAATAAATAAATCTGGTCTACGTTAAGAAGTACAGTGGCATAGGTTTAACAATAATAGATCCAGGCTACACAAAAATGCTGTTTAAAAAAAAAAAAAGAAAAAAAAAAAGGTGGTCTACAAACAGTGATGAACAATGGACCTCAAATTGAGTGAGTACAACTTAATCGTTTTTAAGACATTTCAATCCCGTTTCACTTTATTTAGAGAAAATATCCACAGGGGTAGTATTTAGTGTTTAGTTCAGAAGGTTTAGTGGACCCTGCAGAGGCAGGCGACACGTGTTTGGGAAACGCGCAAGTCTCAGTCTAAACACTGCTGCTCAGGTAGCACAAACCGCCTCCAAAGCGCCCCAAAGTCACCATGACAGCGAGCAGCTCTTAGAAAACTAAACTAAAAAACAGATTACCTGGTTTCATCGCGGTTCGTTGCTTTCTGACGGTACTTCTTTCCCTCTGCCCAAACCTTCTGCGCCGCTCGCGGAAGAACAACTCAACTCACGCACGTGCTGACACTCTGACTTTTTCGAAGTCTACTTCCTGCCTTTTCCGAGTAGATGTCTGCCCCCTGTCGTCTGGGCATACAAATAGCAGAGCATTTGTCCACATAAGTCATGATTTGTATAACACTGCCAGTAAACCATTTTTTTAGATAAGACTGTACGGCCGCCCTGGACATTGCAACAAAAACACTACACTCTATGACCAGAAAACGTAACTCAGAACGCACAGAGGAAAACACATGGCAAATAACAACATAAAGAAATTAGTTTTTAGTAGATGACTATGAATGGGAGTTAGACAAACAGCAGTGATGGAACAGAGGAGAATTTATTATAATTAATGGCCCGCCTATATCTAACACCCCACTCAAACTTCAAGTTTCATAATGCATTGCAACAAGAGCTGCGTGCATCAGGACCGCTCCTTCCCCTGTCCCTTCAGCACTGCTCTGGAGAGGAGTTCAGTGAGCTACAAGTGAATAAATGCACAATGAGTTTGCACAGGGACTTCTGTGAGACAGAATTGAGAACGTACAAAAACCTGGACAAAGCAGAAGCTACAGAAAGTGACAGTGTTAAAATGGAGTCTGAATTCACAGCAGAGTCTGTGTGTGTCAGTCTCTAATGTCTGTAAGTGAGGCTCGTTCTATTGTAACAGAGAATGGAAGTAGCCTCATAAAACCGGGGTAAAGTTAGAAGCAGATTGGCTCATTCGAACCTCCGCGATCAATAGGTCATAAGTGCTGTACATGTCCCATTGATTTTGTTTTCAACTGTCAAGTGAGGCTTAGCGATAGCTCATGTCCGTCTAGAGAGGTCTGACTGAATATGTATGACTATGATTTCTACTCGTGTTGCTCTCTCTGTCTCTCTCTCTCTCTCTCTCTCTCTCTCTCTCTGACACAATAGCCTGCTCGTTAAGCATAAATAAAGAGCAAACTTGCGCTGAAACTGGTTCAAACTAACTCCACGCTGTGAAGCTGGACAGGCGAGATAAAAGTAAAAAGCAAAGCTGCTGTATATGCCTAGAGGTTGGAGGAAAGTCAGCGACATGCTGTTACATGTTGAAAATGAGCGTCATGCAGGGCCAAACTTATAACTTTAAAGAACAACTACTTACTACTGATACTTGGTTAGGCCAAGTATTTTACCAGTCAGCAAGCAGTATGTACAAAGTTTAAAACACATTGTGGGCCGCCGCTCACGTAAATTGTTTAAAACCCAATAACTATAGCAACTACATCGCAAGCGGCGATAAAGGCGACCGTGGGGGTCACGTGTCCTCTGGAAGACTGCACCTGTCACCTCCCCTTGCAACTGGGGGGTCAAATATCCTCGACAGGACTGCATTTCGCCTCACCTTACAACTGCAGGGGCAAATGTCCTGGGCAGGACTGCATTTTGTACTTTAAAGTGCTGGAGGGCCAGTTTTAAAGGGTTAAAAGGGTTGAAAGGGCCACACCATGATCCAAGCCCTAATTGATACATTTTGTTGGCACAGGTGTCTACATGATAATGAGCTGTTATGTTAAAAAATCTAGGGGGGAAGATATATAAAATGTAAGGGCTTGGGTTGGCACATGTTCAAGTCAAAATGGCTGCATGGCATTTGGGCACTGTCCCCACAGGGTTTTTTGCTCAGGATCCTAGGCTGGATGTGTCTGCCAAATTTAATTTATATACAATAAAGTAAATTTCACCATCCCATTCACTACAGCACACAATTGGGGGTGTTCCCATGGCAACACTGTTGCAGGCAGGGATGGGTCATCATAGGCTTTTATGTCCAGGGGACCATGAGGAATGTCTGTACCAAATTTCATTCACCTATGACAAAGTAAATTTCAATTTGGTCCGACTCAATCTGACGATGTTTGAGAGAGATATGGGATGTTGGCAAATCACAAAACAAACACAAAATTCACAGCAGGGCAACGGGAAAACTGTAAGACTTGAACTAAAAATTTGGATAACTTTTGATGCCCCACTTGTGTAGATGATGCTGTGCAAATTTGAGCTTTGTCTGTCAAACGCCCTAGGACAAGTTAGTTAAGATATAAAGAGTATAAACTCTGACAGGATTGACTTCTGTGACTTCAGTCCAAGATGACCGATTTCCTGTTTGTCGGGGGAAAAACCCACAATAATCCTTTTTGTTTTCCTCAGTGTGAGTAATGCGTGTATCAAATTTCCTGGCCCTACGCCAAAAAAAATGTACTTTCACTTTCCATTGGCGTAATGTATTTTTACTTTGCCAGGGTGTGCTGTTGAGCCCCCTTTTTAAGGATTTAAATGGCACTGACAAAAAAAAATATTAAACAGGTTTGACTTTTGGGTGAAGTTTGGTGTGGTTTCAGTTACGCTGAGGAGGTCAATTTAGCGTTCAATTCTCGCCTCCCATTCATCACATATATCGGGCATTCCCATGGCAATGGGGTAGTAGGTAGGGGGTGGTCGTCATTGGCTTTTTTGTTCAGCATCCCATACAGGATGTATGGACCAAATTTCATCTCTCTCTATGACAAACTAAATTTTTGGTTCCCATTATAAATCTGTATGGGGCGCCGGAGAGCCATTTTTGGCCCCATCATTTGCATATCATTGTGTTCAGGTCATTAATATGCACAAACTCTCCATTAAGTTCACTAGATCCGACAATGTTTGTGAAAGTTACAGGAGATTTTATTTTTCCCAAAATGGCCTCCTCGTTACGAGCTCACCGTGGCCATACCCGATAAGAAAAAATCTATAGATAACTTTTGGCTCACATGTCTAGATGATTCTGACCAAATTTAGAGCCTTTTGGATGAAAACCCTAGGAGGATATCCCAGCAGCTTTGGGCCTTAGGCGGGGTACACCCTGGACAGTGGCCAGTTCGTCGCAGGGCTGACACTTAGACGTACATTGACAGACAACCATTCACTCTCATTCATCTACTAGGGGCACTTTAGAGTCACCAATTCACCAATACATGCATATCTTTGGGCGGTGGGAGGAAGCCAGAGATCCCGGAGAGAACCCACGGTGACACGGGGAGGACATGCAGACTCCTCACAGAAAGACCACCACAAGTTATCACCACGTTGGGCCCCCCCCTTTAAGTAACCCTCTGCTACCCCCCAAATTTTTTTATTTAAACCTAAAAGTGAAGACCATCATCCGGGAGGACGCCACCTGGGAGAGAGCAGAGAGAAGACGACAAAGTGATTAGAGGGCCTTTTATAAGCCAGGGACACCAGGCCCAGGTTCCCCTGATTACAGGACCGCCCAGAACCCAACGCGTTACAAAGACCACAGCTCATTACAGTGTACTCAAATAAGTAGAAAGGAGTGACAAAGGCGGATATTTCACAGGCATGAACGGACAACGGCACCTGCCAATACCCTTTTAGCAAATCAAATTTGCAAACAAAGGTAGCAGACCCAAAGTGGTCTATGCAGTATTCCATTCGCAGAAATGAATAAGACTCTGATTTTGTTGATGTTTGTCTTTATTCACTTTTCTATAGTCTGTACAGAACCGAGGAGACTTGTCCGACTTTTCCGCCTAGAGGCTTAGAGAAGCCCAGCTAGAGAATGATGGTACAGCAATTTGATTATCAAGCATCTGCTGAACATCAGCCTCCATTACCTTGCACTTTTGTGGAGCACATCTGTAGAACCGCTGTTTAATTGGTGTATTATCCTCTACATCAATATCATGCTCGATAAGATGCGTGCGTGAGGGTGTGTCTTTGAATAATTCTGGATAAAGATCAACTCCATCAGCTCTGTAAGCTGGTTATCAGACAAGTGCCTTAACAATGTTTCTAAACTATGAAGTGACTCAGTATTTTTCAGCCTACCGCATAACATTGGATCATCTGGCCACCTGACATCTACCCCCAAGCTGAAATAGACTGTAACGGGTAAGCGGCAGGATACCTCGTAGTTTGGAACATTACATTTAAAAAGTACATGCTCCCAGACTTTGACGGAGGCAACGGCCCCACACAGTCTACAGTAAGGTGTTCAAAAGGCTGGCTTATTGCTGGAATTGGACAAAGTGGAACTGGTTTGATTGTCCGGCTGGGTTTTCCAGTTAGCTGACAAACATGGCAAGACTTAACATATCTGGCAACCGCGCGTTTTAGGTTCGGCCTGAAAAAACGCAGTAGTCCGTCACACGTTTTCTTGACCCCTAAGTGACCACACTTGTCGTGTGCAATCTTTAAAACTTTGTCACAAAGTGTTTCAGGGACTACAATCTGAAACACTGGCTCACCAACGAAGTCACCGTCACACGGAACCCATTTTCTCACCAGCATTCCCTTTTGGAGGAAGTAGCCCACGAGCAGCGCTCTGGATTACCCCATCTGGAAGAACAGTTTCAAACAAGTTAGTCAGAGAAAGGTCAGCTTTTTGGGCTTTAACACACTCCTCCAGAGGAACCTTTCCAGTGGCCCGCGCCCTTGCAGTAGTTACACCTGTTTCTGTTGTCAGACTTGCGCGCACTTTTAAACGCATAAGACAGACCATGTGGGCTATAGTGACCACTTTCGTTACTGCTGGATTTGGCTTTAAACGAAGACGCATCACCCACACGCCCTTTGTGAGTCAAAACAAAATCATCAGCTAGTTCAGCCGCTTTAAGCACAGTGTCAGGCTTTTGCTCACTTACATAAGTGGCAACACGCTGAGGAATTGAATTTTTAAACTGCTCCATTACCATTAACTCTGACAAGGCTTCGAATGTGCTTTCACTAGCCGCAGAACACAAGCAATTAAAATAGCACCATAAATCATGAGCAAACTCACTCACTTTGTTTGTTTTTCACCTTTTTCCCAATTTCTGAACTTCTGTTTATATTATGGTTTGCAGCTCGCGCAGCTCTAGCGTGATGTCATGAAGTGGGCGGAGCCAACCCCGGAGAGCTGAGCCTTAAAGTGACAGCGCCAAATCTGACCGTTCACTTTGGACTCATGATGAGAGCTCATCCAAACCGCTTGTGTGTTTCATGTTGCAAAACATGATATGGTAACCTAAATGTATCCAAAATACACTGTATAATGTTCAAAATAGTATAATATAGGACCTTTAACTAATGCGGACAAAATAAATTCTCTAATTTCATCGTTTCAGCGTGTTCTACCAACAATGTTCAACAATACCACAGTGAGTAGCTATCTGCATTAACTGTTTCCTCTTACAGCCATTCAAAAACCTTTCTGAAGGCGCATCAAAAAAGCCATAATTTATTTTATGATTTTATTTATAACAGAATGCACAGCGCTAACCCCAATAAAGACACACAGAGTTGGCGTGACTCAAGGGGACTCCCCTGACTACCTAGCCCAGAATCTTACTAAGCTCAACCGTAGTCTTCATGCGGCTTGCGGCAGGTATTTATGTACTGTAAACCAGCGGGTTTGAAAGGCCCCACAAGATCTCACGGACGTGCTCCCGAGATAGCTGTCTAAGACAACTAACACTAACCACCAGGAAGTAGCTGAAAAGAGGCATGTCACCACCAAGACCGGTGACAGTTCTGAAGATGGCTTGCAGATAGCAGCCGAAACATGTCGACAAGGTAATACATCACAAACAAATTGTCTTTAAAGGTCCCATATTATACTATTTTGAACTTTATACAGTGTATTTTGGATGCATTTAGGTTACCATATCACGTTCTGCAACATGAAACACTCAATAATGATCTTATACAAGCGGTCTGAATGAGCTCTCATCACGAGTCCAAAGTGAACGGTCTGATTTGGGGCTGTCACTTTAAGGCTCAGCTCTTCTGTGTTGGCTCCGCCCACTTCCTGTCTGACGTCACGGTACCTCTACGAACTGCCGCTGGAAACAGACTGAAGTAAACACGGTACATCGTAGTAATAACTTTTTCAGCAATGGCTTTGAGAGTAAATGAGCCGTATATCTTCGACCCAGAGTCTGACTCTGAGTTTGAAGAACATGAGTAAACACAAAGACCTCGAAGGCTTCTACAAGACGTTTCTGCTTGGTAAATGAGAAACTATTTATTGTGTATGTTTCTATGGTGTAGCCCGTAGCATAGCGCGTGCTAACTGCTTCTGTTTATCGGTGCACATGTGGAAATGACCGTACAATGCCTACTGAAGTTGAGAATGTATGCTGCCTGGAGACTCCTAAGGAGCTGTTGTGCAGTGTATTGAAAGAACTATAATAAAGTAGCCTAGCAATATGTAGAGCTATGCAGTAATATTTGTGTAATAAAGTTTCAACTATTATGCCTGTCTTACCACGTTATGTTGTTTTCAAATAGACTATGGTGCACACCCATACTTACAGGCTTACAGCACAAGACTGCTGCTGTTATAATAAAATGCTATGAATGATAGCATTCCTGCAACCTTGTAGTAAAATGAAAACTACATGTAATTAGTTTTGTAAATGTAAATGCAGCTTTACATTACTGTAAATACTGATCATCATTTTTCATTTTTAGGTTTTAAGGCAAATACCTCAGCTTCTTGCTCCTCCTCCGTGTATTACAGCACATCCTGGCCTGGAGGCCAACTGCTTGAACATATATACTCTTCAAAATATAAATAACATTTATCGTACAGACTATGGACCAGTTAGAAGAAGAACAGAAGAAGAGTAAGTGCTAATTTAGAAGACTGGTGTAATTCCAATCATACATTTTTTATTATAAAATCCACATAAATACAAATTATTTAGGTTTTGCTAAGGAGCATATCGCCAAACATCTTTGTCTCTTCTTCCAGGCGACTCAGGTTTGTTGCATGCAGGAGTTTTGTGAGCTGGTGCTGGGGATTTCTCGGAGCAAGCATCAGAGTGGTCATTCCCTCGTGTGTGCTCCTATTTGTAGTGGCAACAGCTGCCTGGACACCTGTGATAGAACAACAGCAGTGTATCACATTTAAAGATGATTAAGTGAGCTAAATCAACATGAAAAACATACATTAGTATGTAACATTGAACATTTCTGTCTCCTGCTCTTCACCAAGTCTGGAAGAGGCACATCAGGTTATATCAGGCTCCGTAATTTCCTGGAGTGAATGTTTGTTGTAATTTGTAAAGAATGTACATACACTATATGCAAAATGAATTAAAAAAGGTACTGGGAAACTGGCTTCGTACTGGGGACATGTATTCATCTTGTGTACAAGCTGTTCTGATCTAACAGACAGTGCTATTTCTTTCTTCATTGAATTGTTGTAAAATAACATACTTCTAATCTGATAAAGTATTGAGTACTTGTAGCTCTAATGCTCTATGGATGTCTGATGAAATGCATGACTAAAAACACACCAAAGACCTACATTTTTGTGTGTACTCTTATGTTGTTGTTCATTTTTTGTATAATACATATGATCTGGGTTTTTGTTGCATTGTTTACCTTTACTTCTGAAGTGGTGTAACCTCAGACTGCTTGCAGATAACTGTGTAGCCACAGATCAAGTTAGCACCAATGCAGGGGTTGTCTGTACATTTACTGCTGCTTCTGGTTGGTGAAATGTATGTTCTGTGGAGCTGGATGATTCTTGAGAAGTGCTCTGGAAAATACAACAGATACTCAGTTGTCATTGTCTAACCTAAGAGCGTGATAAGAAACGAGGGTCAAACACATCTAACCCTATTCACACACACTGTTAGCATAACAACAGTAAGACGACGGTCTAATCAACTAGACAATGTGACTACAACCTACAGACACTTTTCACACCTCGTTGTTTTTACCGTGAAAAGGTAACAGCCGCTAATTATCAAAATGTGCTTTAGCAACATGAGCAGCAGTTTTGCGTTTTATAAAGAATGAAAACAAAGATATTATCTTTAAACGTAAGCTATACAAAACTCGAAACTATACAAAACCCTACTCGAAATTATCATTAGCAATATAGTAGTACTTACTGCTCTGGGCTCCTCTTCGGTGTCTTTTATAGTGGGATTAGCACCCTTTTTTAAAATTAACTTTTTGCCATGTCCTGTTTGGACGATGTTGAGGTTTTCGAAGCAGTCTTCAGTGAAGTGTTGGTTACAGACAAAAACCTGTTTGGCTACTTTACCCTGGGAGTTTCGAATAATAAACTCCAACCACTTCTTACATGTTAATTCTTTTTGGAGAGAAAACAACGCAGTAAAACTCCCACAGCCGAATGTTGCTGACGGTAAGTAAGCTAACACAGTAGCAGCGATGCTTCTCTGTGTCTGAGCTGCAGAGCTCCACTTGTTGACAGTGCAGGAGAGAGGGGCAGGAGGAGTGTGGAGGAGCACTTCCTGGAGAGGAGGGGTTTATTTCACTTATTGACGTCATTGCGTGAAACAGCTCGTTTTAGGGACTGTAGCTCAAACTAAATAAATTACTTAAACATGCGCGAATGAAACAAAACACAACTTTGGGTATGTGTTTGAGGTAGAAACAACGTTAGAACATGGTTAAAAGCTCAGAAAAGTCGATTTAGCATAATATGGGACCTTTAATAAAGAAATGAGTCATGGATAACACTAACCACGTTGCCACAACACCACAAAAACATGGACGATGGACGAATCCCAAAGGGGAAACGCCACTAAAGCCTAATAGAAGAATCCCACAATGTGCTCAGGGGCAACATTTACCTTCTCTTCGGACAACGCAAAAGACTACAAAACATGCACGGTGTGTCTCTACAAAACAGTACTGACTGAAATCACAGCAGCGCATGAGTGCGCGCACCAGGTTCTACTCAGTAATCAGCACGCGACATATGCCAAACACAGACTGCAGCAACCAAACCAACAAAACGCTCTGACTACGAAAGTATTTTAAAGGACAAGCCCCCATTTGTCATAGCTCCGGCTCAAGAGTCACAACAAAGTGAGACCACACCAAGCAGTTACGAAAATGTGAGTATTTATTTATGATTTAAATAGAGAATCTATATCAAAAGTGAAGACCGTCACCTGGGAGGACGCCGCTTGGGAGAGAGCAGAGAGAAGACAAAGTGATTAGAAGGCCTTTTATAAGCCCAGGACTGCCCAGAACCTAACAGGGCCATCACAGCCATAATAATATTTTTTGTTTGATGTAAGGAATGTGTGTACCAAATTTTGTAACTCTCAAAAAAGTACTTTTACTTTCCATTGGCGTAATGTATTCTCACTTTTCCAGGGTGCGCTGTTGAGCTTTTGGTGAGTTTTCGAGCACGTTCAAATTAGCTCAAAGTGCAGACAAAAAATAATAATAATCCAAGTGAAAACAATAGAGCAAATAGTGTCAATTGGTTGACAGCACAGAGGACTGCAGCAGAGTGTTCAGGGTCCTGCCCAGAAGCACAGGCACAGATTTAGAAGCAGGGTCTCAGCCAGTGTTGCCAACTTCTCAGTAAGAAAAGCAGCTATTGGCTTTCCTAAAAGCCGCTAGAAGTTGCTAAATGATGTCGTTGCCTAATTTGCCATTTGGATGTAAGTGTTACGGATGCTGTAGAAGAGAACCATAATAAATAACATTTAAAACTGTTTTTTACTATAAATAGCAGCTTCTTTTGGGTGGGTAGCCATTTGAAGATGATTTTGAGTTTCTATGTTTTTTGGTTGTTTTTTTTTTACATCACATAGAAATCATCAGTACAGGCTGTATATCAATTTATCATCTCCGATAAATTGCTTGATCCAGCCTGTAGATTCAGGTTTCTGTATTTTTGACTGTAGCTACCAGGGTAGATGTTTAGCTTATGTCACAGAGGCACATACAGTGGACGAATTGAGTGAGTGACAGAGGCTGTATGATAAATCCATGCTCTGGATGTGGAGAGGTGAACATCTCCTGCTCCGATGCAGCTAAGAGGGACTGCTGCGTGCGGACTGGGCCGTCGGTGAGTGCTTTGGGATGGGGGGAGGGGCACATGGCAGCGCCCGCTGCTCGCTGAGAAGAGTGAGAACAAGTCTCCTAAAGTCTCCAATAACACCAGCAAAAGTCGCTAGATTTGTTGCTAGTCGCTTTTTTGAAAAAGAGTCGCTACAGGGGTCTGAATAGTCGCGAAATATAGCGACAAAGTGGCTAAGTTGGCAACATTGGTCAGCCTCAGGTGACAGACGCCTAATGAGATTTATGCACACAATACATTAAAGAGTAACTCAACCCCTGGTTAGGGCTTACGTCCACCCACAGACGAAACTTGAAAATCTTGGAAAAGTGGGCAGAGCGGGGGGCGTGTACCTGAGACCAATGTTCCCTCTAATTTTTCATGTGTCTACACACAAGTTCCCTGAGCACACTGGGGACCACTGTGAGCAACATCAGAAGTGCACGCTGTGGCCACACACCGGTATCACACCTGTTCAAAACCTGGGATCTTATCAAGTTACATGGATTATTAAAAGCAATTTCCATTAGTTTACTTTTAATATAAGTGATTTAGCCCACTTAAAATATTCTAGACAAATTCTTTCGTCTGAGATGGCAACTTCTGCAGGGAAGGTACAAGATTCAAAAGGAAGAGCCCATCCTCTGAGTGTGTAGGTAAAGATGAAGCTACAGGACAGGTTCAGAGGGCTTCCAGGAGTTGTAGCTGCTCCTTGGCCTTCTCTGGGGTCTTCTACTTGGTTGCACTGAAATGACACATGACAGGGCAGAAAAAGATTATGAGAAGAACCCATTCAAAAACCATCAGGGTTGTGTGTTTATATGTGAATGTATGAAGCTATGAGTGTCTACTGTAAATATGACTGTTCATGTAAACATGGTCATATATTGTTTAAACTATAGCCTGTACGGACTTCCGGTAGGGCGCTCATGGAGTAGAGATGCGTTGTCCTCGGGCTCCACTCCGTGACGCCTCACTATCTGTTACTTGCCTGTTGCAAGCCACTTTTGTCCTTGAGATACTACTGGACATCTGTTCGAGACATTATGCCTCCAAAGCCGCCGGACTGGAGAGAAGTTGGAAAGCGATGCCGCCGTTAGCAAAGCTGATTTGGTAGCTATATTAACTGAGTGACTTATTGGAGCTTAAAACCTCTTTTAAGGAAGTTAATGAAAAACTAGATGGACTCCAGCAAACTGTGAATAGTCACGACAACCGTTTGGCGTCGTTAGAAGAAAATGCCGAGTCCGTTGGTCAGCGTCTGGACAAGTTAGAGACTTATAAGCTGATAAGCTATAATTGGATAATCAGAAGCTACGTGCTAAGGTGACCAATTTGGAAGGGAGGAATAGGAGGAACAATGTCAGACTGGTGGGACTACCGGAGGGAATTGAGGGGCCACAGCCAAGCAAACGCAACACATTCCCCTCTCCACCTTAGCTGGAACGGGCCCATCGGAGCCTTGCCCCCACGCCGAAGCCTGGCGCTAGGCCCCGGCCCGTTTTGCTGTCCTTTCACCGCTTTCAGAACAAGGAGCTGCTTGTACGTGAAGCCCGGAGTAAGGAATCACTGGTCTACCAGGGACACATTTTTAGAGTTTATAAAGACTATTCGCCGGATGTGGTGACACAGCAAAGGGAATATAAAGCGGTCATGTCATCCTTGTACGAACTAGGACTGAGACTGGCTTTACTATACCCAGCGAGGCTTCGTATTACCCAGGCGGACAGCAATACTATATTTGATCAATGTGGCTTGTATTTGTATTATTTGATTTGAGGTTGTGAGGTTAGTTGTTTACTATTTAGCGGGGTGGGGGCTTTTTAGTTAGGTAATGTTAGGTTTTACTCTGGAAGACGTTGAGTTAGATAGGGTAGGTGTGGTGTTCGTTTTAACAGCTGGTGTCACCTTTATGGGTGGGGGTTATGCTTTTTTGTGTTTGTCTTGCTGTCACTGTTGGTTGGTTTTCTTGTCATTGCACTTGTACTACCTATTTTGGTTTTAATTATACTGCCAGTTATTATGTTACTATATTTTAGTCTGTTAAATGAATGCTGATTTAAATGTTGTTAGTTGGAATGTCAAGGGCTTGAATCATCCGGTCAAGAGAAAGAAGGTCATGGCACACCAAAAAAATTTAAAGGCTGGGATAGCATTTCTCCAAGAAACCCACCTTAAAAACTCACTTTTAAGATTAAGACATGGATGGTTGGGCCAGCTCTTCCACTCTACTTTTCAGGCAAAAGCAAGGGGTGTTGCCATAGCAATAAGTAAGGATGTGCCTTTTGTACACTCAATTGCTTAGTGGATGTCAACGGACGTTATGTTATAGTCATAGGCTTACTGTATAATGTAAAAGTTGTGCTTATTAATATATATATGCACCTAATTTTGATGACCTTATTAACCTTATTATTCTTGTGTGCAGTCCTTCCTTACAGAATATGGCATCTCTGACATATGGAGTTTTCTGCATCCCCATAATAAGGAGTATTCTTTTTATTCCCATGTTCATCATACATATAGTAGGATAGATAACTTTTTTATTGATAAAAACCTCAATATGTTCACAAATGTGAATACCAAGCTATAATAATTTCAGATCATGCTACTCTGGTCTTGACTTTGAGCCTACCTGGAGTGAGAGGCACTAGGAGGCACTGGAGATTCAACCCCCTGTTATTGTCTGATGACAACTTTGTTAAGTTTTTATCAAATGAAATTACTCTGTTCCTAGAGGTTAATATGACCCCAGATATTTCTATCTCAATTGTCTTGGAAACTCTAAAGGCTTTCATGAGAGGGCAAATCATATCCTATGTTGCTAACAAAAAGAAGACTGCTAAAGCAACGCAAATTAAACTAGAAGAGCAAATATCACAACTGGAAGCTAGGAATTCTTTGACCCCATCTCCTGATTTGGATAAAGAGCGCCTTAAATTAAAAACTGAGTATGATTTACTTACCTCATATTATATAGAAAATCTGTTGCTTAAAAACAGAAGTGCACTGTATGAGCATGGTGATAAAGTGGGGAGATTTTGGCCAAGCAGCTGAGGGGTGCGAGGGCTAAACAATTAATTAATGGGGTGCGTTCTCAGTGTGGGGGAGTGGTCACTGATCAACAAGGGATAAACGATACATTTAAAGAATATTATGCCCAACTTTATACGGCATGCAACCCAAATCCAAACCTTATTAGTAATTTTTTCCGGGATCTGGACTTACCAACTCTCTCTCTGGAACAGGTTTGCACTTTGGATGAACCAATTTCACAAGAAGAGGTGTGTGCTGCTATTAAATCATTGAAAACCAAGAAATCTCCGGGCCCAGATGGCTTTCCTAATGAATTTTATCTGGCTTTTTGTACACAATTATCCACTATTTTGACAGCCATGTATGCAGACTCCATCATATCAGGTCATCTTCCCCCTACTTTAAATCAGGCATGTATAACGCAAAGAAGAACAAGGATACATTTGACTGCGGCTCCTATTGGCCAGTTTCCTTGCTCAACTCAGATTATAAAATTTTAGCAAAAGTACTCGCTCGTCACCTCGAGGATGTTTCACCCAGTATTATTTCGTCAGATCAAACAGGCTTTGTTAAGCAAAGACCGTTGTTTTTTAATATTCAACGTTTACTTTACATTGTGAACTCTCCCTGTCAATCTGCTTCAGAATGCCTCCTCTCTATGGATGCGGCGAAGGCATTCGATAGAGTAGAATGGGATTTTCTCCTTGAGACTTTGGCTCTTGTACTTGTGTCCCTCAGCTATGGTCCTGACCAATAGTCTCTATTCCAACCCTTTTAATTTATATCACGGGACCAGTCAGGGTTCCCCACTCAGCCCACTTCTTTTTGTTTTAGCAATTGAACCCCTAGCTATAGCTATAAGGGGTGACAATTTAATAACAGGGATTACTAGAGGCAATATGGAACACAAGTTGTCTTTGTATGCAGATGACCTTCTTTTATATGTGTCTACAATTCCCCAAATGATTAAGTTATTGCATCAGTTTGGGGTGGTCTCTAGTTACAAGTTAAACTTGCAGAAAAGCGAATTGATGCCACTCAATATGTCCACCTCTGTGTTAAAAAATATTAGGATTCCTTTTAGAGTGGCTGTGGATAAATTTGCATATCTTGGCATTACAGTGACAAAGATTTTTTCAGATCTATTTGAGCAGAACTTGGGGAAACTCCTGATTCAAACTAAACAGGATTTGTCAATGCCATTGGCATGATGGTCCTTCCCAAGTACTTATACCTGTTTCAGTGTCTGCCTGTGTTCATTCCTGGGAGTTACTTTAAGAAGCTTGACACAGCTATCTCTTGGTATGTCTGGAATGGGAAGCAACCGCGTCTGCGTAAAGACTTTTTGCAGAAATCAAAACAGGATGGAGGCATTGCTCTCCCAAACTTTAAAATGTATTACTGGGCTGCTAATCTGTATTGTTTAGTATTCTGGGTGCATTATCATTTGGAGGAGACTTGTCCCACATGGGTCAGTATGGAAAAGAATTCATGTGGCTCTATGTCCTTATCTGTTATTCTGGCTACGTCCAAAAGGTATAATTTCCTTTATAATCAAAAATATATCCAATTTAGCTCTCCCTCTTAACTCTAAAATACAACAAGCATGGAACCTACAGATGACAATTAGTGGCCCTATGTGGGCTGATATTTTAAAACACGTTCACTCTTCTTCCATGTGCGCACGTCATTCTTTGCTTCAGTTTAAGGTTGTGCACCGGGCACACATATCAAAATCCAAATTGGCTAAAATTTTCCCTCAGACTGATTCCACCTGTCATAGATGTAAGACTAGTGAAGCAAGATTGTTGCACATGTTTTGGTCCTGCTCCAGCCTCAAGGGGTACTGGAGGAATATCTTTGAAGCACTCTCTACTGTATTAGGTGTTAAGATTGAACCTAACCCTCCTATTTCATTGTTTGGGATTGTACCTGAAGGGTTACAGCTCCCAGTAGGTGGATGCAAGGTACTCGCTTTTAGTACTCTTTTGGCACGCTGCCTCATTCTTATTAGGTGGAAAGAGACTGCCCCACCCTCTGTGGCACATTGGGTAAGAGAAGTGATCTCTAACCTTAGGCTTGAAAAAATAAGATATACACTGCATGGGTCTGAGTATAAATTTTTTAAGGTGTGGAAGTCCTTTTTGACCTTTTTTGACAAGCCAACAACACAAATACAGGACCCTTGATGTGTTCATAATGTTTCATTTGGACTGATGGTATGAAGCTAAACTTCTGTTTTTGTATTACATTGTTATGTGTGTAGTATTCTATTGTTATATTAGTATAGTGCAATGAGTGTGTGTACATATTGTTATTGTGGTGACAGCAAGGGGTTGGGGAGGGTTATGTCGGTTCTGTTTTTATATTTGTGTTGTTTTATTTCATAATATTAACCCTTTAAGCACCAAGGTTTATTGCTGGTGGCTGGCGCCCCGTGTGACTGCCCCCGTCTAAAATAAAGTTCAAGCCAGGACCAAGCTCCATGAGCCTGGCATAGAACCACAGCCTCACAAGGGGTCTGGATCCACTCAGAACCGGCTAAAAAGAGCGAGACTGGATGCCCTCAGGCCCGCAGTAAACGTGAGGGGAGCTGGCCAGAACGCGGCTGCATCAGCCTGGGTCACAGCCACCGCCTCACATGGGGTCTGGAAACACTCAAACCTGGACTTTGGCTTCAGCTGGTTTGAGGCTAAAACCTGGTGAGCATATCTGTTAGTCTCATTTGTAACAAGGTTCCAAAACAAATCATCCAAAAAGAGGGACAGAAAATCTATTGGATGAGCATTTGTCAGATCTCAGAGCATTTGTATAGCCAACACGTTCATCAAAAGGCTTTATCCACTCCTGATAAACTTCCAGATCTCTTATGTGTTCCCAGCCCTCATCATTGGTGATGGGCGTAAAACAAAAGCCTCTCCCTCGCCGTCCTCTGTTCTAGCCAGAACACAACTGCATCAGCCTGGGCTACAGCTATAGCCACAGCCTCACACTCACACGGGGGTCTAGGTCCAGTCAAAACAGACTAAAAAGACCGGAGAAAGACGCCCCTGGGCCCGCAGTAAAGAGGAGGGGAGATGTCCGGGACACGGCTGCATCAGTCTGGGCCACAGCCACAGCCTCACACGGGGGTCTGGGTCCGGTCAAAACAGGCTAAAAAGACTGGAGAAAGACACCCCTGAGCCCGCAGTAAAGAGGAGGGGAGATGTCCGGGACATGGCTGCATCAGTCCAGACTGCAGCCACAGCCTCACACGGGGTATTCATCCACACAAAACAGGATAAAAAGACCGAAGAGGGACGCCCCTGGGACCGAAGTAAAGAGGAGGGGAGATGTCCGGGACACGGCTGCATTAGCCTGGGCTGCAGCCACAGCCTCACACGGGGTATTCATCCACGCAAAATAGGATAAAAACATAGAGGCCAGACTCCCTGGGCCCCACGGTTGCTCCCTGCTCACCTCTCGTGCACGTTCACCCACCATTAAGCCCACTCCTGGGTTATTTGCCAATCCACGGGCCCACTGGAGGTTTGTGCCCCCGGTACCCCGTACACATCAGTACATAATGCCCCTGGTACTCCGTACACATCAGTACAGACTGCTCCTGGTACTCCGTACACAGCCCCTGGTACTCCATACAAGCCCCCTCCTGTAACCCAGGAGAGAGGTGAGCGGGGAGCAACCGTGGTGCTCAGGGCGTCTGGTTTCGCTATTTCCCAGCCCCTGGTACTACACGCGCGCGCATAAACTGCGCACAGGCTCCACGCTTTGACTCCTGCTTCTTCACCCCCCATCTCTCTCTTTCCACGGCAGTGTGTTTGATTCTACCTGGTGATGAGTTATTTCTATGCGGACATGGTACCCCGCAGCTCCGGGAAGGGCGCCCAGCTCTGCTTAGGAAACGTGGCCCAACACTAAGATTACGCACCTGATTTTCAGATGTTCAGAAGGTGAAATTTGCGCTCAAAGAGCAGAAAAAGAATACGGAATAATAATAATAATAATAACAGACGCATACAATTATAATAGGCCCTCCCGGCCTACTGCCGGCTCAGGCCTAAAATACAGTAAATTGCACTTTAACTTCCGACAACCTGGCATCCATAAATGTGGACATCATATTTTTGGTTGTCTGCACCAAAATACTTAATTCTGTGTAACTGGAACCTGTTGTACACAAACGTGGACACTTACACTGCCACCTGGTGGCACTTTACAGAGAAATTTCGAGATGGCTGCAAACACATTCCAAAACTCAGGCAGCCACACCCTAACAAAACGTCCACGTCCAAGGTAAAAAACTAATAAAATTTAATTGTTGATTCTTGTTAAGTTATGCATAGTAGTATTATATATTTAATATGGTATGCAAATTTGACAAAAGTTTGTAACAGTATAGAGCTACTAAGTCGTTAAACTTGAGGTCCACATACGTGGACAGTGGGACTTAGGTTTGTTGCTAGCTCAATGTTAGCAAAACATTTAAGCGTTAAAACATAGTTTGGGAATATTCTGTTCTAAAATATTAGTATTAAATAGTTTACACCAGTATAAATTTACATTGCATGTGTGAGAAATAACTTATCATTGATTTTTATGTAACTTTTCTCATGAAATCATTTTCAGCGCGAATGTCTCTGTCAAAAGCTCTGGAATTAGTACTTAGTATTGCTGGGGACAGCTCACACGTAGAGGAGTTGTCTGATATTGATGTCCTCGTAGAGAATGCAGATTACCATCCTCCACAACAGGAGCCAAGCAGCAGTGAGAAGGAGAGTAGCGGGAATGAGGATCCGATTCCACAGCCCACTGAGGCCAGCCGAAGACATAAACGTCTCCATGGTGGAACTGATGGTAAGCCAGTGGTTATGTATTGTTTAGTTTATTCCCCATTGACATTACAGTAACATTGGAATTGTAACATACACTTATGCCAAAGAACAAGATGCACTGTGTTGTGTCATTGTTGCAAGGGGCTAATTTACAATACCTGTAGGACAGGCATACGCTGGAGGGCTGTCCAATTGACCCCAAACCTAGCTGAGTTTAAGCCTGAGGAGGAAACTGAGCAGGACAGAGAAGGCTGGACCCCACTGGACAATATAAACCAGTATATTGATCAAGATTTAATGAAACTGATTGTATACTGCTCCAATGCTACGGCACTAGCTAGAAGTGGGTATTCACTCAACACATCAGTTGGCGAGATGTATAATTTCTTTGGTGCCTCAATTTTGATGTCCTGTGTCCCGTACCCACAAATCAGGATGTACTGGTCCAGTGCATTAAGATTCCCAGCAATCACCGAAAGATTAATGAAATTCCAGAAGACCTGAGGGTATGTGACAAATTCTGGAAGCTTATACCTTTTCTAGACCGTATTCTGAAAGGCTGAAGGTCTCAGACAAGACCCAAGTGTGTTTCTATTGATGAGCAGATGATACCTTTTACAGGAGCCTGTCCGTGTCGACAATATCTGCCAATGAAGCCCAATCCAGTCGACATGAAAAACTTTGTTTGTGCTTCAGTGGAAGGTATCATGCTTGACTTTGAATTGTATCAGGGTGCAGATGCACTGATTGTGCAGGTCCAGGAACTAGGGGAACTGGGTTTGGGACGCTTAGTCATTGCTCGTCTGTCTGAAACTCTCCATCCTGGTACAAAAGTGTACTGCAATCATTTTTTTACATCCAGCAGGTGTACCTGACTGGTACAGTCTAGAAGCTACCAAGTGACAAAATAATGAAAAAGAACGGAAGCAGTACCTCAGCACAAGTTGCCACTGCAGATGGGAAAATCTGCACTGTTAAGTGGTATGACAACAAACCGGTATTGATGCTGTCTGTTGCTCATGATACACACCTGCCACTGATGAGACAAGAAACAGAAACAATATGTCACTGTCAGACTACCAAGTATTTTTTGTGAATACGACAAGATGGGTGGGGTTGACATAATGGATGATCAGTTATCAGAGTGCCCGTACTAAGAAGTGGACACTTCGGATGCTCATGCACTTTACAGCTTTAGCCAACAGCATCATGCAATTTCTTGAATTCCAAAACAAAGTGGCTCAGACATTCTTGGCCCAGCATAACAATGTACAGGAAGACAGTACAGACCTCTCAGAACAGGAAGACGACACAGACCATTCAGAGGCTGTGGAAAAGCGTCCCATGAAGGAAGTTCCCTACATCTCAGTCCGCAGAAGGGCTATTGCACATCTTCCAGAGGTGGTTAACCTGAAGAATGCAGCACGCTGCAGAGCAACAGGCTGTTCTGGGAAAACTTGAGTCCACTGCTTAACATGCAAGGTGTTCCTGTCCTTGCAAGCTGCACGCAACTGTTACACAGTCTTTCACGGTTAAATATGATAAACTGTTCCCACAGACAAAATGGACATTCCTAGTTTGTAGTAGTTTTGAAGTGTTACCAAAAAGCTCAACAAAACATGAGCAAATTGTTTTCCAAAGATTTTTGGATATGCGTGTTTCTTCTTTTTGTTTTCCCATATTCATGTTCAGAAGTAGAAACAGCATATATATGCAACAGGGACAAAGCAAAATGTTTAGGCACAGTGTTCAAGCTGGAATTAAATGAGATTTGCACTTTGTTATAAAATAGTATCTTGACTGTGTTCTGAGGAATACAGACCAAGTGTCCACATATGTGGACATCATTTTGCTTCATGTTCAAAGATATTATCTTGTTATTATATTTATTGGTTCCTCCTAACCCCAAACACTAGAAGAAATTTAAAATGCAAGCCAAACCAAAGCTTGGGTCTTAGGAGCTTAATGTGTAATATTGTTTAGATGCATACATTTTTTGAATTGAATCACATTAAAAGTTTAGATGTAGATTACCATTCCAATGTTGGGGCCTAATATTGTGCACCTTGGTTACATAACTTTAATATTTTATGAAAGGCTCCCTTCTGAAAAAATGCCAATGGATTGACAATGACACTTATTACTTGCCTTTCCTCCCATACAAAATTACCCAAGCCAAGGAGCCAAGGCACACTACACCTGTACTAAAATATGATATGCAGTGTGGTGTTACAATACAGTATATTAATATTAATAATATGACAATACCAGACGTTTAAATACTTGACATGGAGGTACAGAAAAGAGTTTTTGGGAATTAATGAATTGCTTGGAATGAAACAAAATCATCGAAGACCTTGTCTGAGGCTGGTGGAGAAGCTGTCCTGCCACCATCTGATTCCATTGGCTGTGAACAAAGTGTGCCCTGGGACATTGACTACTGATGATGAGTTGAGGGAAATATAGGCATGCCATAACTAATTTAAGGTACAGACATCTCACTGTAAATCATCCTCTCTGTCTCTTTTGTAGATACAGAATATATGAAGTTGTGAGTTCACTAACTCACAAAAATCCTTATGTAAACAACGTATGGTTGCTCTGATTAGATCAATTTAATAACAATTACCCTAAATTAAAAAATAAAATAAAATACTGCACTTCTTTACCTTGGTCTGTTCTTTTTTAAACATTTCCATCCGTTTCTGTCTATAGCATAGTTACATTTGTCACATCCCTCTATTAAATGTATACAGTTTTATTTTGATTATATATCATATGCCCCACTTTGAGGGGTCACATATGAATGAATTAATATTTTATGAGTAACTGAATAGTTCATGTGTCTTCAAACTTGTGCCATCACTAATATTCTATATTTTAGAAGAGTTTAAGAACTTATGCCACTTTAGTTGAGTGGACACAAACACAATAAAGTCACAAGGACCTAATGATTAATTAATGATTAGTTAAACTGTGATTTGGTTCAGTGGTCCATATTTTTTTCAAACACAGAATACACCATGATCATGCTAAATAAATCAAAGGTTGAAATGATTTCAATTCCTTAGTTAGTGATAATTGCTGGTGATTAATGAGATTTTAATGCATGTCAAAGTAATAACTAAACCAGTCATCGACCATGAAAGTGAGCAGGGACCACTGCATAGACCAGACGAACCTCGCACATGAGTGCCCCCTAGTGGCTGTTTTGTGGTCCCTGGCGTGATTCATGCCATGTTCCTTATGGTCTGTGCATGGTCTGTGGTGGTCTCTACGAACAGTCCTTGTCCGAGTCCATATTATAATAGTTATAATAGATAGATATAAAAGAAAATAATAATAACTACATTAATGCACTACTGTTTCAATAGTTTGGATTGCAGGAAAACTTCTGAAGCAATGGAGAAATATAAATAAAATTATTTGTGGCCATATATATATATATATTACAAATATATATATATATATATATATATATATATATATATATATATATATATATATATATATATATATATATATATATATATTGACAAAAAGTATTTAATTATTTTCCTTTGGATTTAACAAATCAAAGATTAGGCACAACAAGAACAAAGAGGAACCAGATATTATTTTTAGACCCAAAAGTTTAGCTTTTTCTCTATGATTCTCTATAATAGCTAAGTTAATTTATTATTTTTGTAATGAACACTATTGCAATTTCACCAGTTATCAATAAGTAAAATTTCAGCTACAAGGAATTTAACTAAACCACCTCCCTACACAGTAAATTTCCCAGTGTAAAAAAGTCAGTGTAATGGTGTGTTCACACCAAACGCGAATGAAGCGTCTAGCGCGAGTGATTTACATGTTAAGTCAATGCAAAGACGCGATTAGACGCGAGTAGAAATCCTGCGGCGCGAATGACGCGAATGAGGCGGCGCGAATTGCGCGAATCGCGCGAATCACGCGAAGCGAATTGAGCGAATCACGCGTTTGACGCGCGAATCGCGTCCAACGCCTCATTCGCGCGAGTTGAAAAATCTGAACTTTGGCGAAAATTCGCGCCGCGTTAACCAATCAGGCTCTTGCTCTAGTAGTGACGTACTTACTACGTAACGAGCGGAGGCTGCCATAGAGGCAGAAGTCCGAAACAACAATGGAGGACGAACTTTATCGGGGCAGTGCGGGCACCCGGAGCTGTAGGCTACGAGACACCTTCGTAATTTAAGGAACTGTAATAAAAAGGCCCTTGTCTGGAAGAAAGTGTGTGTGGAGGTCGGAAACTCAGGTAAGTTGCAAAAAAACGCCTTTTACTTAAATCGAGATATATTTATTGAGCAAATTAGCTAGCTCAAGTCTGAGCTAATTTGTCGTATTGGACAACTACTTTCCCGCTGACGAGTTCAAGTTTTATTCAGAGTAATAAGTGTGTAGAACGAAACTGAAAAGCCAGAGGGACACTTATTTAAAGCAGACAGAGAAGAGCAGTGGGTCATTAGCAGGTCATGGAGAGACAGAAGCAGCAGCAGGACATCCAGGAGGAGTGTTGACAAATGAAGACACAGACAGGGCATATATGTTGTTGTTTCTGAATGGTGTCATATATTGTAAGAGTATGTTCTTTACTACTATATTGTCATGACAATAACGAAGGTGTGTACAGGCTTGAGTTTAAACAATATATGCCCATGTTTACATTGGACAGTCATATTTACAGTAGGCATTCATAGCTTCTTACATTCACATACAAACACACAACCCTGCTGGTTTGTGATAAGTTCTTATAAAAATCTTTTTCTGCTTTGTCATGTGTCATTTCAAACCAAGGAGAAGACCCCAGAGAAGGCCAAGGACCCACTGCACCTCCTGGAAACCCTCCAGACCCGTCCTGTAGCTCCATCTTCACGAACACACTCAGAGGATGAGCTCCTCTCTTGAGTCTGGTTCCTTCCCTGCAGAGGTTCCCGTCTCAGATGAAAGAATTTGTCAAATATATACATTAATTTATGACTTCTCCTTAATTTGAAAGCCACTGTATAGTTAGTTAGTATAGTATAAAAATGAGGCAGCTGTCAGTGCAGGAATTGAACCAGACACTCTATCACTTCTCCTCTCCTTCACCCTCACTTTTTCCCTTTTCCAAGCAAGATTCTTTGTATTCCTGCATATAGGTACTTGTAAATTTGCATGATATTTGTATTTCCATAGATATTTTTGAAATAAATGTTTTATATAATAAAGTTTTGATGTGTTAATTGTGCACAACATAGTAGATCATGATTTATTAATTTATTTGTCCCAAAAATAACTTCATTATTTAAGACTGATTTAATTGTGGATAATGTGTTATTTGTCCACTATTTAACACTAGAATATTTCTTCTTATTATATCCTATTGCAAGAACACCCACAATAGTATAGAAAGAAAGTGAAAAGGCTATACAATGACAATACTTGACATCATTTCTCTTTAGTTTTTACAGTAAAAACAATATTACTTTTGACTAACTACTAATTTGATAAAATGCATTTAATGCTTTACCTTATTATTTGATGACATTCGCTTTCTAGACTAGCAATTATTGCTTAATCCAAAATAACGGGATATAGGTGGTAGGCATATAGGTATAACGCTATTAAACATTGATTGCACTGATAACTGGGTGTGTTCAGACTACAGTTGACAGCATATCATTATTAATAACTTGTAATCACACATAATATTCAATGATTTACTGACTGGAGACAGAAGGACAGGCAGTTTGAATAGAGCGTCAGTAGTTGGTTTCCTGCGGGGAATCCTCGCACCGACACGGGGCAACAGGTGATCGAACTGGGCCCGGCTCAGTGGGAAGTACCGGTGAAAGCTGCTGGATCAAGCTGGGTGTGTCTCTGAAGCATCCAATGGACCCAGGAACGGCGCCGAACGGGTCTACGCCGTTTAGTAAGTAAATATACCGTGGCAAACAAAATAAAGGAAAAATAACAAAATAAAGCTCAACCATTTTGCAACGCGACTGGAAGGAAAGTCGCTCGGCAGAAGCCCCTCCCATGACGCGAATTCGCGTCTAGAACAGACGCGAATGAAGCGAATTTCACGCGCGAATGAAGCGAATTTCACGCGCGAATGAAGCGAGTAAACTCAAAATGTTCAAGCGTCCAACTACGCGCGAATAGCGCGATTTATTCGCGCAACTATGCGGGTTAAAACTACAAACGTTGGAGTCAAACGCCCTCTAGTGCCCTTGTTAAAATGCAGTGCCAAGGCGCTCAGAGTGAAATTTACCTTGAGAGGCACCACTCCCTCTGAGAAGTTCAAACTTTTCGACACGCTCGACATCGGTAAGTAGGCACCGCAGCTTGTAATCTTTCCCGTAATATTTAATTTACATTTTAAATATACCGCATCACTACGGTAACTGATCATATCAGTAGATATGTTTCTTTATGTAATTTATAGCGAATTTTGTCAAGCTAACGTATGGCTTGATGGCTAGCCAGAAAGAGAATAAATTCAGCAAAACTAAAGGCTAATTCTCACCTAAGAAACATATTTGTAATAATACGAACCCGCTTTTAGTTTTCAAATGCTTAAATAATAAGCTGTTCTTGCAAATATGGCAAAGTGTGCATGATTTTCATGTGGTAGAACATTTGCGGGTATTTCATATACTTTAGTTGGACGCTAGATTTTTAGAATTAGACTCATTTGGGCTTCACATGATTGTAGAGAGACTTCAAATTGACTGTGCCCATGAAGTAGCCCGTGACAAATGCCACGTGAGTCAGAGTTAGTTACAGTTTATTAGCAAAGCTAATCTAGCCACCAAAGGTAAGCTAACACGGCAGAGCCATTTGCTTTGTCATGCTTGAGCAGTTGAGAATTGGTGTTTTAGGTTTGAGAGATTTCATTTTGCAACTAAATCACTCTGATTAAGTAGCCGTGGTATTAAAAAGATGGTGGACACAAAACTAGCTGCGGGTGGGGGGATGCAAAGGGTGACCATGAAGTAGACAGTGACAAAAGCCCACGTGCGTAGTGGTTTTTGTGGCTTGTTAATGCACCTGCTTGTGAATTTACCATACTCTAGTTAACTGATAAAGAAAAGAAAAAAACCGTTTGTGTAAAAGGTGTATTAATTTATGTGTTGCGCTAAACATAACATGGTCTTTAGCTGCTGAGTGCACTGACTGCAACAGAGATGAAGAAGGACCACTTTGTTGTGTCAGTCTGCATTTATTTTTCTTCAATAATTTTAACTGTCTTTTCACAGGGAGGATGCTGCTTATCAAAGTAAAAATTGGTGATGTCCAAAAATATGTTAAAGTTGCTGAGCCAAAGCTGACAGAATTCCTGGATGCTGGTAAGTAGACAATTTATTATAAAAATGTACTTACAAACCTGCTTTACTCCTTACTTAAGTGTGTAAAAAATACAAAAAAAACAAAAACGTGGCTAATATATACTCCTATGAATATGTGTTAATTTGACGTGAATCTCAAAGGTGTGTACTAAGTGAGATTTGTGTTTAAGCTTAAGTTCTTTCAAGTCTTAACCCAGAATTTACTGTGTCGCCAACATACTCCATTTCTCAGCCTGGTTAGAGCACTACCACAACTTACAGTAGAACTAACTTGGTTGAGAGCAAATTTCTGAATTTGAGCAGTGATCACAATTTTATTACACTCTTCATTTTTCTTATCGGCTCTAAATTCTGAGTTTGAGAAATATTGTTTAGAAATTAATTTTATTGAGCCTTGTGTCTCACAATAATGACTGGGAAAGAGCTTTTATTTATGTAATACTTGCAGTGCTGTGTCTGTCTTTTACAGCTTTTGCTAAGTTTGGTGTGCCAGCCGTAACAGATGGTGTGCGAGTCCTCGACGGTTGGGGAACTGAGCTGGATGAGGAGGTTTTTGAAGATGTGGTAACAGACCCTACAACTGGCATCCTGACCATCATATATGATACAGGTTTATTATTTCATTTCTTATCTACTCTACAAATTGGCCTTTGTCATATGAAACTGAAATAAACTACATAATTGTTTTATTATAGTTTAAATTGTTCTTTTGATTCTGGTGTTAGTTTTATTTTTGTTCTTTGAATTTTTATTTAGATATGTTATGGTGTCTTTCATTGCTTTTAATTGCTAAAAGTTGACACAGCTTTTTTTTTTTGGTTTAAACATCATCCACCCAGAAGCTGTAGGCTCTTCTAGGCCATCTCCCTCATCGTCCATCAGATCTTCTGCAGCTTCTCCTGTGCCATCTCCTTCAGCGTCCATCAGATCTGCTGAGTCTCAGGACACAATCATCCTTCCTGAGAGCTCTGCTGCGAAGCACCATAGGTTGGATGAAGAAGCTAAGCAAAGAACACTTTCAGTTCTTTTAGTAACAGGCAGTAGCATGAGTTGTTTATCTTCAATAGCTTGATGGTATTAGTAAGCCAGACCTGTTTTTTGTTGTTTTAGATGGTTGAAATTATTCTTTCTAAAAAACCTTGAGGAGAGAAAATAATGATGGAATACAATCAAACCAAGTCTTTAGCAGATGAGACCAGAAAGAAAATGGTGAACATACTTGCAGCTGATATGACAGAGAAGAATGGGTATGTTTTCTTTCTTTTTCTCTTTCAGTATTCTGTTTCATTAGAATATGATTAATTTGTGTTCTATGTCCCCACAGTACATCTCCACCCAGTCAGGTGAAAGAAAAAATATGCCAGGGGAATTGTGAACTTATTCCCATATCTTGCAGACCCCTTTTCAAAGAATGGCTATGTGAGCAGCACTTTTTAGTTGTTTATGTTTATCAAATTAATTCTGATTAATTAATTAATGTCCTCTCTTAAAAATGTGTAAACACTTAGGAGCATTATTATGACGCCAAGAGTGACACTGGATACTTGGCCTGGAGGATTAAATATATACAAAGAACCAATGCCCAAGAAAGAAGATCATTAGAAGGTAACACAAAAGATGGACACATGTAAGATTATTATAATATTACTGTTGTCCTGACCACTTTTTTCTGTTATAGCTTCAGCTGAAGAAACATCTGAGGAAGCACTGTCTGGAGGACTAGCTGTCAGGCGAGAGACCCAGTACATCCCAGATGTTGCCCTGAGTGAAGGAGACTGTAAAGACGCTATGTCACTGATGAAACACTCGGCTGATGAGAACATCGTAAAAAAGAAGATGAAGCAAATATTCGCTCATCATCGCAACATAGTACTTGGACCCTCAGTTGACCAGCAACATATTGTTACACTTTCCACGTTTCAAGGACATTAAATGCTTGGTAACTATCATAAATGTTTTAAACCATTTAGGTTTAGGATGTTACTAAATAATCAGCCTATTCTCTTTATGCTTTTAATTTACGATTGAGCAAGATTTTAGAGATGCTCCGATCAGGATTTATAAGGCCGATGACCGATTACCGAGCACTGAAATTGTGATCGGCCAATACCGATCACAGCCAATACCGATCACATTAAATGTGTATTTAAGGGCTAAATTAAGAATGCTATAAAAACAAAAATGAACCACTGAATTAAACTGTTTAACTGTTCTTTTATTTAATATATATATATATATATATATATATATATATATTATTATTATATTTTTTTTTTTTTCAAGTAACAGCCAGGTTTCCCAAAAACAAACATAGGTGTAAACAGACCCATGCAACTGTTTATTCATAAGAAGGAGGACAAGAAAACAAGTTTAGTTTGCAGTCACTTTCACTTCCCGGAGATTGTCCTCATTAAATTGGGCACAAAAAAGCTTTGTTTTTGCAGATTTTACTGCATTTAATGCTTACTCGTGTATATAAACCTATAAATATTCTAAATAAGAAACATAAGTGCGTATATTTTTGTATTACTTTGAAAATCCGGATGCTGTGCTTGTTTGTTTTCCGTTCTGGTGCAATCTGATCTGTGCATATTGATGCGGACTAGCTCCGCCGTAGAAGAAAATAGAACTGCTACGTATCTCGTCCGCTGTGCTGCGTACTGTCGGATCGGAGCTGCAACGCAGCGGATGCAGTGGAAATGCTCTCACTGAAAACAACGGGGGGATAAACGTTAAGGACACATCTTGCTTGTTCTGCGCATGCGCATGATCGGTTTTTCTGATCGTCCATTTTAATGAGCACCGATCACTATTTATAGCCGTGATCGGCCGATCGTGATCGTTGACCGATCGATCGGCCTGATGTTTGGAGACGATGTATCAGGCAAGCTTCTGGAGAAATGGCCAACAACATTTAAGGAGAAGATCATCACTGAGTGCAGAAATATTCCATCCACTACAGAGATTGAAGACCTCTTGCTGGCAGCAGATCCTTGCGAAGATGTACCTGAAGATGCAGACCGTGGTAGGTTACTGATAAAATACTAACACATAGTAGTTTAAATGCTTAACAGTGCATAATGTGGAACTGGTGGGGTCTGTGGACCCTCAAGATACTGGGAGCTGTCAACATCTAATAAAGCTATCTGAGACATAAGAACCATTATAGTGTGTGAATCAGTCAATCATCTGTAGTAACCATGTTTAACCAAAAGAGGGCAGCTATGTACTCGAGAGAATTCTATCAATGGTATGCATAGTTTTATAATTTATCTAAGTTTTTTAACTGATATCAAAATGTGATTTCACAGGCTGGGATAGTGACCTTGCTTCAATTTTGCTGCTTCTACATCTTATTCCCACCACTGCACAAGGCCGTAAGAAACCTGGGAAGATATCTGCATCCCATGCAGAAAAACATTTGGTGGTCTTTAAAAAGGTTAGCATTTTTCCTTGACCATTTTGTAATTCACCATATTTATAATTTTTTGTGTGTCTGTTTTAGCTTATTATAGATTATGTTAAGATTAGTGGTTCAAAACTTTTTTTTCTTTGAAGCCCCCCCACTTGTGTCCAAAACTAGTTATAAATGTTGTTTACACCAATAACCGCTGTTTTTTTGCTCTAATTCTTATTGCTTCACAACAAGGATAGAGTTGGATAGTAGATTCATTATACTTAAAAAATAACCTTGATAATCTCACTACCTCTGAGCAGGCAAAGCTTTGGGGACCCCTCTCTCAGGTCCCTCTCGTGTTGGGAACCACTGGTTTAGATTGTCATAATAGTTCTACTTTTCTTTTTAATATGTTTTGACTGGAAAAAGCATTGAAGAACGTCTCAACGCCAGCACACAACCTTATCTCCTGGCAGTTGGCGCCCAGAAGAACAGGATCCATCAGTTCTTCATCATCCTTAACAAGAATGCCATCCCATGTATGTCTAACACGTCATTAGGTGCTTTTGATGAATTGTTCAAAGCACATTTTGTGTTTCGCACATCGTACCACACTATGTTGTTTAACATGTACACATTCATTCAGACAACGGTTTACAATATTGATGTTGGCAAAGTGAGGGAAAGGCCTCATGTTGCAGAAATAAGAGCAAGGTTACTTCATTAGTGTTAACATGAAGTGCTATGTTTGTCAGGCTGAGTTCATGAGTTCAAATTTGCTGGTTAGGCAAATCAAACTCATTCATGGTTTTCTTCCCGGAAGAAACCTTCGTCTTAGATGTGTTGAGACTGGATGTGATTGTGTCTTTGGTTCTTTCTCTGGGTTCAGCAAACATTTAAACACAAGGCACACTGACCATGATCTGGCACAGGCTGACCCAATGGTTGACTCGATGGTTGACTTAGCTGTTAATGTCCATAGTGGAATTGAGGCACAACAGGTTTAGGGTAGAAGCAACACCCTCAACATCAGAGCAGTTGGAACCGTTGCATGGAGGAAGTTTTTTCTGAGATCCATACTCAGGCAAAAAATGTCGCTTTACAGTGCTTGTCTTCACAAGACACCGAAAATAAAACCAAAATCGAGCAGTCTTTCCAGATGCTTAAAAACCCATTCACATCTATTAATTCTGAAACCAAACAAAAGAAACATTTCACAGAGAAATGGAGAATTGTTGATCCTCTTGAAAAGGTTCTTGGCACACAATTTGACAGCAGAAGAAACAAAGCTACTGGTACATATGAACAGGTCATTGTTACTGATAAATTTACATATGTCCCTATTTTGGAAACTCTGAAGACCATTCTTCTAATCCGCAATCTTTCAGATATGTTTAATAGCACATGCGTTCAAAAAGAAGGCTTGTATGTAGATTTGAGGGATGCTACTTATATGGAGGAAAATCCTCTTTTCTCTGAGAAAAAAGATGCATTACAGATTCAGTTGTTTTATGACGATTTTGAAACTGCAAACCCATTAGGTTCTAAAAATGGTGTGCAGAAATTGGGTGCCATTTATTTTACATTAAAGGTCCCATATTATGCTAAATCGACTTTTCTGAGCTTTTAACCATGTTCTAACGTTGTTTCTACCTCAAACACATACCCAAAGTTGTGTTTTGTTTCATTCGCGCATGTTTAAGTAATTTATTTAGTTTGAGCTACAGTCCTTAAAACGAGCTGTTTCACGCAATGACGTCAATATGTGAAATAAACCACTCCTCTCCAGGAAGTGCTCCTCCACACTCCTCCTGCCCCTCTCTCCTGCACTGTCAACAAGTGCCGTGCTCCGCAGCTCAGACACAGAGAAGCATCGCTGCTACTGTGTTAGCTTACTTACCGTCAGCAACATTCGGCTGTGGGAGTTTTACTGCGTTGTTTTCTCTCCCAAAAAAGAATTAACATGTAAGAAGTGGTTGGAGTTTATTATTCGAAACTCCCAGGGTAAAGTAGCCAAACAGGTTTTTGTCTGTAACCAACACTTCACTGAAGACTGCTTCGAAAACCTCAACATCGTCCAAACAGGACATGGCAAAAAGTTAATTTTAAAAAAGGGTGCTAATCCCACTATAAAAGACACAGAAGAGGAGCCCAGAGCAGTAAGTACTACTATATTGCTAATGATAATTTCGAGTAGAGTTTTGTATAGTTTCGAGTTTTGTATATCTTATGTCTAAAGATAATATCTTTGTTTTCATTCTTTATAAAACGCAAAACTGCTGCTCATGTTGCTAAAGCACATTTTGATAATTAGCGGCTGTTACCTTTTCACGGCAAAAACAAAGAGGTGTGAAAAGTGTCTGTAGGTTGTAGTCACATTGTCTAGTTGATTAGACCGTCGTCTTACTGTTGTTATGCTAACAGTGTGTGTGAATAGGGTTAGATGTGTTTGACCCTCGTTTCTTATCATGCTCTTAGGTTAGACAATGACAACTGAGTATCTATTGTATTTTCCAGAGTTCTTCTCAAGAATCATCCAGCTTCACAGAACATACATTTCACCAACCAGAAGCAGCAGTAAATGTACAGACAACCCCTGCATTGGTGCCAACTAGATCTGTGGCTACACAGTTATCTGCAAGCAGTCTGAGGTTACACCACTTCAGAACTAAAGGTAAACAATGCAACAAAAACCCAGATCATATGAATTATACAAAAAATGAACAACAACATAAGAGTACACACAAAAATGTAGGTCTTTGGTGTGTTTTTAGTCATGCATTTCATCAGGCATCCATAGAGCATTAGAGCTACAAGTACTCAATACTTTATCAGATTAGAAGTATGTTATTTTACAATTCAATGAAGAAAGAAATAGCACTGTCTGTTAGATCAGAACAGCTTGTACACAAGATGAATACATGTCCCCAGTACGAAGCCAGTTTCCCAGTACCTTTTTTAATTCATTTTGCATATAGTGTATGTACATTCTTTACAAATTACAACAAACATTCACTTCAGGAAATTACGGAGCCTGATATAACCTGATGTGCCTCTTCCAGACTTGGTGAAGAGCAGGAGACAGAAATGTTCAATGTTACATACTAATGTATGTTTTTCATGTTGATTTAGCTCACTTAATCATCTTTAAATGTGACACACTGCTGTTGTTCTATCACAGGTGTCCAAGCAGCTGTTGCCACTACAAATAGGAGCACACACGAGGGAATGACCACTCTGATGCTTGCGCCGAGAAATCCCCAGCACCAGCTCACAAAACTCCTGCATGCAACAAACCTGAGTCGCCTGGAAGAAGAGACAAAGATGTTTGGCGATATGCTCCTTAGCAAAACCTAAATAATTTGTATTTATGTGGATTTTATAATAAAAAAATGTATGATTGGAATTACACCAGTCTTGTAAATTAGCACTTACTCTTCTTCTGTTCTTCTTCTAACTGGTCTATAGTCTGTATGATAAATGTTATTTATATTTTGAAGAGTATATATGTTTAAGCAGTTGGCCTCCAGGCCAGGATGTGCTGTAATACACGGAGGAGGAGCAAGAAGCTGATTTATTTGCCTTAAAACCTAAAAATGATCAGTATTTACAGTAATGTAAAGCTGCATTTACATTTACAAAACTAATTACATGTAGTTTTCATTTTACTACAAGGTTGCAGGAATGCTATCATTCATAGCATTTTATTACAACATCAGCAGTCTTGTGCTGTAAGCCTGTAAGTATGGGTGTGCACTATAGTCTATTTGAAAACAACATAACGTGGTAAGACAGGCATAATAGTTGAAACTTTATTACACAAATATTACTGCATAGCTCTACATATTGCTAGGCTACTTTATTATAGTTCTTTCAATACACTGCACACCAGCTACCTTAGGAGTCTCCTGGCAGAATACATTCTCAACTTCAGTAGGCATTGTACAGTCATTTCCACATGTGCACCGATAAACAGAAGCAGTTAACACGCGCTATGCTACGGGCTACACCATAGAAAGATACCCAATAAATAGTTTTTCATTTACCAAGCAGAAACGTCTTGTAGAAGCCTTCGAGGTTTTTGTGTTTGCTCATGTTCTTCGAACTCAGAGTCAGACTCTGGGTCGAAGATATACGGCTCAGTTACTCTCAAAGCCATTGCTGAAAAAGTTATTACTACCATTTACCGTGTTTACTTCAGTCTGTTTCCAGCGGCAGTTCGTAGAGGTACCGTGACGTCAGACAGGAAGTGGGCGGAGCCAACACGGAAGAGCTGAGCCTTAAAGTGACAGCCCCAAATCAGACCGTTCACTTTGGACTCATGATGAGAGCTCATTCAGACCGCTTGTATAAGATCATTATTGAGTGTTTCATGTTGCAGAACGTGATATGGTAACCTAAATGCATCCAAAATACACTGTATAAAGTTCAAAATAGTATAATATGGGACCTTTAAGAAATTTCCCCCCAGTTTATAATTCGTTACTATCAAATATTTATCTGTGTGCTCTGTTCCATGCACAGGACATCAAGCGGTATAGTTTCAATTCTATACTTGAGCCATTTGTCAATGATCTGAAAATACTTGAGAAGGATGGCCTTAAAGTTCCTGTGTCTGATCGTGTCATTCATGGTACCATAGTTCAGGTCACTGGGGGTAATCTTGGCTTGCATAGTCTTTTTGGATTTGTGGAGTCATTTGGGGCTCGATTTTGCTGTCGCTTTTGTCTCCTTGAAAAAGAAAAATTTGAAACGGTGTTCTGTGAAGATGACCCTGAAGAAAGATTGAGAACTGCGGAGCTGCACACTCAGCATTAGGGCTGAAACGATTCATGGAGTAATTTGAGTAATTCAATTAATAAAAAGCTTCGATGTATTTTTTTTGCCTCGAGGCTTCGCTTAATTTACAGACTGGCCCGCAGCGCCGTGGAACTGCGTGGAACGTTAGTTCTGCCCGGGACCCTTTAGGGCGACGTTCGCGATTGCAGGCTGGGATGGCAGATAAAACCTGTTGAGGAGAGTTAGCGGTTAATGTAATAGGAAAACATGGCTCAAGCAAGAAGTCAAGAGGAAGACTTGGACAACGAGGGCAAAAGGAAGGGAGGTCAAAGAAAAGGCAGAAACTGTCTAAAGTCTGGGATCATTTTAAGCGTAAGACGGGCAAAAAAACCTTTGCCAAGGCCCCCAAATAAAAACCAAAATTATCCCCAAAAAAAAAAAACCACCATTTCAAACCTCAAAAAAAAAAAACCCCCCCAACACCCCTCACCTCTGAACAAGGTAAACCATTAATGAGTCTCAAGTAAGGCTAGTTTACCTTACCATGTGCTATTTGAATGGCGTCTACAGACACGCCACGTAGTACGTGTTTTTGAAATGCTAGCTGCACTGCACACGCATGTATATTATGCATTTAAATTTGTCCGAAAGAATTAATGTGTACACGTTTGAAGCACATAACCCACATTCACCTACATCAATATTTAGCTGCTCATCTGGTTTTTATGCCCATTTATGATTTTATTTTTTACCCCTTAATCTAAGATCACCTAAAAAAGGAAAATAATAAATTATTGATAAAGGACAAAACAGTATAGTAGAATAAACCATGTCTAATCCGAGTCTAACCCAGGACTTAGCCAGAGCTAAACCAGGTCTAAACTGACAAAACAAGAAACTAATGTTTTACTTTTATAGCAGATCCCAGCGGACCATGGACAGTTTCCTGCAAATGAGAGCATCCTGTTCTACAGAGCAAGCGGCTGAATTCACAGACTGTTTCCAGAAGATGTTTGTAGGAGACATGCGTCCCGTCGGCATGGTTGAGGACACAGGTTTTAAGCAGATGGTTGCCACCTTCAACCCTCAGTACTCTCTACCCTCAAGAACATACTTCACAAAATTGAATGAGAAAAGGTACACAGAAATTAAAGCCAAAGCTCAAGAACACACTTGAGAAAACTGAGGTAGTTGCCCTCACAACAGACATTTGGACCAGTGTGGCTGTCGAGGCATATATGGGAGTGACCTGTCACTGTATTGGGGACAATTGGGAAATGAGATCCTTTACTTCAAATACTCTTCCCCTTGAAGACAGGCACACAGCAGTAAATATTGCAGAATGGCTTGAAGACGTTATTTTCAGATTCAACATCCCCCTTAGCCAAGCTTTTGGCAGAGAAGCATGGGTGGACATCTGTAAGATGTGCGGCACACACATTAAATTTAGTTGTACAAAATACTTTAAAAAACAACTCCGCAATATCAAAATGTGTGTCAGCTGCCAGGTGCCTTGTTGTGCACTTAAAGAAAAGTGAACTTGCCTGCACAAAGCTTAAAGAAAAGCAGCAGCAAATGGGGACACCAGAACACATGCTGATACAAGATGGAACAGCACTTTCTACATGTTATCCAGGCTGCTTGAGCAACGATGGCCAGTGACTGCTGCACTCTCAGACCCCATAGTGACTCCCAAAGGTAAACACAATCATCTTGATCTCAAGCCTGAACAGTGGAGCCTTGCAGAAGAACTAAGCTAGACCCTTGCACCATTTGAGGGGGCAACTGTTTTTTTGAGTGGACAACAATATGTAACCCTGTCTTCACTCCCACAACTTGTGCATAACCTTAAGGCCACAGAGGGTTCAGATTATGAAGCAGCACCAGTTAAGGCCTGCCAGACCCGTATGGCAGAAGAAATCAAATCAAGATGGGAAGAAATCTTTGTGTTTAACCTAGAACACCCCAACCCTATCTTACTTGCTGCTGTGCTTGATCCCAGATTCAGGAGACTGAAGTTTTTACCTCCTGAAGTCATATTCAAAGTGCAAAGCACAGTGCAAGCTATGGCCCTTGATAAGAAGAAGTCCATGCAAATGAACCAAACAAGCGAAGACCCAGACTCCATTGTACAAGAGAACAATATGGATTGTTCAAAGAAGGAAACATCACTCCTGGACAAGGTACTGGGATCTTCTGACTCCAGTGCAAGTGATGATGAAGATGCAGAGGACCAGGTTAATCAGATAGTGCAGACAGAAGTGTTAATGTACTTTGGAGAGCAACCCCTTTCAAAAAAAGAGAATCCACTCATTTGGTGGAAAACAAACGAAGGGCGCTATCCAACTCTTGCTAAACTGGCAATATCCTTTCTGTGTATTCCAGCCACCTCCACGCCATCAGAACGACAGCTGGAAACATAGTTTCAAACCGTAGGGCAAGTCTGAGTTCTAAGCATGTATATATGCTGACCTTCCTGCACTGTAACAGTCATATGTTCATTGAAACTTAAGCTAATCTAGACAGCTGACTGTCATAAGCATTGTTCGTGTTCTTACAAATGTTTTGTACTATAATTGCACTTTGCAACAAAATGCAAATGCAATTTTTTTTTTT
>CM072163.1:23356089-23601852 GCA_036850595.1 Rhyacichthys aspro | reverse complement strand
TGGGAAGATATCTGCATCCCATGCAGAAAAACATTTGGTGGTCTTTAAAAAGGTTAGCATTTTTCCTTGACCATTTTGTAATTCACCATATTTATAATTTTTTGTGTGTCTGTTTTAGCTTATTATAGATTATGTTAAGATTAGTGGTTCAAAACTTTTTTTTCTTTGAAGCCCCCCCACTTGTGTCCAAAACTAGTTATAAATGTTGTTTACACCAATAACCGCTGTTTTTTTGCTCTAATTCTTATTGCTTCACAACAAGGATAGAGTTGGATAGTAGATTCATTATACTTAAAAAATAACCTTGATAATCTCACTACCTCTGAGCAGGCAAAGCTTTGGGGACCCCTCTCTCAGGTCCCTCTCGTGTTGGGAACCACTGGTTTAGATTGTCATAATAGTTCTACTTTTCTTTTTAATATGTTTTGACTGGAAAAAGCATTGAAGAACGTCTCAACGCCAGCACACAACCTTATCTCCTGGCAGTTGGCGCCCAGAAGAACAGGATCCATCAGTTCTTCATCATCCTTAACAAGAATGCCATCCCATGTATGTCTAACACGTCATTAGGTGCTTTTGATGAATTGTTCAAAGCACATTTTGTGTTTCGCACATCGTACCACACTATGTTGTTTAACATGTACACATTCATTCAGACAACGGTTTACAATATTGATGTTGGCAAAGTGAGGGAAAGGCCTCATGTTGCAGAAATAAGAGCAAGGTTACTTCATTAGTGTTAACATGAAGTGCTATGTTTGTCAGGCTGAGTTCATGAGTTCAAATTTGCTGGTTAGGCAAATCAAACTCATTCATGGTTTTCTTCCCGGAAGAAACCTTCGTCTTAGATGTGTTGAGACTGGATGTGATTGTGTCTTTGGTTCTTTCTCTGGGTTCAGCAAACATTTAAACACAAGGCACACTGACCATGATCTGGCACAGGCTGACCCAATGGTTGACTCGATGGTTGACTTAGCTGTTAATGTCCATAGTGGAATTGAGGCACAACAGGTTTAGGGTAGAAGCAACACCCTCAACATCAGAGCAGTTGGAACCGTTGCATGGAGGAAGTTTTTTCTGAGATCCATACTCAGGCAAAAAATGTCGCTTTACAGTGCTTGTCTTCACAAGACACCGAAAATAAAACCAAAATCGAGCAGTCTTTCCAGATGCTTAAAAACCCATTCACATCTATTAATTCTGAAACCAAACAAAAGAAACATTTCACAGAGAAATGGAGAATTGTTGATCCTCTTGAAAAGGTTCTTGGCACACAATTTGACAGCAGAAGAAACAAAGCTACTGGTACATATGAACAGGTCATTGTTACTGATAAATTTACATATGTCCCTATTTTGGAAACTCTGAAGACCATTCTTCTAATCCGCAATCTTTCAGATATGTTTAATAGCACATGCGTTCAAAAAGAAGGCTTGTATGTAGATTTGAGGGATGCTACTTATATGGAGGAAAATCCTCTTTTCTCTGAGAAAAAAGATGCATTACAGATTCAGTTGTTTTATGACGATTTTGAAACTGCAAACCCATTAGGTTCTAAAAATGGTGTGCAGAAATTGGGTGCCATTTATTTTACATTAAAGGTCCCATATTATGCTAAATCGACTTTTCTGAGCTTTTAACCATGTTCTAACGTTGTTTCTACCTCAAACACATACCCAAAGTTGTGTTTTGTTTCATTCGCGCATGTTTAAGTAATTTATTTAGTTTGAGCTACAGTCCTTAAAACGAGCTGTTTCACGCAATGACGTCAATATGTGAAATAAACCACTCCTCTCCAGGAAGTGCTCCTCCACACTCCTCCTGCCCCTCTCTCCTGCACTGTCAACAAGTGCCGTGCTCCGCAGCTCAGACACAGAGAAGCATCGCTGCTACTGTGTTAGCTTACTTACCGTCAGCAACATTCGGCTGTGGGAGTTTTACTGCGTTGTTTTCTCTCCCAAAAAAGAATTAACATGTAAGAAGTGGTTGGAGTTTATTATTCGAAACTCCCAGGGTAAAGTAGCCAAACAGGTTTTTGTCTGTAACCAACACTTCACTGAAGACTGCTTCGAAAACCTCAACATCGTCCAAACAGGACATGGCAAAAAGTTAATTTTAAAAAAGGGTGCTAATCCCACTATAAAAGACACAGAAGAGGAGCCCAGAGCAGTAAGTACTACTATATTGCTAATGATAATTTCGAGTAGAGTTTTGTATAGTTTCGAGTTTTGTATATCTTATGTCTAAAGATAATATCTTTGTTTTCATTCTTTATAAAACGCAAAACTGCTGCTCATGTTGCTAAAGCACATTTTGATAATTAGCGGCTGTTACCTTTTCACGGCAAAAACAAAGAGGTGTGAAAAGTGTCTGTAGGTTGTAGTCACATTGTCTAGTTGATTAGACCGTCGTCTTACTGTTGTTATGCTAACAGTGTGTGTGAATAGGGTTAGATGTGTTTGACCCTCGTTTCTTATCATGCTCTTAGGTTAGACAATGACAACTGAGTATCTATTGTATTTTCCAGAGTTCTTCTCAAGAATCATCCAGCTTCACAGAACATACATTTCACCAACCAGAAGCAGCAGTAAATGTACAGACAACCCCTGCATTGGTGCTAACTTCTGATGTTGGCTACACAGTTATCTGCAAGCAGTCTGAGGTTACACCACTTCAGAACTAAAGGTAAACAATGCAACAAAAACCCAGATCATATGAATTATACAAAAATGAACAACAACATAAGAGTACACAAAAATGTAGGTCTTTGGTGTGTTTTTAGTCATGCATTTCATCAGGCATCCATAGAGCATTAGAGCTACAAGTACTCAATACTTTATCAGATTAGAAGTATGTTATTTTACAATTCAATGAAGAAAGAAATAGCACTGTCTGTTAGATCAGAACAGCTTGTACACAAGATGAATACATGTCCCCAGTACTCTGAAGCCAGTTTCCCAGTACCTTTTTAATTCATTTTGCATATAGTGTATGTACATTCTTTACAAATTACAACAAACATTCACTTCAGGAAATTACGGGCCTGATATAACCTGATGTGCCTCTTCCAGACTTGGTGAAGAGCAGGAGACAGAAATGTTCAATGTTACATACTAATGTATGTTTTTCATGTTGATTTAGCTCACTTAATCATCTTTAAATGTGACACACTGCTGTTGTTCTATCACAGGTGTCCAAGCAGCTGTTGCCACTACAAATAGGAGCACACACGAGGGAATGACCACTCTGATGCTTGCCGAGAAATCCCCAGCACCAGCTCACAAAACTCCTGCATGCAACAAACCTGAGTCGCCTGGAAGAAGAGACAAAGATGTTTGGCGATATGCTCCTTAGCAAAACCTAAATAATTTGTATTTATGTGGATTTTATAATAAAAAATGTATGATTGGAATTACACCAGTCTTGTAAATTAGCACTTACTCTTCTTCTGTTCTTCTTCTAACTGGTCTATAGTCTGTATGATAAATGTTATTTATATTTTGAAGAGTATATATGTTTAAGCAGTTGGCCTCCAGGCCAGGATGTGCTGTAATACACGGAGGAGGAGCAAGAAGCTGATTTATTTGCCTTAAAACCTAAAAATGATCAGTATTTACAGTAATGTAAAGCTGCATTTACATTTACAAAACTAATTACATGTAGTTTTCATTTTACTACAAGGTTGCAGGAATGCTATCATTCATAGCATTTTATTACAACATCAGCAGTCTTGTGCTGTAAGCCTGTAAGTATGGGTGTGCACTATAGTCTATTTGAAAACAACATAACGTGGTAAGACAGGCATAATAGTTGAAACTTTATTACACAAATATTACTGCATAGCTCTACATATTGCTAGGCTACTTTATTATAGTTCTTTCAATACACTGCACACCAGCTACCTTAGGAGTCTCCTGGCAGAATACATTCTCAACTTCAGTAGGCATTGTACAGTCATTTCCACATGTGCACCGATAAACAGAAGCAGTTAACACGCGCTATGCTACGGGCTACACCATAGAAAGATACCCAATAAATAGTTTTTCATTTACCAAGCAGAAACGTCTTGTAGAAGCCTTCGAGGTTTTGTGTTTGCTCATGTTCTTGAACTCAGAGTCAGACTCTGGGTCGAAGATATACGGCTCAGTTACTCTCAAAGCCATTGCTGAAAAGTTATTACTACCATTTACCGTGTTTACTTCAGTCTGTTTCCAGCGGCAGTTCGTAGAGGTACCGTGACGTCAGACAGGAAGTGGGCGGAGCCAACACGGAAGAGCTGAGCCTTAAAGTGACAGCCCCAAATCAGACCGTTCACTTTGGACTCATGATGAGAGCTCATTCAGACCGCTTGTATAAGATCATTATTGAGTGTTTCATGTTGCAGAACGTGATATGGTAACCTAAATGCATCCAAAATACACTGTATAAAGTTCAAAATAGTATAATATGGGACCTTTAAGAAATTTCCCCCCAGTTTATAATTCGTTACTATCAAATATTTATCTGTGTGCTCTGTTCCATGCACAGGACATCAAGCGGTATAGTTTCAATTCTATACTTGAGCCATTTGTCAATGATCTGAAAATACTTGAGAAGGATGGCCTTAAAGTTCCTGTGTCTGATCGTGTCATTCATGGTACCATAGTTCAGGTCACTGGGGGTAATCTTGGCTTGCATAGTCTTTTTGGATTTGTGGAGTCATTTGGGGCTCGATTTTGCTGTCGCTTTGTCTCCTTGAAAAGAAAAATTTGAAACGGTGTTCTGTGAAGATGACCCTGAAGAAAGATTGAGAACTGCGGAGCTGCACACTCAGCATTAGGGCTGAAACGATTCATGGAGTAATTTGAGTAATTCAATTAATAAAAAGCTTCGATGTATTTTTTTTGCCTCGAGGCTTCGCTTAATTTACAGACTGGCCCGCAGCGCCGTGGAACTGCGTGGAACGTTAGTTCTGCCCGGGACCCTTTAGGGCGACGTTCGCGATTGCAGGCTGGGATGGCAGATAAAACCTGTTGAGGAGAGTTAGCGGTTAATGTAATAGGAAAACATGGCTCAAGCAAGAAGTCAAGAGGAAGACTTGGACAACGAGGGGCAAAAGGAAGGAGGTCAAAGAAAAAGGCAGAAACTGTCTAAAGTCTGGGATCATTTTAAGCGTAAGACGGGGCAGAAAGACTTAGTCCAGTGCCTCCAGTGTAAAGCTGAATTGGCGTACCATAATAGCACAACGTCGATGATTCAACACTTAAACAGAAAACACCCTACATGGACCATGTCAGACAGACCTCTGGGAACAAGGTAAACCATTAATGTGAGTCTCAAGTAAGGCTAGTTTACCTTACCATGTGCTATTTGAATGGCGTCTACAGACACGCCACGTGTAGTACGTGTGTTTTTGAAATGCTAGCGTGCACTGCACACGCATGTATATTATGCATTTAAATTTGTCCGAAAGAATTAATGTGTACACGTTTGAAGCACATAACCCACATTCACCTACATCAATATTTAGCTGCTCATCTGGTTTTTATGCCCATTTATGATTTTATTTTTTACCCCTTAATCTAAGATCACCTAAAAAAGGAAAATAATAAATTATTGATAAAGGACAAAACAGTATAGTAGAATAAACCATGTCTAATCCGAGTCTAACCCAGGACTTAGCCAGAGCTAAACCAGGTCTAAACTGACAAAACAAGAAACTAATGTTTTATTTCTTTTATAGCAGATCCCAGCAGACCATGGACAGTTTCCTGCAAATGAGAGCATCCTGTTCTACAGAGCAAGCGGCTGAATTCACAGACTGTTTCCTGAAGATGTTTGTAGGAGACATGCGTCCCGTCTGCATGGTTGAGGACACAGGTTTTAAGCAGATGGTTGCCACCTTCAACCCTCAGTACTCTCTACCCTCAAGAACATACTTCACAAAATTGAATGAGAAAAGGTACACAGAAATTAAAGCCAAAGCTCAAGAACACACTTGAGAAAACTGAGGTAGTTGCCCTCACAACAGACATTTGGACCAGTGTGGCTGTCGAGGCATATATGGGAGTGACCTGTCACTGTATTGGGGACAATTGGGAAATGAGATCCTTTACTTCAAATACTCTTCCCCTTGAAGACAGGCACACAGCAGTAAATATTGCAGAATGGCTTGAAGACGTTATTTTCAGATTCAACATCCCCCTTAGCCAAGCTTTTGGCAGAGAAGCATGGGTGGACATCTGTAAGATGTGCGGCACACACATTAAATTTAGTTGTACAAAATACTTTAAAAAACAACTCCGCAATATCAAAATGTGTGTCAGCTGCCAGGTGCCTTGTTGTGCACTTAAAGAAAAGTGAACTTGCCTGCACAAAGCTTAAAGAAAAGCAGCAGCAAATGGGGACACCAGAACACATGCTGATACAAGATGGAACAGCACTTTCTACATGTTATCCAGGCTGCTTGAGCAACGATGGCCAGTGACTGCTGCACTCTCAGACCCCATAGTGACTCCCAAAGGTAAACACAATCATCTTGATCTCAAGCCTGAACAGTGGAGCCTTGCAGAAGAACTAAGCTAGACCCTTGCACCATTTGAGGGGGCAACTGTTTTTTTGAGTGGACAACAATATGTAACCCTGTCTTCACTCCCACAACTTGTGCATAACCTTAAGGCCACAGAGGGTTCAGATTATGAAGCAGCACCAGTTAAGGCCTGCCAGACCCGTATGGCAGAAGAAATCAAATCAAGATGGGAAGAAATCTTTGTGTTTAACCTAGAACACCCCAACCCTATCTTACTTGCTGCTGTGCTTGATCCCAGATTCAGGAGACTGAAGTTTTTACCTCCTGAAGTCATATTCAAAGTGCAAAGCACAGTGCAAGCTATGGCCCTTGATAAGAAGAAGTCCATGCAAATGAACCAAACAAGCGAAGACCCAGACTCCATTGTACAAGAGAACAATATGGATTGTTCAAAGAAGGAAACATCACTCCTGGACAAGGTACTGGGATCTTCTGACTCCAGTGCAAGTGATGATGAAGATGCAGAGGACCAGGTTAATCAGATAGTGCAGACAGAAGTGTTAATGTACTTTGGAGAGCAACCCCTTTCAAAAAAAGAGAATCCACTCATTTGGTGGAAAACAAACGAAGGGCGCTATCCAACTCTTGCTAAACTGGCAATATCCTTTCTGTGTATTCCAGCCACCTCCACGCCATCAGAACGACAGCTGGAAACATAGTTTCAAACCGTAGGGCAAGTCTGAGTTCTAAGCATGTATATATGCTGACCTTCCTGCACTGTAACAGTCATATGTTCATTGAAACTTAAGCTAATCTAGACAGCTGACTGTCATAAGCATTGTTCGTGTTCTTACAAATGTTTTGTACTATAATTGCACTTTGCAACAAAATGCAAATGCAATTTTTTTTTTTAAATTAAAAATGCATTTAAAATGTGCAATAAATTTTTTTTTTCAAATCTCAAAACGCTTGTTTATTTGAGGTATGTTATTTACTTGAAGAAAATCCAATATCTCTTATTAGATTAATCGATTAATCGAAGAAATAATCGCTAGAATACTCGTGCTTACTGCAAAATATGCCATTATTGTTTGGGGACTTCATTGAGGTTGGAGATAAACATTGGGATCTTTTGCTTTTGCTTCTAAAAATTGTTAACATCATATTTTCTCCAGTCCTGTCTGACGGTATGACCATATACCTAAAACATTTACTCATTGATCATCATAGACTTTTCAAGCAGCTTTTTCCTACAGTGAGTCTCTTACCAAAGCATCACTTTATGCTACACTACCCTCGTAGCATAAGAAAAATTGGCCCAATTCTGCACATGTGGTGCATGCGTTACGAAGCCAAACACAAGTTCTTTAAAAAACAGGTCAAAGGCTTTAAAAACGTCACACTGACTTTAGCCAGAAAGCACCAAAGTTGTATGGCCTTGTGTATGGAGTCTTTTAGCAAGGAAAGGTTGACTGTAGGTCCAGGGAAGATCATCATACTCTGTGAGATCAGAGAAGGTCCAGACTAGGGCTGCAGCTATCCATTATTTTAGTAATCGAGTATTCTAGCGATTATTTTTTCGAAATTTTTCTAATAAGAGATACTAGATTTTTTTTAAGTAAATAACATACCTCAAATAAACAAATTGCACATTTTAAATGCATAGTAAATGGCAAAAACACCCTCAAAATTCAATGCTCAAAAGATAAAGACGTGCAGGACCCATACAACTGTTTATTCAGAAGGAGGACCAGAAAACAAGTTTAGTTTGCAATCACTTTCACTTCACGGAGATTTTCCTCATTAAACTGAGCACAAAAAAGCTTTGTTTTTGCAGATTTTACGGCATTTAATGCTTACTTGTGTATAAAAACATATAAATATTCGAAATAAGAAACTTAAGTGCGTATATTTTTGTATTACTTTGAAAATCCGGATGCTGTGCTTGTTTTTTTTCCGTTCTGGTGCGATCTGATCTGTTAATGTTGATGCGGACTAGCTCCGCCGTCGAAGAAAAATAGAACTGCTACGTATCTCGTCCGCTGCGCTGCGCACTGTCTGATCGGAGCCGCAACGCAGCAGATGCAGTGGAAATGCTCTCATTGAAAACAACGGATGCGTATTTGCTGCGGAGTGCGTGGCGGAGCAGAGTGGAGCCACAACACATGCAGTGGAATCTGGGGTTCCGCGCAGTTCCACGCTGCGGGCCAGTCTGTAAATTAAGCGAAGCCTCGAGGCAAAAAAAAAAATCGAATTACTCGAATCGTTTCAGCCCTAGTCCAGACATTGCTTCCAAATGTGGATGTGAATTGTCAACAAATGTATTTTCTGCAAAGTGGATTAAATGTCAAGGTATGGAGTACCGCCATGACTTTGTTGTTTGCAGTGAGGTATCATCAGGAATGCCTGTGTTTTGTAAAATCAAAGCCATTGTTGTGGTAGATGAGACTGTTGTTTTTGTGGAAAACTGATGGAAACTGTGCACTTTGATCACCATTACTATGCTTTTAAGGTCAGGCTTCATCCATGTAAAGTTTTAAAAGTGTTCACAATGAATGAGTTGTGTTATTATCATTTGATGTTCAAAGAAAGTATGGCACATCAGATTCCTCTATGTATGTTGTCTTATATTGTCATTTTATGCCAGCAGTGTAAATTGTAATGTTTCAAAATGTATTGACTTATGGGGACAATAAATCAGATGTAATTGTTCTAACTTGTATTTTTTTAATGCAGAAATTGTTATTTTACACTACAAGCAGAGTAAAGTTTATACTAATTGGAGTATTTATTTGCATAACTCCTTGTAGGGTAATTTTAACTTCACTGTACAGTATTAACACACATTAGTGTAGAGTAAAAGTGTAGAGTTATTATAGCACCACATAAGAGTAAATAATTTACTCTACTTTAGTAGTTTTTACACTTCATGGAGTTATAAACCTCCAGTGTCAAACTTTATCAACACTACTCAGTGTAATTTTTGTACACTATTCAGAGTTAATTTTACTGTATAATTTTAACACTGAAGAGAGAGTAGATTTTACTCTATATAGATAAGGACCATATATCATCGGAAATAGAGTAAAATTTGACTCTTTAAGTGTTTAATTTTACACTGCAAAATTTACTGTGTATGCTCTGGATGAAAAGGTAAAATACACAAAACTGAATCCACACCTCTAATGATGTTCCCACAGGCCTTTCTCTATACTGAGTACTATTTTATGACCTAATTGACAGCATCAGAAACATAAAAGCAGCATTAGTACAAAATAAATAGTAAAATCATCTAAAAGGTATGTATCGTAAGGCTGGTCATATAGGACTCACCTGTAACACCTCCACACCCCTGCAGACTGTCATGGAGCAGGACTTGCTGGAAATGGAGACATTCAGCTAAATAACCAAGCACATTTTTTGTCTTGTTTTTTTTTTTTTTTAATATATATATATACATGTGTAGTACTTTTTGGCAATAGTTGATTACATCATTTACTTGAGAGACAAACCAAAACCAGTTCAGATATTTTGAAACAACAAAAATGATTGTTTGTTGTGCACATAATGTCAAATATGTAGGCAGCAACATTAAACACATTAATATGGAAATATATGACATAACTTACCACACTTGCTCACGATAATGATTATGATTAATGTCCAGGTGCACATCTCTATGCTATTCTTGATTAAACATCAGTATTCATTAGAAGAGATGGGGACTCGTTACAGCGACTTGGACTCGAGTCACACTTAAGTCACTACAAACAGAGACTTGCGACTCGACTCGGACTCGCGGTCCAAAGACTCGTCGACAATGAACCTTTTCCCTCCTGCTCGGTGCTCTTTTTATTGCTTGTTCTATTTTTCAAATCAGCGCAGTGGAGATTTATTTTTTCAGATTGTGTTATAAACTATTCAGTTGTTATTGAGAACATTGTGCTGCACGTCCTGCAGTTGCACGTCTCTGTCGCTCAGAGACAACAGTAGCAGCACAGGGAGCGCGCTCTCACTCACGGGGAACAGCGCACTGCGGGCTCACGAGCAGAGCAGGGTTTAGCTGAATCAGAGAGAGGGAACAAGAGTGTGATATATCCACTTGCTTTGTCCACAGTTGTATTAACTGTTGTTCAGACTGCAGCTTCTTGTTAGCAGCGAGCTAAAGGAAAGCTAACTGTTTGTAGCTTACACTTTTTATCACAGTTTCACAGCCTCTCCCTCTGAGCGTTACCACAGAGCCCTACGGAGCAAACTGCTGTCTTTGCTCACTTATATGATTTACATGAGTGAGGTTTGACAAAAGCTGCTGTTGTAAGACGCATTTGAATTATTTTGAGTGTAAAACAGTAAAGCTTCAATCCCTAAAATCCATCAGTTGGATTATTAACTTGTCATCCTCCCGAGGATGATTTCTATTCCTTTTGGTTTGATCAATGCTGACCTGGATTATAGTAGCCTACCACAACAATCATAAAGAATGAATCATAAATAAAATGAATTACTCTTTACTAAGTAAGAGCTGGTCTTTACTTTCTTTTTGTTTAGACAAATCTACTCATTAGGATAAAATGTAATAATAACCCCATCTCTGTAATGGGTGATGTGACAAATATAAGGGTCTTCATCAATATGATCTGTATTCAGATACCAGATGGACTGGGTCAGTATTTGATACCTGCAGATACTCAAAACACCTGGAGCAGGATCAGGATCAGGATCTGTACTAAAAAAGCTGGATTGATGCATCCCTAGTTAAGAATACTAAAAATGTTTTGTTGTTCTGTCTATTTTGAATTAACTACTGTGTAGCTACTCTGTAGCTTACTTTTTCAAAATGATACATTCATATACAATAGGTTCATTAATAAGAGCAGTCAAGTAATCACATTAAGCTGTGTATGCAAAGAGGCTTGTGACTTGACTTGGACTTGTGACCAAAAGACTTGAGACTTGGCTTGGACTTGCACAAGGAGACTTGTGTACATCTCTGTCTCTGCCACTAAATACTGAACCTATTAGTATCCACTCACCAACAGCACACAGATCTGATTCCCATGAGCCAAAGTTAACCTGTAAAAGTTATTACTCATGTTTGCTGAATAAATCAGAGGGTGTATTAACAAACTATTGCAATACACCATTCTCTATTTGTACAGCAATAACATAAGAATTCAGTGATGTTTGACATATAGCCCACACACACACACACACACACACACACACACATATATATATATATATATATATATATATATATATATATATATATATATATATATATAATTCATTCATTCATTTTCTACCGCTTATCCAGCAGGTTTGGGCCTTAGGCGGGGTACACCCTGGACAGTGGCCAGTTCGTCGCAGGGCTGACACTTTGAGACATTCATTCACTAGGGATACTTTAGAGTTGCCAATTAACTGTATACATGCATGTCTTTGAGCGGTGGGAGGAAGCCGGAGTGCCCGGAGAGAACCCACAGTGACACGGGGAGGACATGCAGACTCCTCACAGAAAGACCAGAGTTAGCCAATGACGTTTGAGTTGGCTACAATCAGCCAATGATGTTTTGGGTCGGCTGGGATTTGAACTCACGACCGTGACCGTTACCGTGCACCCCTCACATATATATATATATATATATATATATATATTAGTGGCGGGCCGTGCATTTCACGCTTAGGCCTTCAGTGACGTCCCACTTACACATTACAACATCACCTCAATATAGGCTAGTCAAGCAACACTTTTTCAGGGGCATAAAACTTATTGGCTTAAAACCAATAAGCATGCATTCACAATTAAGAGTTGGAAACTAAGTTCACAGATACTGTAAAAAAAAAATATTTTTTTTTTTTCATTAAAATGCCATCAATTCGCAGCGTTTCTCAGAAACTGTGAGCCACGGGTACCATTCATAGTTGCTCGTCTGGAAATGACCGACAAACCCTTTTCCTTGCTGGGACAGGCTAGCTAGCACAGGGGTTGTGTTGCCAACACAACACAAGCTGGCTGAAATATAATTGGATAAAAACTCTACCATAATAAACAACATTGGAAGCCACTCAACTAAGTGGATATAATATGACATAAAGAGAACAGAGAAAATATATATATATATATATATATATATATATATATATATATATAATTTATTATAATTTATTTTATTTTCATAAATATGTATTTTCTATTTCTATTCTCTTTCAAGCCCCATAGGTTCACACAAACAGGAAACGGACACCAATCAAACAGCGCAAGTGACTTTAAAATTATTTTCTCTGCATTCCTTTAACCCTCCTCTTACACAACTTTTAACTGGTGACGGATAGTCTTTTCTTTAAGAATATTTTACGACACTTTACGGTTTACGACACTGTTCATATATGGTAGCACAAGCTTGTAAATGTATGTATGGTAGGGAATTTTCTGATTCCCAGGACGAGGCCTCGTTTTTTGTAGAAGGTAACCCAGTTCCTGATACAGAAAAGGTCTGTTTTGATCATCTAGTATCCAGCTGCTAACATAGCTTTAGGAGGGGTAAGAATTTCAAAGCCATTGAGTCAAGCTTCAGTTCCTGAGTTAGCTTGTAAATGAGCAGTTTTGTCATGCTAGATGCAGCTTTTTTTTTTTGGTACTAAATGACGGGTTTTCTCGTCTAACTGTATTGCTACGGCAGATTTATCTGTGCACAGGTTTTGCAGAGCCATCTCTCTCCATATGTCAAAACATTTTGTTTCATATGGCCTGTCAGGAACTAACTCATTCACATGGTTCTGTGTGAACTCAGTGCAGCTATATTTTTTTTTAATTTCTTTTTTTTATTTGGACTTTGACCATAAACAAAAAGCATATTTGCTTTGGACAAGTGAGTATTCAACAGTTACTTTAAATAATATTGTTTTACTAAACTAATTTAAAGTAGAATTGTGCACATTAACACTAAAAGACACCTACACCAGGGAATTAGTGATTCTGAACACATCTTGTGAAAGTATCCGCGGCCACCTGGCTCAAAAACTGCAGCCACTTAAATACCTAGATTACTGTTACCGGCACATAGGTTAAGTGAGAGCAAGTCAGTGGCCAGTCGGACACAAAACTAACCGGTTCCTGGGCTAGTAAGCTAGCCCAGGAACCAGCATTGCTGCGAGGCAATGTTCCCTCTAAGCTGCGCGCTTGCGCAATCGCGCAATGCTTGAACATTTTCAGTGCACAAGAAAATCTATGCAACACATAAAATAAAATTCAACATAAACTGTGTTGTAGGTATTAAATTTATTAACCATTGATCCGAAAAAATAACGTAATAATGTAACTCATTGAGTGACAGGTGTCCAGCCAATGATACAAGACGATTCACTTACGCTATGCAACCAATGATACCATTGACAGTGCTTGCATATGTGCCCTGCCCATGTGCACTGTGGTGCCGTGCAGGTTAGCTAAGTAACAACAGTGCGGTGGAATCAAGAGACGTACATGCTAACCCCTTATCATGGCGAAACAAAGGGCAGTGACACATCCACTCACCAAGTCAAAGTAAAAAAAGAAATGCGGTTCTTTTAAGATGGAATGGCTGTCGGAGTATGAACAGGTGTGATACTGGTGTGTGGCCACAGCGTGCACTTCTGATGTTGCTCACAGTGGTCCTCAGTGTGCTCAGGGAGCTTGTGTGAATGCCCAGACACATGAAAAATTAGAGGGAACATTACTGCGAGGTAATGGCAAGACAGCATGGCTCTGAAATTCAGCAAACAAGCCAGCAAGTAAATGGCCAGTAACGGAGAGGAACAGCCATACTATGTTGGAAAGTCTTAAAAGGATTGAAGCCCTAACGACAGTAGTCACTAGAGTGCATGGTCATGGAAAAGGCTAAATGATGTGCCAGTTCTTTGGGTTTATTAACAAAGGAGAATGCTCAAATTTCCTTTTTATTTTTTTTCTGATTTTCTATTTTCTGAAGGTTTAAGATAAATTGCTATTATTTGGGTTTTTTTAAAAACTTCTTTGGATCTGAATATTATGTGAACAAACAAGAATATGTCCCCTTATTAAAAACTCCCCATTACTTTTATGGCAAAGCAATTGAATCTCTTTAGTTATTAATGAGCCTACGCCTACTCATTCATTCATCTTCTACCATTCACTCTCACATTCATCCACTAGGGGCACTTTAGAGTCACCAATTCCAACACCTATACATGCTATACATGCATGTCTTTGGGCGGTGGGAGGAAGCCGGAGATCCCGGAGAGAACCCATGGTGACACGGGGAGGACATGCAGACTCCTCACAGAAAGACCAGAGTTAGCCAATGATGTTTTTGAGTTGGCTACAATCAGCCAACGATGTTTTTGGGTCGGGATTCGAACTCACGACCTTCTTGCTGTGAAGCAGGAGCGCTAACCAGCAGGCAAGACGTCTCAGACGACGAAACTACTTCTCAAAAGGACCTAATTTCATCTGGCACTTGGACTCTTACGATAAACTGAAGCCGTATGGCATATGTATGAATGAATGTATTGATGGTTATTCACGAAAAATTGTTTGGCTTAATGCATACAGAACAAGCAGTGATCTGAAATTGATCGGAGGTTATTACTTAGCGGCAGTTAAACGTTTAGGGGGCTGCCCCAGAGTTGTGAGAGGTGATCTTGGAACTGAAAATGGCCATGTTTGCAGCGTTTTCTTTTGCCAACACATGACACTCTTGATAGCTACTTGGAGGGAGCAAGCACCGCCAACCAGAGGATCGAATATTGGTGGAGCTTTCTTCGCAAGCAGTGTGTGGAGTTCTGGTTTTTCGACAAAAACTTCCTTCAGTTTTCTTGTATGGGACTTATAAAGGTACGTTTATTTTTATATTTTGTATTTGTGTATTTTGTATTTGTAACCATTGGTGTCACTGTCTGCCTAATCAAGGACTAAACCAGAATTAAACCTCTTACGTTAAATAACCAAAGGGGGTGCTAGACAGTAGTGAAAAAAACAAAACAAGGACTGCTCCTACAGGACAGGTGCTGTTACGGCTGGGCTTGCCCACTTTTGAAAGAGGCCCAGCTTATCAGAAGACTTTTAGTGAATGAACTGCAATACTAGTAAGGCTATTTATTTACTGTGCTTTGAGATGTGCCCTACTCAAAAATCTACATAACCTAGTGCAAATAAATACTGTATATGAACCTAGTGTGTTGTAGAAGGTGATGTGTACAATTATCACTAACTGTATTTTCATTTATGTTATTAACAGGATGAACTAGATGACACTGGACAGGTGTGGAACGCACACAACATCAGGCCATCAAAAAATGTAAATGTCCCTAGCGGGCAGCCAAGTTTTATGTATGCATTTCCAGAACTATATGGGATAACAGACTTCATTTCGCCAGTTGAGGATGGTCATGTTGAATTATGCCAAAGTCAAGTCAAAGTCAAAGGGTCTTCAGACTGACTGTACCCTGTGATCTGGATTTATATGAACTATGCAACATTTTAATGGCAGAGTCCTATCTCAATCTACCAACGGATCCATTTCAAGCTGTAAACTTATACATGCACCTAAGAGAAGCTATCAAAGCATCTATGTAAAGCCAAGGTATGAATGTGTGTACAGGGGATGTAATTGTAAATGAATCTCATGTTATTTTATCTTTTTATATAAAAATTGTGTACAGGTAGTGACTGTCTAGATTTGATGTGACAAGTGACGGCTTTTGTTTTAGAATTGGGATACAACTGCTAATTCTTGACTATCAATATTATTACAGGCTACATGTCCAGTGTGGCACGGCAATATCCCACAGGAAGAAACAATAAAAACAGATTTATTTTAACAATATGGATTTTTATTTATTAACAAGTACAGTTACTTATGTAAAACCCTGGTACGGTTAACATTTATGCTTTTTATTTATTAAATGGGCAAGATTGCAGGATGTTTCCATTTTTATGAGATGACAGGTGTAAAGTACAAATGTAAGATTTTTTTCATAAAATCTACAATTTAGGTAAAATTAATTTGATGGGGGCTTATCATTAAAGTGGTCTTTCCAGTTTCAACCAGGTCACACAAGTAAAATCCGTAAATAAAACAAACCAATTTTTTGGCTTAATGCATACAGAACAAACAGTGAACCACCACTTTATCAGTTTTGGACAACAGTATTTATAAAAAAATAAATAAAAATAAATAAATAAATGAAGTAAAACTGGCTCAAAATTAAACTAAACCAGGACTTATACTTCAAAAGACTTCTGAGTACCAACAGAAGCCTGTGTACAACCAGTGGTTCCTATACCATAGTTTGACAACCACTGCCTGAGCCTTGGAGCACATGAAATTAAAGCAGCAGTGTTTTAAAAAAAAAAAAACCAAACATCTAACAAAGTGTCCCCCTGAACTATGACACAGACAAAAGAAAATCTTGACTTCTCACACCAAGATTGAATCATCAGATGTTTCTATGAATAGAACAAAGAATAAATATAGCAGTAATATAACACTGATGCCTCACATCCCAATAAAGATCCAAAAGGCTTTAGAGTTTATGTCCATTTCAAAGTAGTCACTTGACAGCATGTTATCAAACTCACTGCGAAACTCAGGGTATGAGCTTTATGTGCATGGCACTTCCAGAGTAGCTCCACATGTGTGGCCAATAGGCCTCCTGTTAAGCCCAGTCTCAACATTAAAGCACATCATTATTTTGTTGACACAAATGACAGAAGAACCAGTGCAGAATCTGAGGATTTTTCCTTTTTTAGTTTGGTCTGCGTTTTTAATATAACGCTGCATATGATTGAACATTGTCTGCTCTTGTTGGGAGAGCATTATATTTGTGGTTTCTAACAGTTGTGCCACTCGTTTGCCTGTTTGGAGTCATACAGAAACAGCACACTAGTTTTATCTGACAAACTTGTGCCATGGGTATGGCAAAACAGTCAATTACATATTTTGGCTCCTGCAAGATTGCTTTATGTGCCATTGTTTCAATAGCTGCATTAAAGTTGCTCTTTGGAGGGAGGGAATGAGACCCCATTCTTGTGAACAGATCCATTAGGTCCTCTTCATTACTGTCATCCATTATACCCTGAAGAGCACTTTCAACAGCTGATCTTTCAACTAAAGGGAGGTAGTTAAGGAATGCCGACATCATAATGTCTTTATCAACATAGTCAATGCCATGAATGCAGGCTAAAATGAAAGCCTTGCAGAGCCGCACAGGTATTACACCATGGTCAAGAAGTCCTTTCACCCAGATCCTCCCCACAGCCTGCCACTCACTATTCCAGAAATCTGGCCTCAATCTGGGGACCCGCTCATCTTCCCCTTCACAGTATTCTAGAAACTGTTCCCAGAAACCTGTGTAAATTTCTCTAGAGACTCCAGCATCATCAACGGCTTTTTCATTTACAATAACCATTTTTAGATTGATATTCATTATCTTGCTATCCATAAAGACAGCCAAAAGATCATCAACAACCTTGATTCTGCGAACTGATACACATTCTGAGTTCTCTGAATGTCCTAAGTTGTCAGTTGTGGTTGATGGGGAAAGCTGGTTGCTTGATTGTAAAGGCAAATCCTGTGGTCCGGAAAGTTGTCCATTGTCCTAAAATACAAAGGAAAACCTTAACATACAAAATATGTAAACTGTTCAAAACAACCAACAAATGACTAGAATAATTAACTTTAATGTTAAATTGTGTTTTATTACAGAGTGCAAAGTGAGCAGGAAATTAATTTTTAACGTGGATTCTTAATGCAGTCAGAATAAAATGTTGTGACATAAGGCTTCTAGTTAGTAACCCCAGTATCTTCACCTGGTTTAGCTCAACAAATCTGAGCTCAACATGAATGAGTGTGTCTGGGATTAGCACTACCTCAAACATTTGCATAGTACTGCAAATCACAACTGTAGAGTTATTGTGTGTAGAATCATGCAGTGATGGATCTTACCTGTACATTTTGGATTGATTCTTCCTCTGAGGACTGTGTGTGTACTGTATGCAGGTCATCAGACAGCTGGAAATGTAAACCTTGCACCTGTAATGCACCCAGCTGGGAACTCTGAGGGATTGATAAAGTGTTTATTATTAATACACTTATTTTGTTATATATAATTATTATTCTAAAAAGGTATTCTACAAATTTCAACACCATTTATGTTTTAAATATCCTCCCAGTCCACCTTATTCCTGGTCCGGCTCATGTAGAAACGATTATGTGAGCAACTTAAAAATGAAATATTTCCGGTATTTCCGGTGAAATACCGGAAATAGCGCTTAGCCGTTGGCTTGCAGGGTGGGTTTCTGTTACTGGTAGTGGTTTATTTGAAAGTTCAGGACGATGTATAAAACAATTTACCCCCGAAAAATTTACTTGCACGGCTCGGGAACATGTTGTGCTGTTCATGGTTATACGAACAACCAGAGGAAGTTGAATTTGTGGCTACAAGAGTGATATTTGGAACATCCAAAGCGGACTAAGAAAGAGTGTGGCTGTGAGAGTCGCTACAGTTTACATTTACAACATTTACCTTCCAAAGGATGGCTCGGCTCTACGTCTGCTTTTAAGTAAATAAGATTGTGTCCCACCTCTTTTAACCAAACTCGGCCAACCTTATTACTGTGCAGGTACTGATAAGCCTCAGAGCTTTTAAGATTGTTCACTGCCTTGCCGTCGGACGCGACAGAATTAAGAAAGTGGCTAAAAATGCTACTGTATGTAATTTTGCCAGATTTTCACATCATCCACCCACCCCTCTAGTGCAGTAGGCAGGGGGGTTGTGACGTTGTCCCGTTTGAGCTGTGACAGCTGGTGTTCCCACATAGTTCACCTCTCTTAAAGTTCATAAAAAGTGGATTAGCGCAAATGGTCGGCGTCGTATGTGTAAGAGAATTGCTATACTGCCTTACGCCTAATTTACACTGACTGCTGAACAGATACGGAACGGCGTCCGTACGGACGCCGCAAGGAATAGAAACCGTTGTAGTCAGTGTGAGCATTTACACCAGCTGCGGTGTGTTACGTCTCCTGATCCGGAGCTCCGGAAGGTTTCCGCAAGGAGTCTATTTTTTCCGGACGCCGCATGTGGATTTTCATGAAGTTGAAGAAATTACAAGTGCAGTGACAGGGTCCCAGGGGTTATTTGAGACCACGGACGACGAGAGATTCATCACGGAAGTCCAAAACCACACATATGATATTTCACATACTTTTTATAAGGACAACACCAGAAAAGAGAAGGCATGGAGTGAAATAGCTGAAGCTCTGGGATATACTGGTGAGTTTTTATCAGCACCTCTCTCTTTACATGGATGTTATCATGTGAACTCAACTCTTCAGCGTGAATCCCTGTGGTTTTGTGGTCTCGCGGATGCAGATTTCTGAACACGTACAGCACACACACTGCACCCGGTGTAAATGGCAGTCCTTACGGATTCCGTACCGAATCTCTTTCGCAGTCAGTGTAAATGAGGCGTAAGAACTTCGAAGTATTGGACCACATACAAGGACTGAAGAGAGTCTGGATGTCTTAAGCAGGAGAAGTTTATTACCATCACATACAGGCCCGGAGACAGTTGAACAGTCAACACAGCGTAGTATTGAACATTCAAGTCTGGCTATGCTTTCATTGGTCAGAGCTTATAATACCTCGTAGAAGGTCAATACGCAAACAGTACAATAACAAAGAGTTGGTATTCAGTTGTTATTCAGCTGATTAGGCTCGAGGTTGGAGACATGTTATCCTGCAGGTGTCTGAGTCTATCTGTTGACAGAGCCCAAGGCTCAGGGCATCACAACCTTACAATAGATCCCAAAATTCTCTAACAGTATGTATATGGTTGCCAAGTGAACAAACGCCGGTTCGGGCTCAAACCGGAAGTTGGTCGCATATTTCACGCAAGGGGTCATGGGGGGTAGGAATAAGGTGGATAGAAAGTAATTAACAGTAATGACTTGCTGCTAAGAAAGAGTTCTAAAAACATAATACAGTGAAAGTATCAGTACAACTACAGAAAATCTAAACATAAAAAACACATTTCTCTATGTTCTATTTGATTTTCATACCACTATAATTGTTTTTGCGTCTTGCCTTAATCTTTTACATGTTACCTGTGTCACATTCTCCTCTTGGACACAATTCAGTGTTATCACAACTGTGATAAAACTATTCCTAGAACCCCAAATCTTTCAGGACAGCCGTGGTTAGGTCCTTTGGGAAAGATGATCAAATCACTAGTATTAAATATTATAGCACAATATATTTTACCATTAGTTGCTAGTGACTGTAGTTTAAAGTAACATACATCTACAAGCAGATCCTCTAACCATGTTTCAATATTTTTTTATTTTTTCAGTTTTTATTCTTCTGTCACCCACCTGTTCTTCACTGTCAGATGACGATCTCTATATAAATACGTAACAAAAAGTAAATTCAGTTCTTGTTTGCCTTCAGTCTGCAATGTTAGCGCTACAGTTTCCACCGAGTGCTCATTCACTGTTGGCTCAAAGTGTTAACGCTAAATTATTAAATGTAAAAAAAAAAAAAAGCCTATATTTTAAACTAAGGTTGTCATGGATGAGCAAATGTAAAACGTGCCATGTGCACCTCAACATTTGCCACAAATAGTTAACGCTACATGTTAGCTTTAGCATAGCAACAGCAACACGTTAGCTATAGCAAGCAACTATAATTGGTCACAAACATATGTGTGATTGATATTTAGTCATTTTACAAAACAAAACTACCTACCTTGTCCCTTTGCATCCTCATAATGTCTTCTTTAGGGATCTGTCGTGAAACAAGGAACTGTAGCACATCCTCCTCCATGGCTGCCCCTGACAAATGTGAGCAGTCAACAACATTTGTGAGATTGCAAAAGCTTTCTCAAGATCTCGCAAAACTTTCTCGAGATATCGCAAAAGTTTCGAGATATCGCAAAAGTTTCTCGTGATCTTGCAGAACTTTCTCGAGATCTCGCAAAAACATTTTTTTTTTCTCACCTTAAATCTTTTTTCCCCGCCATGTTCCCCGGGGGGCTCAGTACCTTTCTGTGTACAACATGTATCAGAAATTTCACATTCACACATCCCATTATCACACTACAAAATTATTTCCTTATGTCTGCAAGGATCTAAAGAAAATAACAATTGTTTACTGATGTAACGTTTCAAAAATCAAAATAAATGAAAAATTATTTTCACAAAGAAATGTATGAACAATACTCATAAAGAGGATTTTTTCATATTCAAAGTGAGAGAATGTGCAATCAAACGTAGCTAGGAAATGAAAGGGCTATTGTGTAACTTTCATAAATTTCAGTTTCTGACACCTATATTACACATACACCTAGCCGTTAGAGGAACTGCAGTCAGTGTCGTGCTCACTCTCACGCGCGTTCGTATGAGCACGACTGAGGAACCTCATCACAGCCTCATCACAGCCTCTATCACAGACTCTGAGATTTACTGGAATCATGTTTACAGAGGAGTTAAGAAAAGTTACACTTCTGAAAGTTTATCGATTGACAAACTTTATTTGAGACTAAACTAAATTTGACTCTCGAGACTGAACTTTTGAGACATGGGAGATAAGAGAACGACAAATTTTTGTATGTATTTTGTATGTAACATTTGTCAAAAAACAAACGTTAGCTTAGCTGTAGCTTGTGATATCATTAGCTCACGTAGCTTTTACCGAGGCCCTGCAATGTTTACACAGGACTCGCAGCAGGATAACGGCAATTTAGTGAACTTATATCGGACGGGATACGATACATAATGTGTTACTATTACTGTTGCTGAGTCTTTGCACAAATACTAGAGCATTTCATTTTTTTATTTGGTCAGCTAATGTCTAAACAGCTGCACTGTTTCTAAACCTTGTGTAACACATCAGTGACAAGCACTAAAACAACACTTAATGATCTCTTAATTAATTAATTAATTAATTAATTAATTAATGTGGAGAAAAGCAAAATATTACAGTAAAATATTAAAGTACAGGAGTTTTGGTTGTTTCTAGGTACCACTCCTGTACTAAATTCGTCTTGCATTAGGTTGAGACAAAATAAATGTAACCCCCCTGTATAATTTCAGCCTATTCTTTTTTTTTTTTTTTTTCTGTTAGTGTCATTCAGAATACCTCCAACATGAAATTTAACACAATAAAAGTACAAATATGTCATTTATTTTTATTATTTTCTTCTCAGAACTCTGGCTGTGGAGTTTGAAGCTCCTGTGGAGGAGAGCACTAACTGTGACCAAAGGAGGGGCAGAGGAAGAGCTGGATTTGTTTGTGAGGAACAGACTTAGGGTGAGCTGACTGCTGCCTGGACAACAGAGATGCAGGTTGGTTGTATATCTAGAAATTATCACACATCCAAATCAACCTATGTAATCCAAAAAATGCTTGTTGTGCCTGTCCCAGGAGGAGAAGGATGAAGTGCTCCAGATGGATGTAACACGTCTGTGAGGGTTTTTTCTAGATGCAACAGAGCGAGCCACACCAGGACCAGCTGAACTAAACAGGGGTCAGCCAGCTCGGATCACCTGCCTGAACTGGCCAGTGATGCCAACAGATCTAGAAAACAAATGCTACCAACAGGACCCAACAGGGCGTCTAAGCACAACACATGGAGCTGTTTCAATTTTAAATGCTGTCTTTGTTTTATTAATTGAAAGTTTTATACAGTGTTTATATACAGGCAGAAATAAATATATATTTTTATAGATTCTTTCCTACACATATTTATAGTAAATAAATTGCTGCATTTCACCACTGTCTATTTTTATTGCTGCCCTTTGTTTTTGTCGCTGAAGTCATGTCCTACAGAGAGAGAGAGCAAGCACTGGTGTCATTCATTTATTTACTTTATTATAACATACAATACACAGATAATACAGATAAAGTTTGACAGGTAACAAACATGTCAACAACATTGTAGGTAAGTGCACCTTGATATTATGATATAAAGCTGATAAATTAAACAGGCTAGACTTTTCCACTGGTGCATGATACCTGAACCTGAACGGTTCCTTGTGAGAGACAGGTAAGGGCTGTGGGCATGTGGCTGACATACCTGTCCTCTGCAGAGTTGTGTCTGGGCCAGTTCAGCTGTAGGTGGGGACACAACCCCAGGGAGGAGACCAGGGGCCTGAGGGTCATCTGGGCTATGATCTCTCTGTCAGAGCTTTGCACATCCAGAGGTGCATGCTGGATCTGCTGAGGGCCCACTTGTGCTCACCGCTGATGTGGTGCAGTACACCTCACCACAGAGCCTAAAATATATTGAATTGAGTCTAAGTTAAAAGGAGTAATCACATCTGAGTTAAATTTTGATCTGAACAGCAACAGCTATACTATTAACAGTGCCACTATATTTTTTACACAAACACAAACCTATATTTTCATTGATCCATTACCTCCATGTTACTAACCAGTTTACCATTTGATAATTCAAGTTACCTAACATACAAATGAATGCATAAGAACAGCTAATCCCACCACGATTGTTTACTTTATTCCCCACCTTGCTCTATAGTGTGTTGTACTGTGTATCACAACCGAGAGACAAGCGGATGTGATTTTTGTTACAATAAACAGTCCGACCTGTAAATATGCATGACATGAATATAATCAGGTGACCAGTGAAAGACGTGTGGTAGAGTTACCTGTAGCTCGTCTGTGGTGGCAATTACATTCTGGCTAATAGACAGTTATAATGTTACTGTAATTGCTTGCGTTTTCAGGTGTTTATTTTGCAAGCCAAGTTTAGTATAACTCCAAAATGCCACACAGAGTAAGCAATAGCTGCTTTGTGAAGACAGCCGACAAAGTAATTTGAAAAGCTAGGACAGAACATTTAACAGATTCATAAGCCTAGGGAGTCAGGATCATAAGCAGTTATGGTCTGAAGGTATTTTCTTTTTTTGTTTGGTCTGAAAACTGATAACAAAGCATCACAAGATATTTTACATGGTCAGTAATGATGTTTTACCTTTTGAATAAAAAGAAAGCCTAAAAAGAAAGCCTATTGTGGGTCTGCTTTATCCCCAGAGCAGATCTTCGCTCTCATGGCCGACTCTGGCTTGTCTGTTTCCGTAACTGGTCACCCTCCCGTTTGGCTCTTCGGCCTTGCTTGATAAAATGTTCTTTGTTTTTTTAATGTTTGCGGGGAGTTTGTGTCAATGTCTGGGTTGTGCTGTGTGGCTGTGCTGGAGGCTGCTCAGGTTTTTTTTTTGTGTGTGTCTGTAGAGTCCATCTCAAAAATAACGCGAACTGATGTCGCTGACTGTCATGGCTGTTACTTCATCTCCATTGTGAAATGTAACTGCAAAAACATAACATGTCTGCTCTTAAAATTAACAATAAGGTCAGTGAAGGGATATATACATTAGAATGAAGGGACATATACATTAATATGAAGGGACATATACATTAATATGAAGGGACATATATATTAATACTATGTTTTATAACAGCTTATTTTATTACAAGTTTTACATTAATACATGGGGTGCACGGTAGCGGAGTGGTTAGCGCTCCCGCTTCACAGCAAGAAGGTCGTGAGTACGAATCCCGGCCGACCCAGAAAACATCGTTGGCCGATTGTAGCCAACTCAAACATCATTGGCTCACTCTGGTCTTTCTGTGAGGAGTCTGCATGTCCTCCCCGTGTCACCGTGGGTTCTCTCCGGGATCTCCGGCTTCCTCCCACCGTCCAAAGACATGCATGTATAGGTGAATTGGTGACTCTAAAGTGCCCCTAGTGGATGAATGTGAGAGTGAATGGTTGTCTGTCAATGTACGTCTAAGTGTCAGCCCTGCGACGAACTGGCCACTGTCCAGGGTGTACCCCGCCTAAGGCCCAAAGCAGCTGGGATAGGCTCCAGCCACCCGCGACCCCACAAAGTGGGATAAGCGGTAGAAGATGAAATGATGAAAAAAAAAAAACATTAATACATTGTGCTAAAAACTGTGTAGGCGTCCACTAGTAGAGGCGCAATATTGTACAACATGCTTTGTTCCTCTGTTCAGGGTGTGGTCCAGACCACATTGCTCAAGGCCACACCAACGGCCTTCTGGAAAAATACTACTGGAAGAGAACTGACCACTGGAAAAATACTGACCACTGGGCCAATCATGAAGAGACACGCTTGCTTACTGCTAAAACAATAACAGCCCATCCCTAAGGTGGAGCTTAGATAAGGTGTACCATAAAAATCTGTATTCCACGATTTCCTGTTGTTCTTCCTTTTGCCTTTTGTTTGTACTGGTTGAACCCTGCAGCTGTAGAACATTGTAAAAGGGCAATACAATTCTTGGACGCAAAATGGACGAAATAGCTCAATTTGTTGGCAACTTTTACAAAAACCTTTATAAATCTGAATTCAATAAAAAAAAACAAAAAACAGAAGGACTAATATGAAAGGTTGGCAAATCACCAAGGGCAGATGGCTTATCAACTGAGTTTTACCTTCAATTTTGCGTCACTATTGAAACGCCACTTTTTAACATGCAAAAATATATATTTTTTTAAAACAACAAATTGTCAACAACAATGAAACAAGGATTAATCATCTTTGCTCATGTTTTCTCCCAGTGTCTGAAAAAGGGACTTGAAGAAATTGACAGGTTTTAAGGCAAATTGTCATGAGCAATAATTTAAAATTAGTTCTAGACCTGCGCAACTATTCAGACATCACTTCTAAATCAAATAAATTCTATTCTTAGATTTTTACAAAGCATTTGACATGGTTGAAAATGGACTTTGGTACATACTTTTCTTCAATAATCGATGCTGTAGGGTACAACCTTTTGACCTCAGGAACATACGGAATTTCCCTAGACCAGCTAAAAAAATATCTTTCTTGTGAACACGGCTTTAACTCAACGGATTTACAACTTTGAAGGACCTTTTCTGAAGAAAGACATGATCTGTGCTTAGCATGGATGGCTCCACTATGAATTATGAGCCTCATCCCTGCATTCCTTTCCAAAAGACCAAACTTGAATAAACATTGAAGGATCAACTTTAACTTAAAAGTTGCTCATTAATGAATAAAGACTTTTACCTTGTTAAACTAAGATTTGATAAAGGTGATAAGCTTTACCTGTATTTCTCCTGTTTATGTTGTCAATATGAATACATGCACATACACTGTAAATATATGTTGTTTTAACTGTGAATACATATGTATATTCTAAAGGACTATGATTATTGACCATAGAAACATTGTTTTATGTTTGAATGCATTGTGTTATTGGAACCATATGTTGTTGATACATTTGGGTATAAATGAGTGTTTAATTGTTCCACAATATTTGAAGGTGGTAATATGAAGCCTTAGCATGAGATCATCTTTAACTCTCCCTCCTAGTTGGACAAAGAAACTCCTCCCGCCATTGCGTAGACACGCCTCTCTAAATTCCAAGAAGATAAAATAGTTTAGAGGGTGTTGGCACCTCATTTTTTTTCAGTTCGGTTCAGTTCAGTACAGTTGTTCAGTTCTTCTTCAGTTCTTCTTTGAATTTTTCAGTGTTCAGTACACTAATTCAGTAGTTTCCATTGGTCTCTTTGTGTTCAATTTCTCACAGCAACAGCCGAACACTTGTTTTTGTTTAATTCGTTGTTTTAACTCTTGAGAGTATTTTTCTTCAGTGCAGCCTTCTTAAAGCTCCAGTACCTGATTTTCTTTTTCAGAACCAAGAGAGAGAGAGAGAGAGAGAGAGAGAGAGACAGTTGAGTTTCAAACGGAAGCCCCGCCCTTAGCTCCTTACTCACTCTCACAAACCCCTCCCAGGCTTTTCTGCCGTCCCGTGCGTGAATTCATGTGCGCATCTTATACACGTGCACAACTCAAGACGGACATGCTCACTGTTTATAGACCGCTAATCCTGTCCCAACACAAATCATGACAGTACTAGGAAACTGGTGTTAGTAGGTGAGGACACCTAGCTATGAGAAAGCTGAGTGTGTGGAGCACTGAAATTATGGGTCTCAAGAGCGATAAGTCCCGGAGACTACAGCGCTAGCAACATTAGCATTAGCAACCTAAGGCTAAGCCCTTTCAACGTAAGGCTTACATTTGTTTGCAATTTGTTTAAAATGTAACGAGACAAGAGAAACTGACCACAATGCTAATGAAAATGAATAGAAAGTTAGTTACCAGTCTAGAAGACAAGCAGCTAGCTCAGAGTCCAATTTTAGACCAAGGCAGTCGCTTAGTTCTCTCCATCTTTGGAATGCGGTTCCAATATTTATTCGCGTTTTATTTCTTTTATCGTCCCATTTGCACTTTTCTGGTCTCTTTACTCCACCTGTTTTCCTTTGTTTAAGATGTTTAGCAGTGTATGCAGAAACAGCTAATGCAGGAATAGCTACCTTGCCCTCTGAGACTTTGGCCGCCATGCTGTCTCTGTTTACCAGTTATGCACGCGCAGACCGAGGCATGTAGACATTAAGACATTGTACAGCAACAGCCAATGGGGTTCTCTGTTAAGTCCCTGGGCGTCAGTAGGCTTGTGATTGGCCAAGAACTCCCCGTCTCTGCGTTGGAGTTGCTCCTATCTCTATTGAGTGTTCATTTCTTAAAATTGCTTATAATAAGCAGAAGATGGCATCATAAAGCATGATTTTTTCAAAAACCATTGCTTTTGCAATATACTATATGGGGTCTAAACCATTTTTTTTCAACTAGATGAATAATATATTAGGTACTGGACTTCTGCCAGTCCAAAGGACGTGTTTTTAATCGATTTTTGGTTTAATTGCTAATTGGCATTTTTCAGCTGAGACCTAATTTTCTTTATGCCAGACTTTGGTTTAACTGTGACTCAACTGGCCATAAAGGCACAGATATCAGCAGCCCGTCTCACAGACTGGGGATGCTCATGACCTATGACCCACGGCGAGCAGCAGCTCAGCTCTAGGCAGAGAGAACCCAGAGCAGATCCACCAAGAGCCTTCCACAGAGGACCACAACAGTCAGCTAGCATTGGGGACCCAACTCCGAACCATCATCGGCAGTACCGAGAAGTTTGGATCCGTTGGTACCACCACCATTCCTGTTGGCTCCAGGCCCTTTGACCTCTTGCCTCCAGCCTTGGCTCGTCCAGTAAGATCTACACAGTTACTTGATACAGAGTTTGCATAAAGATTAAACTTAACTTAAACTTAACTCAAATTTACCTTAACTCTTTTAGACTGTTTTCTAAATTCATTAACTGCATCAATTTTCGATTTATTCCCATAAAATCATATCCCACCTTCAATAAGATTTAGGTTTATTGTTTCAATCCATGAATATACTCCTGTTTGTTTATTGTTGATTCAATCTGCATATTCAAATGCCGTATGTTTGTTAATTCTGGTCAATAAACGTCATAATTTCTTAAAATTTATGCTTAGGTTCGTGGTTGTTTCACTTCATATACGGATCACTGTCTGGCTTAAGAACTCACATTCAAATTCATATTAGGCTTTATTATTCTTTTCCTCTTTGAGGTGGTGCCCCGAAACAATTTAACTTTATCACAAAAGAGGAGCAAAACCTTACTGGAACCACCTATTTTCAGATATTGACTGGAAAAGGGTCTGGCTCCCACCTAACTCTCACTGTATTTCAAATGAAATTAAGGAAGTGCACTGTAAAATATTACATAACATATACCCATCTAAGTACTATTAGTACTCCAAATACACTGAAACTAATTATGCACAGGCATAATAGCTCATCTTTTATTTTACTTTAAATATTCACTCAGTTTATGGTCAAGATTTGAAAACTTCATATAATTTAAAACCAAACAGCATACTGGAATAAAAGCCAACCATGTTGTCTTTCATTTGAATCACAAAACAGAGAATATACAATATTTAATTAACCTGCTTCCATATATGCAAATATAAATTCAATTACACAACCCCAATTTTATGGGATTCCATATGGAACTCAAAGATTATTTTATAACCATCTCTACTCTAGAAGATAAAAACGGCATCCAAGTTTGTAACGCTTATGAAAAACTGTTTTTGTCTGTCTGTCTTTTGTCTGTCCTTATTTATTGCTACTGTAATCCAAATTGTTAATGTTTGTACCTTGTTTTATACACCAGAGGGTGCAATTGTCTGATTTTTTTTGCAATGTTAATATTTGTAGCCTATAGTTTTGTTTCTTCTGAAAATAAAAAAAAATATATATATATACACATACACACATATATATGTATGTATATGTATGTATGTCATTCATATGTATATATATATCTATATATATATATATATATATATATATATATATATATATATATATAGATATAGATATAGATATAGATATATATAGATATAGACCCCTTAACCGCCTACGTCACTATGACGTCACCACACTAGCTGGTGGCAAAACACAGGAAGACAGAACTAGCTACCACCAGCGTCACATGTTAAAATGTCTTCGTGTTGTGTTGTCGGATGTCAGAACAGGAGGAAAAGCGGCTCAAAACTAAAGTTTTACCATATACCAGCCAACATTGTTCACCACAAAAAAAGAAGACAGTTGTGGTTAAACGCAATTAGACGCAAAGATTGGACAGAGACCATCATAAAGAATGCTCGCATCTGCAGCGCACATTTCATATCACATAAGAGATAACATGAAAAGTATCTGTATAATATTGTATTGGTTATTATGTTCAAATTGGAATTCATTAAGGGGAATGTCGGATTCTTTACCACTACATTTCATTAGCACATTAGCGAGTGTTAGTGTCTTCGTAAAAATAGCTTCAAACCAGTACTAAACCAGGGCTAAATTAGGTGTAATAAATGTAGCTTCAGTACAGGACTAAATCAGGGCTAAACCAGGGGTATAATAAAAATAGCTTCAAACCATTACTAAACCAGGGCTAAACTAGGTGTAATAAATGTAACTTCAGTCCAGGACTAAACCAGGGCTATACTAGGCAATCTTATCTTGGCTGTAAACACTTGGTGCCTCGGCAGTCCAGGCAGGTCATCATGCCTCTCCCATACAGTATAAGGATCGGCCAGTCTGCTTCCATTCGCCAGCATTAGCTTCAAAAAGTAACTGTCACGGTCTCTCACGGATGGGGCAAATACCAGCATCCAGTATGGGTCCTTAGGCAAGACCCTTGGCACTACTGCCTACCTCATACAATGATGAGGGTCAATGAAACGTACGAGACGCCGGCTTAGATGTTGCCTGGTCAAACAAGGTCTGCATCAGGTGCACCTTGATGAAAAGTGGGCTACTGGAACAAGATGGAAATGGACGAGATGCGAGAACCTGGCTCTGTTGGAATGCTACTACTCCAGTAACCCTAGTCAGAGGGGTTACATGCAGAGAATGTGGGAAGAATGGTTACTTCGAAACCCACACTCAACACTAACTGCCAAACAACTAGTAGCTCAGTGTTCCAACATCCACAAACGGCAACTGCTATCACAACTTGAGACTGATGAGGTATAACACAAATGCTACAGCAAGGGGGAGCCAGGACACAAGGTCAGAGGTTGGGTACGAAGCCCCAATAAGTGAAATAAAGCTGAACGAGGCAGCCACTGACCTGAGAGATAAGATCACAGCTCGAATGAACACCAGGCACCCCCGATGCCAATTACAACGGTTGAGTGAAGTACCATCAGAAATCCTTGAAGATGTGAATGCAGTATTGGGAACAATTCCTACAACCACTATCACTGAAACCAATGAGCTGATATACACTTCAGCAGCCAGTGATCCTTGAGATGCTTGGCTATAAGAGCAAGAGCAACCATGGGAAACAATACCCACCATGGAAAAGAAGGTTGGAGGCTAAAATCAAGGTGTGAGCCAACTGTCAGAGCTCCAGAAAGGTGCAATGAAAAAAACAGTACCCAAGAGGTACAGCCAGATGCCCATTCCTGAAGCACTAGAAACTGTCTTGGCCAGCCACCTAAAGAGTTACACGAGAGAAAGTGAAGCCAGGCGAATAAACCGGCTCTTCTCAACACCATCAGCTTAAGTGTACTCTCAATGGCAGGGTAATAAGAGCAGAGCAGACCCACCAAGGCTGGAGACTGAACAGTACTGGAAAGGCATCTGGGAGAAGGAGGCATCACACAACAGAGGTGCAAAGTGGCTAGTCTCTCTAAGAAAAGACCACAGCAACCTCCCTGAGCAGAACCCAGTAGCCATCACTATGGCAGACATCCAAGAAAGAGTCTCAGGTATGAAGAACTGGACAGCACCAGGGCCTGACATGATCCATGCCTACTGGCTTAAGAAGCTCACTGCACTCCAGAAGCGCCTGGCTGCACAAATGAACCAGCTGCTAAAGGATGGGACCCACCCTGAATGGCTAACTGAAGGGCGCACAATCCTGATCCTGAAGGATCCCTCGGAAGGTACGGTCCCATCCAACTATCGGCCACCAATAACCTGTCTCTCCACAACATGGAAGCTCATGTCAGGCATCATAGCGACTAAGATAAGTGGAACAATACTTGAGCACAGCACAGAAGGGCATTGGCAGAGATACCAGAGGAGCCAAACACCAGCTACTGGTAGACCAAACAAGCACCCGAGACAGCAAAACCCAACACACCAACCTGTGCACTGCCTGGATTGATTACAAGAAAGCCTATGACTCAATGCCGCACTCATGAATCACTGAATGCCTGGAGCTGTACATCATCAACAGGACTTTGAGAGCCTTCATTGCAAACTCAATGGGGATGTGGAAAACCACCCTTGAGTCCCCACTGCTGTTCTGCATAAATCTGAACCCCTGTAGCTGTACGCCAAGAACGAGCGAGACATTGACTCACTGATCCACACCACCAGGATCTACAGCACTGATATCGGAATGTCATACGGACTTGAGAAGTGTGGTCGGATGGTGACAAAGAAAGGGAAGGTAGTCCATACAGAAGGGGTCTCACTCCCAGAAGGAACAATAGCAGACATTGAGGACAGTTACAAGTACCTTGGTATCCCACAAGCAAATGGCAACCTTGACGCGGCCACAAGGAAAGGAGCCACAGCCAAATACCTACAATGAGTAAGGCAAGTCCTAAGAAGTCAGCTCAATGGCAAGAACAAGATCCGGGCAATAAACAGCTACGCCCTGCCAATAATTAGATACCCAATTAGATACTGCAGGAATAATAAGCTGGCCAAAGGAAGAAATACAGACCACAGATGTTAAGACACGGAAGCTCCTAACCATGCGTGGAGGGTTCCATCCCATCCAGTACCTTGAGACAGTACACTAGCCGTAAGGAAGGAGGCCGAGGACTAGTGAGTGGTGAGAGCCACTGTCCAAGATGAAACATCCAAGATCCATAAATACATCAAGGATAAGGCCCTGACAGATGACGTGCTCAGTGAATGTCTCAGACAATGGCGAACAGAGGAAGCAGTGCTGGAGGTACCATCATGGGAGGACAAACCCCTACATGGTGTGTACCACCGTCAGATAACTTAAGTGGCTGATATCAAGAAATCCTACCAATGGCTAGAACGGACAGCACAGAGGCACTCATCATGGCTGCACAGGAACAAGCCCTGAACACCAGCGCAATAGACGCCAAGATCTACCACACCAGACAAGACCCAAGGTGTAGGCTGTGCAAAGAGGTCCCTGAGACAATCCAGCGCATAACTGCAGGGTGTATGATGCTGGCAGGGAAAGCATACATGGAACATCACAACCAAGTGGCAGGCATAGTGCACAGGAACATCTGTGCAGAGTATGGACTGGAAACCCCAAGGTCAAAGTGGTAAACACCTCCTAAGGTAGTAGAGAACGAGCGTGCCAAGATCCTGTGGGACTTCCAAATCCAGACTGAGAAAATGGTAATGGCGAACCAACCGGACATTGTGGTGGTGGACAAACAACAGAGGAAAGCCGTTGTGGTTGACATAGCAATACCAAGTGATGGCAACATCAGGAAAAAGGAACATGAGAAACTAGAGAAATACCAGGCCTCAAAGAAGAGCTTGAGAAAGCTTGGAAAGAGTGAAGGCATCAGTGGTACCTGTGGTCATTGGGGCACTCAGGGCAATAACCCCCAAACTGGAGGAGTGGCTAAAGTAGATCCCAGGAAAAACATCAGACATCTCAGTCCAGAAAAGTGCAGTCTTAGGAATTGCCAAGATGCTGTGCAGAACCCTCAAGCTCCCAGGCCTCTGGTAGAGGACCTGAGTTTGGATGGATGAGACTGCCCAAGGAGGGCAAGAGGACGATTTTTTTTAAATATATATAACCTTCCTTCAGAAGCGGCACCTCCAGAGTCAGCGCCCCCCAAGCCAACACTAGAGTCCTGGGTAACTCCTCTAAGCCTATGTAAATCATATAAATAAATAAATAAATAAGAAAACAATGAGAGTCTGGAACTAATTCATGGCTCATGAAAAATAAATAGAAGAGCTGCATGAGTGACTTTTGAAAGCCGCAGCTTGTAATATTCACACAGAAGTGATATGAACAATGACAACGGTATGTCTGTGGAGGTTCTGTCATCCAGGACATATTCAAGAAAAGGTTTTCTGACAAGGCGTTTAGACACATTCTGAATCACTGTAAATCAGAATTGACAAATCTCATTAACAAGAAATAAACCTGAACTGTGCAAAATATAAGATTAAAAATAAAATATCTTCTACGAATACACCAGATGAACACTTGTATTTTATAACTGAAAATTCTCTGGTTTAAGCCGCACTACCAATTTTTATTTATTTTTTAAACCCTTGCTTTGCACTGTGCGTAGTTTGGAATGAGGCAAGGCCACGAAGGATCCACAGATACATCCTTGGTATTTTGGACAAATGGCGGACTCAGTCCTTGGGAGGAGCTGGGGTTTGGAACCATTTGGAACACACCTTTGGCAGCTGGTTTCCTACAACAGAGTCCTCTCAAGAGATCTGGAAATGGCCTATGCGTGTTGAGCAAAGACTGCACAAATATGATCACTGCTGATCGGTGCTCCCTGTATGCCGGTTAGTTTTGTATCCTTGCTCTGATGTAATCTTTGTGCCAGTAACTGAATCTCATGAGTTCAAAGTGGCTGCAGTTTTTAAACCAGGTGGCCACAGCTGCTCTTCAATGACTACACTCACCTGCACGGACTACGAAATACTTTGTGCATGCAATGATTGTATACATAGAGTGCATGATGGTAAATGATGTCTTGTCAGCGTGAACAGTGATAACTGAGTGGACCTGAGCTTTACACTGTCACTTCACTACCCCCCCCTTTCCTTCACACTCGCACCTTATTTGGCTGACAAGCCACCTACAATAGCCAAAAAGGTTGGATTTTGTTTGTCTGTTTTCAGATCCTGGAATTTTTCTCTCTTAAAAATCCTTGATTTTTTGAGATGTCACCGCTCTTGTGCACCTTTGCGCCAATTAGTCAGAACGGATCACAGAGAATCCAACAGCCAGTAAATTAGAAGGCCACATGTGTGAGTGCCATAGTGGGCCTCCACATAAAGCAGAAATAAACCCAGAAGCCAAAAACCTTTTTGGCATGCTGTGCCAGTGAGCAACGTCCAGAGAAAATCATGGGCAGCCATGTTTTTTTTTTTTTTTACTCATTCAGTATCCTGCCAGTGGGGAGTCGATCAGTACCACACGTGTGCTGGTACTTTCCAGGCCTGGTTGGCTGAGAGACTTAATGAGTACCAAGCCATCTGATTGTCGCCGCCCCTGGCGTAGAGGAACTGGCAGTGGGGAGTCAACTGTCAACCACTGTATCTACCCACCGATTCAAACCGTGGCTGATTTGTCCTCCGAGTGTGCGCCTGTGACAGGGTGCCAGTAGCCGCTTTGTCACTCTCCAACCACGCGCGCCTTTTTCTCTCCGTGGCCCAGGAGAGTGCTGGCGCTGGCAGCGCGCAATGCACCCGCGCTGTTCTTTTCAGTTGTACCCGTAGTTCTGCGGGCCTACACTCACAAATTGTTTCCCCAGTATTGTCTGTCTGTCCGGATTCTTTTCACTCCTGCTGTTGCGTGTTCGAGGGTGCACACTTGGCGCCTACGCACACACACACACACACGATGGACCTTACCTGCCTGCTGCTTGTCTGCCCTCTGGCTCGTGGGCCAACCCGAGGCATTTCCTGGTTGCTGGTCATATTGTGGCGTGCTTTTGGCAACCACCTGACTGCAGACTAAACTATTCTTGTTAATTTGTGAATTAGTTGGTGATTTATTATTATTTGCGGGTTAATCTCAGTTGCCATGTGAAGGGCATTTGTTTCTGTTATCTTTATGTTAAAATGTATTATTAATGTAATTGTTGACATGGTGTGTTCAGCCGAATGACTAAATACCCCTTCCATTAATGTATGGACTACGCGGGATAGGGCCTTGGGGGTATTTAAAGGGGATGTTTTTGCTCTGCCCACGGTGCTGGAGTTGGCATGTGGCTGCCTGACCTGCTGTGCATTTGTAAGTGCTACTGTAGATACTTTGTTTTTGGAACCCATTTTGCCTTACATTTTCCACTGTATATATATTTTTTGGCACTGTTTGTACATGGTGTAAATAAAAATCAGTGTTTTGGAATTTTTTCGACAAAGCCATCATTTCCATCTTTATTTTAAACGAACCCGTGACAGCGCTGTCTGCCTGTGTCTCTCGTCTCTGGGCTCCTTGGCCCTGCTGCATCCTTCTTTTCACTGTGTGTGCCCCTGTTTCAGTGTATTTCCTTGTCTTTTATTGTTGCCCCACTTTTGGGGGTCAGTGTGGAAGTCACTGATCTCTGATGTTATGACTCTTATTAGACTGGGACATTATGTTGATGGAAGTTCTCACTTTTTTTTTTTTTTAAAGAATTTAACAAAAAGCCACTGGAAGTACTGTGAGTGCATTGTAATTTGGATTCCAATGGACAACCACTGTGGACATAAATCAATAATCCTCATAGACTGTTTGTGGATTCCTGACTATCTTGTATATCTACATGTCTTGATGTTTTTGCAGTGTTCAGTTGTGATGTAAATAAGGACCAGGACCTTGCTTTGTCATTTTTTAATTTTAAGTTCATAAAAAAAAATATCTGCATTGGAAATCAGTGGGTTATCCCCATTTCTGTGTCCTCTTGGTTTTACTGAATGCCCGTCTGGGGTATCCACAGGTTCTCAAGGCTTTCTGTTTACCCTCTGAGGTACAGAAGTGCTTCTGTGTTGAAGAGTCCTGATTACACCCAGCTTGAGCTGCAGAGGATGGTGGGAGTCAATATAGAATATTGGTCTGTGTTGACTTCCTCTAAACTGTCTGTCTGTCTGACTGTTTGCAGAGGCTTGTGAAAGACCAAGTCATTGATCAACCTCTGTATGACAGGCTGTATCCTGGGAATGCCATTCCTTACATTTATGGCTTGCCCAAAATACATAAGAATGGAACACCACTATGACCCATTGTTAGCAGCACGGACTCGGTCACTTTTAACATATCCAAACACTTGGCTCCACTGGTTGGCCATACCACCAATTTGCAGGACTTTGCTAACAAAAATTAAACATTTACAGCTGGACTCAGATGAGACTATTGTCTCTTTTGATGTCACAAATCCCTCTTCACCTGAGATTACTACTGGATGCATCACTACAGGATAGGACCAGCTTCAACCCTGAACACATCTGCTCTTTACTGGAGGTTTGTCTTACCACCACATATTTCCAGTTTAGAGGTAGCTTCTACAGGGAGAAACATGGCTACTGGTACTGGTGTTTCTACACGCAGTTTCTACAGTATCCCCGATTATTCAGCAAAAGACACAGAGGACACAGAAATCTAGGAACCAGAGACAAAAGGTAAGAGCGTAGTTATCCCTTATGTAGCTGGTTTACCCGAAAAGCTAAAAAGGATTTTCTACAAACACAACATTCCTGTTCACTTCAAACCGGGCAATACTCTGACAGACAGAAACTGGTCCAATGACAATCTGACATTGTCTTTTGTTTTCTAACAACTCGCATAATTGATGCAGCACCCCAAGCAGATGTGTTTGCTTGCTCCGTTCTTGAATGCCGGCTTGTTGTTTTATTTTTTGTGTTTTTAGTGTTTTTAGTGTTTTCCGCAGTGCAAATGCCAAGCACTGTTAACACACAACATACAGTTACTGAACATTACTGGACATTGCCAATACACACCACCATCACCTTGAAATCACAGGTAATATATACCATCGGAGCTGCAACTCATTGTTCGCTCCCACAGCCTCCACCCCCATAAAGCATTGACCTAGAGTGAGCCAGCTGACCCCAGGAGAGCACTACGGAGACGGTGACGCAATAGAGGCAAGAGGGGGGAATCCACGCTAGGCTCAAAGCCTGAGCTAGCCGACCACCGCTGCCCAGCCTCTTGCTCGCAAACATGTTGAGGAACAAACAGGACAAGCTTAGAATCAAGATTACAACACAATGGGAAATAAGGGAGTGCTGTGCTCTTATTTTCACCGAGACCTGGCTTTCTGACCAAGTCCCAGAAACTACGGTTCAGCTAGAGACTCACTCCATACACCGAGGAGACCGGACTGCAGCCTCCAGTAAGGCAAAAGGGGGAGGTGTGTGATTGTTTGTCAACACTGGTGGTGTGGTGATATACAGACTGTTTATAAGCACTGCTCGGCAGACGTGGAGTTTTTACTGCTGAAGTACCGTCCCTATTATCTACCAAGGGAATTCGCAGCGGTGTTTTTGGCTGCTGTTTACCTCCCCCATGAACCAACTCCACGGCAGCGCTCGGCAAGCTCCATGACGTCATCAGTGTGCTGGAGTTGGCTCATCCTGATGCTGTTTTTATTGCCGCTGGAGACTTCAACCAGTGCAGTCAACATATGGGGTGCATACAGAGCTGCACCCCGCCCCCACTTTGGACACTCAGACCACATCTCTTTATTCCTGTACCTGGCCTACAGACAAAGACTTAAACAAACCCTGTTAACAAACAAGTTAAACACCAGACCCTGGAGGCTGAAAGCACCCTGCAGGACTGTTTTGCTAGACCTGATTGGGCATTTTTTGTGCTCTAGGGTGACTATTCATCATATAATCTGACACTACACAAAAAAAAAAAAAAAAAAAAATCTAACTTGATGTCAATATTTGACTATCCCAGGCTCTGATAATTCTCAACAAAAAATTTTTAATTTGCATTTATTGTATGGAAAATTATTCACTTTTTGTGTTTTTTGTCTTATTTTTAAAATCAGGTTCTAATCACAAAACCTGGTGTTTAAGTGGTTAAATTTTAGAAACACAATAAATATTTGCTTTGTATGGTGAGGACTGAAACAAATTGCAATTATGAATTATTAGATAATATTTCTATGTCACTCTTTATTGGAACATTTTTTTTGTGCGCTAGGGTGACTGATGTTACAAAAGTTAAAGGAGTGTAGAAGTGTTGCCTTACCAGACCCAGGCTTGACAGATAGATCCTATGTGTTGGGAACATGTGTACAATACACAGAGCTATTGGTCACATATGTGAATTTAAATGTTATTTTGATTTCAATCTAGTTATTCAATCAAATGCTTGTTTAAAATGATTGGCTAGTGGCTAGGCTTGGGACAGTAGATAAAGAAGAGGCACAACAGTTAACAGGATAAAAGAATTATCTCTGCAACTGTATCTGGCTCTTGGTACCACCATGGTTACTCTAGAATCAGTTAATAACTTTAACAATAAAAAGTGTTTATAAGTTTTCAAGCAAACAATGGCTGATTATATTTCTGGAAGCTGCAGTGCTGTATGGCCCATTAAGTGTCTTATGAAGTTAAAAGTTACTATGGGTTGGGTATTAACCACAGATTCCACCACACAATGTCTAGCTTAAGTCTTTAATGAACCAACTCATTTACATTCTAAACATCAGACACACACTTCTTCATTTTCTACACCTGGTGCAAGGCCATATCTCTACACTTCTAACTTCATCATAGACATCAGCTTTAAAGCTACAGTCTGTAGATTAGCCTCAACTAGACCAAAACCCTCTTCTGTCAAAAGCACACTCACACAAGTGTAGGGCTTAGTGAGTGTCAGCAGGACAAGGAAAACAAGCCAAAGTCAACAACGAACATGTGAGGATGAGGAAAGGACCAGCATCAGGAGGGTGAGGAAAGTGGATTTACTGATGTAAATAAGTGCTGTAATAAAATAAAGCTAGACTCGAACAAAAGTGGACAATACCCTCTGTTTAGGAAATAAAATGTGGACCCTTTATCCAAACATGAAAGCAAGACTCTGTCTCTGCCCTATCACAGAAATTGTCACAGCGTTTGAGTCTGTGAACAAACAGCCCCCACCTTTGCTCTTGCTCCTCTCTTGACAGAGAGCACACAGTGTCAGCAGGATAAGGAAGCAGGCAAAGGTAAAAGAAGGGGTTAAAAATAAGTGTGAGGAAGAGTAAAGAGACAGGAAAAGAATAATAATGTTGATCATACTAATCTCTTTGCAAACAGGTTCTCTAAAGTTGCTAAAGTAACAACTGTTATAATGGGTGCACAGAAAGTGCTGGAAGGTGTTACAAAATAAAATGACATTATTTTTAAAGATTTTGTTAAAAAAAAAAAAAAAGTTCTTACTAAGGTAGTTAACTAAAACTAATTTGGTTTGGTATCTATCTGGTGTCTGTCTTGTCTTGTGTCACGTGTTTGGTGCAGCTGCTGTGTGTATCTGTTTTGTGTGTAGGTCTTTGAACACAACCTCTGGGTTTGTTTTAAAACAAGAGGCTGAGTTAACAAAAATAATGTTTTTAATATTTGCTATAACAACTGTTTGATTAAAAATACAGTTAAGTAAATATTACAGTGTGACTGTAATGAGTTTAATCTGAAATAATGTTAGTGATGTGACTTAATTCATTCAGGTCCCCTATCTGAGATCACATCCAAGGGTAGACCAGTTGTCGCGGCTTCGGTGCTGCAGGTCGTGGTTGACCCCCAGTAGAACGCTCCTGTCGCCGTACTCGGATTCGCTGGTCTATCCGAATGGCTAGTTTCATGAGGTCATCCAGGGCGGGGGTAGATCTCTGGAGGCTAGTTCGTCTTTCATATACTCGACCAGCCCACGTGTGAAAGCATGGTGAAGGGCTGGGGTGTTGAAGCCACTCCGACTGGCCAGGGTACGAAAGTCTATAGAGTATTCAGCCACGGACCGAGACCCTTGGCGCAGATGTCCTACACTGTTGGCTGAGTCTGATTCAGAGTTGTCTAGGTCAAATACCTTGCGCAGTTCATCAGAAAAAGCTTGAAAGGTGAGAAACGCCGATGATCGATGTTCCCACTTGGCTGTTCCCCAAAGCCGAGTTCGTCCAGTCAGGTGATTTACAGCAAATACCACTTTAGCTGCTTCGGAGGAAAAGGTACTTGGCTGTAAACAAGATGGAGCAGTTGGTGAGGAATGGATTACATCCACCCGGTTTTCCATATCATTCAGGAACTCCCACCTGTGCTTCCAACAGTGGCTGGGAAGGAGGGGGCGCAGCAACAGGGATGGTTGAACTTAAGGGGCAGGATCTTGAGCTGTTGTCAGACGAGTACTCAGTTGGTCGGTTAGGAGATCAATCTGGGCTGCCATAGCATTGAGGGCCTGCTCCTGCTGTGCAGCTGCTTGCCGGAACGCAGTAGTACAACTGAGACGCATGGCGCTGGAGAGTGTCTTCAATGGCAGTGAATCGGTCACGGACTTGTCCTGTCTCAGGTGAGTCCATGTTGGCGGTGACCTTGGGCTGAACCGTGTGGCTTGAGAGCACTGGCTGGAGGTGGAGCGTAGAGCCAGGCGCTGGAGTTGAGAGTGGTGACCTTGGGACTAGCTCTGGCACTTGAGTGCGCAGGCCGGAGGTGGAGCGTAGAGCCAGGTGCTGGAGTTGAGAGTGGTGACCTTGGGACTAGCTCTGAAGCTTGGGTGCGCAGGTAGGAGTGAAGAGCCAGGTGCTGAGCAGGAATATGAGTGGTGAGAAGGATAACAGGTGTACTCACTGAAGTAGCAGAGGCTCGGCAGAACAGGAGAAACTGGAGTTTAGTTGAATGAGAATTAGAAGTCTTCTCTGGAAATCCATGAACAGGCTCGATGTTCTCCTGCTGGAAGCAAAACAATCTGGCAGAGAAGAGCTGGACTGTGACTGCTTATAGACAGGGCTGGCTGATGAGACAATGAGTTTCAGATGTGGAGGCAGGAGTAAGGTATGTGGGAAAATCTGGAGTGGAATCCACATTTTACAACATGAACTGTTCTGGGGGGTGCTGCTCGCCTGGTACACACAGTACTGACACTGGCTCTCAATTCCACTCCTAGACTCTGATATTTACTTTTAACTACTACTTGTTTTTATTTCTGGTATTGATAAAGAAAAAAAGAAAAAACAGTTTCTTTTACATGAGTTCAACTATTGAGTTGTGTATCTTTTTAGTTTAGAGCGAGGTCTGCAATGAAGACACCATTCTACTCGATGTCACCAAATGTCTAATAATAAGTAGACGAACTAATCAGTAGACAAACACTCTCATAGCTCTCATGTGTCCTCTTGTATTATTCCACCGTTTGTCTGTGAATTTTAACTGAATTTTGACACTTATGCTATTACTTTTGGGAAGTCTGCCTTTTATAATTTTTGCAATATTTGGATTTTATGCCTTTTGTTTCTGCCAATTTTAGATTTCTTTTGCAAACTTTTCTGCAACGTTTTCCTCTGCAACCACCTGCAGTGACTTCTGCCAATGCTACTTTAAATTAGTTTTGCTTTTAGTAAAACAATATTATTTAAAGTAATGGTTGAATAACTCACTCTTCTAAAGCACATGTGCTTTTTGTTACATGGTGTAAAAAAAAGAAGAAAAAAAGCCAAACTGAATTCAGACAGAACCACGTGAATGAGTTAGTTCCTGACAGGCCATATGTTTTGACATATGACATCTGTTGTAGCAATACAGTTAGATGAGCAAATCCATCAATAATTGGATAAAAAATGCATTGAAGATGACACTGAAACTGCTCATTTAGCCACTAACACAGGAACTGAAGCTTGACTTGGTGTGGGGGCTGAACGTTGAAAGTCTTACTCCTCCTTTAGCTGCACTAGCGGATGGATAGATACTCAAAACAGACCCTTTCGGTATGAGTAACTGTGTGTGGTGGTTGGTATTTTGTGGGCTTTTATTTTGGTTTCACTGTTGGTGTTGGTTTTGGGTAACTTGCTCTGTTCTCCCTGAGGCACCCTTCCCCCGCGGCATTGAGGAGTGATTGGACACACCTGTTTCTGCTTCACCATCAAGTCCTGACTTAAGGCCAGCAGAGACACTCCTCAACGCCAGAGTATCCAGATAACCTCCGTGGTATCAGCTTGGCTCCATTTCTGCATTTGGTAAAATCTCCTATGATCACTTGTGATTTTGTATCTAACCTGTGCCTCTCCTTCTGTTTTTTCCAGTGCCTCCCGTTGCCCTCACAGCCCAGCACTCTCCAGTAGTTTAATTTGGATTTTTTGCACTTGTGGCTATTTTTGTGAACCCCCCTGCACCTGTGTAAATAAATTGTCTATACCTGTACCGCTTCCGCTCCTGGGTCTTATTTTCACCCCACACGCTACAGAATGCTCTGGCCAACATGGACCCAGCGGATCCAGACACCATTAAGACAGCAATCACCCGACAAGGATTTCGGCGTGGACAACATGAAGACATGTTACAAGGTATCATGGAGACTCTCCAAACCCTCAGCAATCAGGTCTCTGGCCTCACAGAACAGCTTCTGCACCCCCTTCCCCTCCAGCACCGTCTTCACCTCCTGCCAGCCTGCACAGAGAGAGAGAGCCCTTCGTCCCATCCCCTGAGCCCTACACTGGTGAGATTGGGGGGGCTAATGGGTTTATATTATGTTGCTCCTTGGTCTTCGATCAACAGCCCCTTAGTTACCCTTCTGATAGGGCTAAAATTGCTTATACTATCAATTTGCTTCGGGATAGAGCTGCTCAGTGGGCCACTGCTCTGTGGGAACCCCCATTCTTTTGTCTTTTGCTAGTTTCTCTAGTGAACTGTGCCGAATTTTTGATCACCCCCGGCAAGGACAGGAGGCTGCTAAACACTTGTTTTCCCTCGTTCAGGGTTCTAGATCGGTGGCCGATTTTTCTATTGATTTTAGAATAGCAGCTTCAGAGAGCGGGTGGGGGGAGCGCGAGTTGAAAGGGGTGTTTCTCAGAAACCTTTCCAGTGGACTCAAGGATAAGTTAGCCTCTCGGGATGAGCCGGACTCTTTAGAGTCCTTTATTTCGTTAGCCATCCGCATAGATAACAGGCTTAGGGAGAGGCAGAGGGAGAGAGTACAGACCAGTCCCACCAGAGGTCGTAAGTCAGCTTCCTATTCAGGTCAGTCAGCTCACTCCAGCCCTCTTCCCCCACCTCCGGTTCCCGCCTCCTCCAGCTCGTTCCCCGAGGAGCACATGCAGGTGGGCCGGGCTCGCCTACATCCCAGTGAACGACAGCGCCGATTCCACCTACGGTTGTGCATCTACTGTGGCCAGGCGGGTCACTTCCTGGCTTCGTGTCCCCAGACGCCAAAAGGCCAGGCTCACCAGTGAAAGAGAGCGCCCTGGTGAGTCAGACCTCTACTGTCCCTAGCTCTCCTGTACGCTTAACTGTTCCCTCCTGTCTTCTCTGGGGAAGAGAATCGCTGCCCTTGAAAGCTTTAATTGACTCTGGAGCGGATGAGAGTGAATGAATCCAGGATGAATTGGCAGCCCAACTCAACCTCCCGTTAGAGCCCTTAGACGTTCCTAAGAGTGTCACCGCCCTTGATGGTAGATAGCTTATAGCTCAAGTCAAGTTTCGCACAGCCCCTGTCACCCTCATCATCTCAGGTAACCACAGGGAGGATCTGCAGCTGTTTGTCATTCCTTCTCCTCATGCTCCCCTGGTCCTGGGTCTCCCCTGGTTGCTGCTCCATAACCCCCAAATTGACTGGAAGGCAGCCAGTATAATCAATTGGAGTCCTCACTGCCACTCTCATTGCTTGTGTTCTGCTAATCCCCTCATTCGGCGTTCCCCTGTGACTCCTCCGTCCCTGGACCTCTCCTCTGTCCCTCCTGAGTATCACGATCTGGCCCCAGTGTTCAGTAAGGAGTTGGCACTCTCCTTACCCCCACATCGTCCTTATGACTGCCCCATAGACCTCCTCCCGGGGGCTCCTCTTCCATCTAGTCGCCTTTAAACATGTCCCGTGCAGAGAAGGAGGCCCCGGAGGTGTACATTCAAAACTCTTCTTCTCCTTTGGGCGCAGGATTTTTTTTTGTTAACAAAAAGGACTCCTCTCGTCGTCCCTGCATAGATTTCCGTGGACTCAATGACATTACCGTTAAAAATAAATATTCACTCCCTCTCATGGACCCATCCTTCGAGCCCCTCTGCTCCGCTACCCTCTTTACTAAGCTCGACCTCAGAAACGCCTACTACCTCATCCGTATCAGAGAGGGGGACGAGTGGAAGACAGCATTCAACACCCCCCTGGGCCACTTTGAATACCTGGTAATGCCATTTGGACTCACTAACGCCCCTGCTGTCTTCCAGGCCCTCATTAACGATGTCCTACGGGACATGTTAAACCGGTTTGTTTTTGTTTATCTAGATGACATTTTGATTTTCTCCCGCACCCTTCAGGAGCATAAGCAACATGTCCGGCTAGTTCTCCAGAGGCTCCTCGAGAACAAGCTGTATGTCAAGCCGGAGAAATGTGAATTTAACTCTGCCTCTGTTGGTTTCCTGGGTTACGTCATCGCTAAGGGCCAACTGCAACCCGACCCTGCCAAGATTCAGGCAGTAACCACCTGGCCCACCCCAACCACCCGCAAGGAGCTTCAGAGATTCCTCTGCTTCGCAAACTTCTACAGGAGATTCATCAGAGACTACAGTAAAGTAGCTGCACCCCTGACAAAACTCATGTCCCCCAGCTCCCACTTCCAGTGGTCACCTGAAGCTCACCAAGCTTTCACCCGGCTCAAGGAGCTTTTTACCTCTGCCCCGTCCTCAAACACCCTGACTCAACTCGCCAGTTTGTTGTTGAGGTGGATGCTTCTGACACCGGTGCAGGAGCAGTGTTATCTCAGAGAGATCCTCTAACCAACAAACTGCATCCCTGTGCTTTCTTTTCTCGCCGTCTGTCCCCAGCTGAGAGAAACTACGAATTGGGGAACAGAGAGTTGCTGGCTGTGGTTTGGGCATTACAGGAGTGGAGGCACTGGCTGGAAGGCACGACAGTCCCTTTTTTAGTCTGGACTGATCACAAGAACCTAGCATATCTACGCTCCGCCAAGAGGCTTAATCCCCACGAGGCCAGATGGGCACTGTTTCTGAGTTGGTTCAACTTCACCGTTTCCTATCGCCCTGGTTCCCGCAACACGAAACCCGACGCCTTGTCACGGCTCAACGCTCCTCCCTCGGACTCGGAGAGTCCAGACCTCATCCTCCCTCCTTCCTTCTTCGTGGGTATGGCATCCTGGGAGATCGAGTCCATCGTCCAAGAGGCTCAAGCGCAGCAGCCGGACCCAGGAACAGGACCTCCCAACCGAAGGTTTGTGCCGGACTGGAGAGTGGGCTCATTCATCAAAGCTGACGTGTCACCCTGGCTTTCATCGAACCCTCCAATTTCTCCACCAGAGCTTCTGGTGGCCCAATATGTCTGTGCCCGGGGTAAAGCGTCTCATCAGCCTCCAGCTTGCTTGTTACACCCTCTGCCCATCCCTAGTTGTCCCTGGTCCCACATCGCCCTGGATTTTGTCACTGGACTTCCCCCGTCAGAAGGTAACACAGTCATTTTCACTATCATTGATTGTTTCTCTAAGTCTGTTCACTACGTGCCCCTCCCTAAGTTACCTTCTGCACTTGAGACTGCCCATCTCCTGGTTAACCATGTTTTCAAGCTACATGGGATACCCCTCAACGTGGTGTTGGACCGGGGACCCCAGTTTGCGTCTCAAGTTTGGAGGGAGTTCTGTAAAGCAGTGGGGTACTGTGGGGGTTGGTATTTTGTGGGCTTTTATTTTGGTTTATTTTGGTTTTGGTTTTGGGTAACTTCCTCTGTTCTCCCTGAGGCACCCTTCCCCCTCGGCGTTGAGGAGTGATTGGACACACCTGTTTCTGCTTCACCATCAAGTCCTGACTTAAGGCCAGCAGAGACACTCCTCGACGCCAGAGTAACCAGATAACCTCTGTGGTATCAGCTTGGCTCCATTTCTGCGTTTGGTAAAATCTCCTGTGATCACTTGTGATTTTGTATCTAACCTGTGCCTCTCCTTCTGTTTTTTCCAGTGCCTCCCGTTGCCCTCACAGCCCAGCACTCTCCAGTAGTTTAATTTGGATTTTTTGCACTTGTGGCTATTTTTGTGAACCCCCCTGCACCTGTGTAAAAAAATTGTCTATACCTGTACCGCTTCCGCTCCTGGGTCCTATTTTCACCCCACACGCTACACTGTGTTTCCTTCTACAAAAAGTAGGCCTCATTGAGTCTTGTCAGTCCATCATATGCTCTAATTCCATTCAGCTCGTGGGCGATTAAACAATTGCCTATCAACAATAAATTTACAAGCTTCTTCTTGTGTTTGTTAGAACCTATTGAGCTTGTTGATCCAAGTCTAAAGAACGAAGGGAAGTTTGTTCCAGTGACTGTGCTGGTCCAGTTGAGCTCTGTGTGTGTTCATTGTTTTAATGCTGTGTTGTAGTTGGGTGTGTTTCAGGTCTGACAGGAGACTGTTCAGTTAACGTCAGGTGTGGTGTCTGTGGTGAGGTCTGGAGCAAAAGTACTTCACTATGGTTTTATCACCTAAGGAGGAGTGTCTGCTGTTGAGATTAAGGCTCTTAAATCATTCAAGTGTTCATTTATTGGTAATTATCATCCAAAATGTATACAATACAAATAAATGCAGAGGAAGGAATCACGAGAGTCAAAGACAAAAGGTCACTCTTGTGACTCCAAAAATAAAGAGAAGCCCCATATTTTTCTTCCTGTGTGGCTCAGGTGCACATGATCCTCCTCACATGAATAAAAAAGAGGTGGGAGCAAGAGAAGAGAATCCTGGGTGGTTCGTAGTTGAGACAATTATCATTATGACTCTTTCTAATAATATATATATATATATATATATATATATATATTTGCAGTATTCAAATGTTAAACGAAACACAAAGAATAATCAAAGTGATAAAGTTCTTTACAGAACAAAAAAAAAATCAGAGTAAACGACACAAGATTTAGTTTAAAGTAAATATTACTAAATGTTTCTGAAACCAAAAGATAAGGAAAGTGCTAGGGAAAAGAGAACAACAAGACCCAGTTGCTGCACTATGTGATCACTTTACATTTTAATGTCTATATTGCCTATTCATTTTATATTTTATAAGTTTCTATTTTATATTTCTTTAGTTCTGTGTTACGTTTTCTTGTGTGCTGTGTAATATCTATTTTGCTATTGGTTGCAGGTAAAATAGCAAAAAAGCATTTTACTGTGCATTGTAAATAAATCTTATCCATCTTCAAGAAGAAAATAGGTAGTAATGTTAATAAATGTTTGGCATGGTAATCATTTTCTGTCCACAGGTCCAAGAACAACACAAAAAAGGGTATTTTTGTCATTCACAATACTAAAAGGATCTATAAAATATGAAAAATGTGGAATGGTGCCAGAACAAGATGCTGTTGGTGAATAACACATAACCATGTGTTTAATATCGATGCTAGTGACTGGTGTGGCAAGTTATCTCATATATTTCCATGCTAATGTGTTTATTGTTGCTGCCTAAACATTTCACATCATGTACACAATGTCAATTTGTTGTTTCAAAACATCTTGAATGGTTTTGGTTTTCCTCTCATCTGCACACAGTTTTAATCACTTCACTTGGGGGAGTGTCAATGGTTCAGAAGTGGTTAGAAATGAATCTACTGAAACTAGTAAGTAAAAGTGAATGTTGTAATCAACTATTGCCGAACAGTACTACACATGTTTAAAAAAAAAAAAAAAAAAAATCAAAGCTATCATTTACCTAAACAATATTAAGCTGAATGTTTCTCTCTATCCAGGGGGCAGGAGCGGACCTTTCATAGAACTTGGAAAAGTGCGGGTGCTGCTCCCTGACAGTCTGCAGGTATGTGGAGGCTTACAGCTGAGTCCCATACGAACAGCCTTATGGTACATGTCTTTAGATTATTTTATTCTAAGATAAAGGATTTAAAGATAGCGGCCTAACACACCCCATCAATGTATAAACTTACTGCTGCAGAGTAATTTGAACTAATGCTGCTCTTAGGTTTCTGTGGAAACTGCATTAGATGTGTGGATTAAGTTTTATGTATTTTACCGGTATAACATGTGTGTCTTAAAATCTGGTGAAATGGCAATAGTCTTCATTGCAAATAAAATAAATTCACTTAGGAATAGATAATAAGCAAAACTTTCGGGTCTAAAAATAATGCAAATAATAAAAGTAGCCTATGAAATATAAGGAGAAAACAACCGAGTACAGCAACATCTAAGTTCTGACAGTTATGTTTCTTAATATCAAAGAAATAATTGCTGTTATCAGTGGCGGGCCGTGTATTTCACGCTTAGGCCTTTAGTGACGTACCACTCATAGTTGCTCGTCTGGAAATGACGGACAAACCCTTTTCCTTTCCAGGCTAGCTAGCCATCGTGAAACACCTTAGTACACCGTGGGACACCGTGGAACACCGTGAAAACTAAAATAAAGACAAATACGATGTTTCAAACTCACATAAATCACACATTTCCATTGTAACAAGGTTATAACAGCGTTACAAATAAACTTTACTGAGTGCGCCTGTTTGACCAGTAGTAGAATGATTTCGTAGGCAGATATTTGAGTCTTTATCTATCTTTGAGTCTATATCACTGTTTTTCGTATTTCTCTGACTTCTCTCGTGTCTTTTATCTCCCGCTACTGCTCAAATAGACTTCCGGTTTGCGAGATCACGTGACTCATAAAAAGTATAATTTCTTGTTAAGCACAGGTAATTTTACCAATAAAATAAACACTTTAAGCTATAAAGTCATTACACATTACTATAAAATGATTGTGCAATTATTAACCATAATTAACCAAAAAGAAATCTCGTAGCATATTTGCACTTCCTGTTGTCACGGTAACATATATACAGTCCATTATAGCGTCAGCTACACCAATCACAGGACGCGTACACGTCCCGTTCAACGTAAGACCTTCTAGCTGGCCTTGGTCTGCAGAATCGAGATCTGATTGGCTATTGCAACTGACTGTGTCCGTTCACTTACAGTGCACAGGGGCCTGCTCTGTTAATTTTGAAGGTGTCAACACAACACAAGCTAGTTCAAATATAATTGGGTAAAACCTCTACCATAATAAACAACATTGGAAGCCACTCAACTAAGTGGATATAATATGACATAAAGAGAACAGAGAATAGAGAATAATTTTGTTTACATATTTATGAAAATAAAATAAAATAAATGTACTTTTCTGAGCATGTTTAGGCCAGCAGAGAAGGCCTTGCTGGCCCTGACGGCCCACCACTGGCTGATATATTGTTTTATGTAGAGGTGAATACAAATAAAGGAAATGCTTTTATTTCAGATAAAAGGAGAAAAGTGAATGCATTGTGATTACTGTGTGAAGCTTATGTATGTATTAAAGAAGTCCTCTCTGTTATTCATGTGACACTGATGCATTTGTGATTGTGAAATGCACAGTTATGGTTTTAAAAGGAGTATTTGTTACTTAGTTATGGCTGCAGAATCTAAGGTTAAAAATTAATTGTTTAAAATCAATTTCAACTTATTAATGTTGAGCTTTGAAGAAGATTGTTTCATCAGAGGAGCCTGAACAAAATGGATTCACTTGGAGATCAGTTAGGGAACTCGTTGTATCGGGCATAATAATCCTATGTTACGACGAGGTTAAGGCATGGGTGTGTACCCATGACCTTTAGAGCCCTATGGAATACTTCTCCACTGGAAGCAAATGGAAGCTTGCCTTTGCCCCACATTGCCCCTCATTACCCTGTCCCATTGCACTCTCAGTGCAGTCTCACTGTTCGGTGTGAAGAAATGGACTGTTCTTTTAATTAATAACTCAATTGCATCAAGATGTTGTGATCATTTTAAGGTCATTGTTTCTGAAGATGTTGTAAGCCTTCCAATGTATACCATCTGTATTGGAATGATTTTAATATTGCAGGAGAACTAATTGGCTGCTGGTCATCTTTTACTATCCCCTGTGCCAATTACCGGAGGTAGACGTTTGGTGATCAGTGCCCATCGCACCATAGTTCTGAAGCCTTAGACGCATGTGTTTTTGCTAGAAACAATATTCATTCATATTGGGTGATTGGTGACTAATGCGACGCATGTCTCAGCGCTTTGGGGGTCCCTGGAATTGTAGCAATATTTTCCTAGAACAAAGGGTGAGTTGTCACAGATTAATGTGATAAAATAGGTTTGGGAGCAAGGCCACACCTCAATAAACCTTTAACACACCTTAGCTACACCTTAACCACACCTCTAATATTCCCAAAAGCCCTATTTATACCCGTCAGTTTCATTTGACACTACTCCAGGTTTGTTATCTTGACCCCACCCAGCCAGGCCCCTTTTCTACATACCTATTTTTTCTTTTAGCATCCTCTCTTACAACTAGACCCCAGGAGGGGGTCTCTTGTCATCACCAGAATCGTGACTTATCACTTTATTTTGATTCATACACATGTCAACTCTACATAGTTGAGGTGCAGTCCTTGCTAGTGAATAAGCTTGTGTATCATGTTGCCCTGAGTGATGTTACTGGAGAAGGCCTCTGCTAAAGTCACTACACTAACTTTAAATCTTTAGCCAAACCCTGTTTTAGATCATTAACAATCTCCCCCATTATCAGCAGTGTTTTTGGTGTGAACTGAGTGTAAGCTGGGACTGCTAAAACTTCTGGTATCTGTGATTATTATTATTTCTCAGAAGCGAAAATAATTCAGTTCAGTTTTATTTATATAGCCCAGTAACATCATAATTGCTGTAATGAGCTTTACAAAGACAAGGCAGCAAATAGACAAACAGGCTGTACTAACAACATCCCTTGTCCATACACCCTCCACCATGGTAACAAAAAACTAAAAAAAAAAAAAAAAAGCCATGGGAAAAAAAGAGAGACCTCGGGGAGAACAGGAGGGATCCACTCCCAGGATGGAGAAGCCGTGTCATAGATGTGTCTGGACAGGGTTTTTTTTTTTTGGTTTTTACATTATAATCATTCTTTGTCATGGCAGATGAAGATGATGGCTTTTGTGTAATTCAGGAGTGTGAGGTGGTGCTAGTTACAGTTGGAGCTGGGGGCCATATTTCCACCTTTTTGTGATGAGTTTCACTTCTTTGTTGTGCCCTTTATGCTCTTTATCTGCGTCAGAGCAGTCACGTGACTTCCCCAGCGCTCATGTGAACACTATCCTGCTCTATTCTGTGATTTTATGTATTATCAATCGTTGCAGCAAATACTATAGTTTTTAATCAGCTCACTGAAAACTCAACAAGCTTGAAAAGTACCTCTCCACCTGCCGACCATTCTCTTCACTCCCTGATAAATGGAACACAGCCATCACCAAAATTAACAATGCACTCATGGCCCAGTTGCTCTTCTGACACATCCACAATTAGTGTGTCAAATTTCAAAGTAAGTACTGGAACATTCTACCCTTTACACTTTTAAGAGTAATGCAAAAACATATATATTCATCTGACGCATACACTCATCATTCTGCCAACCTGCATACTGTACTTATTTACTAAAAGATATCGAGTAAAATCTGTGTTTTCGCTTACTACAGGACGCTTTCCTTATTTTCTCTTTCTCATTAAAACCCAAGAATGCTACATAAAAAAATATTTTACCACAGACACAGGTTCCTCTAAAAACCTGCCCTTCATCCTTTTTTCCCCCAAAATAATCACACCTGTGCCTCTGCCACTAACACCGCCCCTCTGATACTAGCCACACCCGCTGGCTCAAGTCTTGTTAAAAGCAGAGGAATTTCAGACAAAGCAGAAAAATCACACAATGAAGCTCGCCCTCCTCAATCTAACCTCACTCATGACATCACTGATGACATCGCACCTGGTAAGACTCCCACTCTGTAATTGCCTTATTATTGAAATTAAGCTTGTTTCTTTTTTAGTGATGTTGTGTTCTTGTTCTTCATACATCTGTCGTAGGAGTATTGCATACTGTATCTATATCTGTGTCTGTTCTATATTGCTGTCACTATTTGTGTGACTGTTTGTGTGTATGCTGGTGGCCCTTCAGGGGATTAGTATCTTTTTTAAATTATGAAATCATACAAATAATTTAAAAATAATAGTTGTTTTGAGAGCTGATAATAAGCATGTGTATCATGTTGCCCTGAATGATGTTAGGCCTCCGCTAAAGTTCTATACTAACTTAGGTTCACAAGTGCCTGGTTTCCTCTGGACTGGAACAGTATGGGTCAGCTCAGTTTGGTTTAGGGAAGCCTTTATGGTCTTGTATTTCCACTGTGCCTTTGTGTTTATTATAATAAACAAAGTTTTAATAAACTCTGCCAGCATAACCCTGTTATGCTGGCAGAGTTTTTACACTATGCATTGGTCAGATATATTGACTTTCATCAAGCCAACAAGCTCTAGTCAGTTTAACACATTTACCAATTGCTTGTGCCCTGTTTTGTTTTGCTCAAAGGTGGAAGATTATTATAAAGCATTCAGTTCTATTTTCATGGTTAGTGTACACACTCACTTAAGGGGCTTTCAGTAAAATACATTACTTTTCACACAGCTATAAATATTTTATTTTGAAAACACACTTTCTTTGTTACACATGTTTATGCTCTGAAATGCCTTTTCTAACTGCAAAAAATAATATTGTTGTCTGAACAACTCCATTAAACTATGGGTTTAGCTTGATGGAATGTTATGGATATGAACATTTGAAAGACCAAATAAACAACAGCACTAAAGCTGTAGATTATGGTGCAATTGATTGATTGTTTCCTCAACAACTGATGTCATGAGAGAGAAGATTAGTTTGCGCATTATGTCACATTCAGTTACACTTAGTGTAACACAGAATTACATAAAACTAAATGAAGATCATAATCAGTTAAAAAAGTGTGACTGTAATGTTGAGTGTAGGTGGTTTCACAAGTGATCCAATCCTGGCCATAAGTGTTGTTCTGTTCTGTTAATTGTTCTGTTCTGTTGTTATGTTACAGAAGAATCTGTGCTGACCAGTGCTCGAAAGTGGAGCGCTCCCATGGTCTATATCAATAAAGTGTATTTTCAGTGGTGAATGTCTTTTAACACAGAAAAACAGCTCAAAACAGAAAAGCATAAACGGAGAAAAGGGAGGCAACGTAATGTAACTCAATCACATTATGTTTAATGAGAGAGAGATAATTCTTGTTCTGATGCTGAAGTTGCAGCTAACACTAAGCTAAAATTAAACACCAAACTTCAGTTTGGTGAAATGCATTAGTATTTTGTGGAGGAAAAATTGGTCCAGTTTTATTTTTTTAATAAAAGAGAAGCAGAAGGAAATGTCCCCAGGCTGCTTTTGGGGGTGAGTGGAATCTTAGATAGGGATGGCAAAAAGAAAATCAGGTAGTAGGTAGGTAGGAGCTTTAATACCGCAGTAAATCTCAGTACCCAAGTACATCAGCTGCCGAAATACAGGAAGCATTTAAGTTTGAGCATTAAGAATTTGAGTTGAATGTATGTGTACAAGTAATATTAAGGTAAAAACACTAAATAGAGTGTTTTTGTCTTTTTCTTTTCTTCTCATTCTACTTCAGCAGACTCTAGGACAGGACAGGTTTGGTCTCTTGTGCTGCATGTTTGTCATGAGAAAAACCCAGAAACATGAGGAGAATCTGATTGAACCTGGGGCTAACTTCACTTGACTCACAACAAAACCATAGACCAAAGACAAAAGACATGTCATGTCATGAGGAGAATTTGAAAGAAGCTGGACTGAACCAGTTCTACAAGTTCCACCAGATCCACCACGCGTTTTGTTCCTGTCACCACAGGACTCGGCTCCAAATAGCCTTCTGCCAGTAACCTCACTGTGCTCAGAACATGATCTAAAGAAAATATTTTTGAATCCCATGTGGAAAATGTTTGATTTACAGCTTACATTTCACAATAACAAAAGAAGAAAGATGTGCTCAGGCTTTTTTTTTTGTGTAAGTGTTTTTGTGATGTTTTTAAACTTGTAGAAACAAGTTTAGTGTAGTGTGGTTCACAGGACTCAAACACACAATTCAGGAAGGTTTGTAAGGTTTCTTTATTGAGGCTTAAACACACTGGCCCACTGGAGCTGGTTGGCAACAAGAACAGGACTAAATCAGGAAGCTGGCGCTCGATGCGCGGACTGCACCCCGGAACGAGGGCTGGAGCTTAGGGCTGGAAGCAGAGAGCATGGGCTGCACACAGGAACTGGAGCTGGACCTGTGGCATTGAGCAGAGGACTGGAGGAAGGAACTGTGGGCTGAGCACAGGAACAAGGACTGGTGCTGCGGGGTTGATGAGTTGCTTCACGGAGAATGGACTAATAAATTGAGCAGCCATCTTCTTAGACTCCACTTGAGACCGGCGCTGATTGGCATACTTGGAGTATCTTGCAGAAGAACATAGGAGGGCAGAGCAAGCCCTGTTCCAGGTCCTTCTACAGCATCGGATGAAGGCTCAGACAGATGGGACACTGGCCTCTCTCTCCTGGGATGGAAACAGCGGTGGCTGTTACCCATAGGGGCATTTGAAGGAATAGACACCTGTGGCAGTACAAGTCAGGGGGTTATGGCCATACATAGAGTCGACCCTTAGCTGGAGATGTACCAGGGAGAAGGTCTATGACGCAATCAAAAGGATGATGTGGAGGCAGGGAGGTCGCCTTGGTCTTGTTACATCCTTATAATCGTAGTATTCTGCAGGAACATTAGCTGTAGCTGAAGCTCCTGGAAGGAGCTTGGGTAACCTGGCAGCAAGACAAACCAAATGGAGGAATGGCTCCAACCCAGGATTGCTCCAGAGTCCAAGTCTGTATGGGGAGTGTGGCATCTGAGCCAGGGGTGGCAAAGAAGAAGTGGAATCAGAGGTGAGTGGATCAGGTGGGAGCTAATAGTCTCTTGATGGTTACTGGAAACAAGGAGGGTAAGTGGGTTAGTCTGGTGTGTAACAGTTTCCAATCCCATGCAGGCAGGAACAGGCGGGACTTGAGAAAGACCCAACTGCTTGGAGAGAACATTGTCCATGAAGTTAGCATCAATAATAATAATAATAATAATAATAATAATAATAATAATAATAATAATAATAAGTCAATAAACGTGGGCAAAGTCTGTGGGCCCCTGGGAGAAGAAGCTTGGTGTGAAAAGGAGGACTACATTGGGAGGCTCCACTGGTGAGGCTCAGCAGTACCTCTCCTGTTACTGCTGATTCCAGCCATTTAATGGACAGGAAGCAACCACATTGCCCGCCCCTCAATAATAGAGAGAGAGATTCTGACCATCTACAAAGCTTTTCCTCTGGAGGTGTAAGACCAACCTGCATAGGTTCAGTGGGGTCAGAATGAAACTGGTTCGTCACTGCTGGAATCAAGGTTGATGGCAGATGCTGGGGGTTGGACTGGAAGGAATGTGAAGGACCCCTCGAGGAACACTTCTTACGATGGACTTGTGTTTGCTGGTCGATGCAAATTGCACAGCAAATTAAAAAAAGGTCATATATAACCTTCTGGTGGAAGGTTGTGAGAGACAAGCTTGTCCGTTATGTAATCTGCTAGCCCTAGGATGAGACTTAGTGGACAGCTGGCGTGTTAAATCCACTTCTTCTGGCTAGGGTGCAGAAGTCAATGGAATGGTCCATTACTGACCTGGTTCCTTGCTTTAGCTGCAGGAGATCATGTTCAGCTACAGTCACTGTTTTCCAAGTTGAAGACCTTCCTTAGCTCCCCCGAGAAAGCTTGGAAGCTGGTACAGGCTAGTGTCTGTCTTTCCCACTCTGCAGTTCCCCAGAGCCAAATGTGCTTGGTTGTAAGGCAAACAAGATGGAACAGTTTGTGAGGAAAGGGTTGCAGCCACCTGGCTCATCTGCGTAGCATTCTGGAGCTCCCACTCATGGTTCCTGCAAAGACTGTAGGCCAGTTGGATTGGGGAGAAGGGAGGTTGTGGACAGATGCAGGAGCAGCAGCAGCCAATAGTCTCTATAATTGAACTGTCAAGTGCTGGATCTGGTCTGAGTCTATTTGAGAGCCAAGGCGTTGCAGGGGGTCCTCGATGGCAGTGAAATGGTTAACCATTCTCTCTGCATTTGCTGAGTCCATATTGGCCAGATTGTTCTGTAGTGTGGTTCACGGGACTTAAGCGCAGAATACAGAAAGGTTTGTAAGGTTGCTTTATTAAGGCTCAAACACATGGGCCTGCTGGAGCTGGTTGGCAACAAGAACAGGAATGGATCAGGAAGCCAGCGCTGGATGCACGGACTGCGCACCAGAATGAGGGCTGGAGCTGTGGGCTAGAAGCAGAGAGCATGGGCTGTGCACAGGAATGGGGGCTGGACCTGCAGTATCAAGCTGCAGACTGGAAGCAGGGCTAGAAGCCAGGAGTGCAGGTTACGCAGAGGAACGAAGCACAAGCCAGGACGTGGGGAAGCAGGCCAGCGACCAGGCAACATGAAGGTTGGAGCCAACACAGGAGAATTCAGGTAGGTACTCAGAGGGAGGGGGTTACGGGCAGCCAAGACGGATCTGTGGAACAATATTAGTAGTCTTCTAGTAGTCAGAAGTTGCTGGGATGTTCAAACAAATGCTGATGAACAATCTAGCAGAGATGAAGAGGATAGAGGCTGCTTAAATGCCGAGTTGATTGCCATGAGCTGCAGGTGTGGAGACAGGTGAGACTGATGAGGTGAGAGATGGAGAGAAGAGCTAAGCTGGACTGCGCAGATCATGACAGTTAGATTCTCACAGTAACTGACTAATAAATGCCTGTCCAGGTTTGAGTTACATTAAATCCATTTCTTGAAACAGGACCAAAGGTTGTGCTCATTTGTTCTTATCGATAATGCATTTGAGGCTTTTGTAATTTGTAAGGATTGATTATTTATGATGTGTATTTAGATAATCAGATATAGCATCTGCACAGCTTAAGTTGTACCTACCTACCAAAGTAAATTGAACCTAAATAAATAAACCACTAAAATGTCTTAGAGTGTGTTTTGTCTTTTTCAGGTGGAGGCGGCCTCTCTTGAAGCTGGTGAGTGAAGGAAGGAAGTACAGAAGGAAGTAAGAGAGTAAAAGGATGTCTTGGACTAACAGTGTTTTTTTGTTTTTCAGACAAGTTGGTGGACATTGTTGAGACCATTGCTAAAGCCAACCAGGACACCAGTCAGTACTTCCTCATATTACATTTGATTGTCATTGTCATTATTACCACTTTTTAAGCTCCAGGTTCAGCCATACCCAAAGAGTACCTGCTCAGTTGTCTTTTGATTCAGTGTTGTCCTTAATATTAGTGGTATTGGCCCACAAACAGAATTAATATAACTTGCACATACTTTGTCCGATTTGGCTCAAGTTTGAAAAGTTTTGTCATTCTCTGGCCTTAAATAGGCTTAAATAGATTTATATGGGAAAGTATTGGTGTGATTGATTCCCAGCTTTCTTGAAGCACCCTAAATCCCCCAACTGAGCTTTTAGGAAACAGAGATGGCACCAGCACCGGGTCGGGACAGATGAGGGCCAATCATCGCAGCTTGCGGCTATATTTATTGAGTTATTCCTATTAGGCCTGTGCCTCACACTGAGGCGAGGAGCCTATTGGAACTGTAAAAGTGCTACGTTTTTGCTGCTTGCAGCCAGACATGAAAGTTTTATAACTCACACATACTCTGCCAGATTTGGCTCAAATTTAATTGTTTGCTCAGTCCTTGGAAAGGATGGGCACATCATTGCCCCCTGCCCAGCAAAAAAACCATTAGAAACATGTTTGTATGGGATGACAAAAATGTATTTTATCTTAGACAAACGAAATTCAGTACACGCTACATGACCCTGATAAAAAAAAGTTAATGATGGCCACAACTCCAATTGTATTGCCGTGGTAACCCTCACGATTTGACCACGGGACGTCCTAAAACCTCCTTTGTCGCAGATTAACTATGTACATGCATCATCCTGAGAGGTACAAAAAATTTGAATGTCGCCACGCCCCCTGACAAACAGGAAGTCCGCCATATTGAATTGATCATGTAACCAACTGATTCACACACTTTGTATTTTAATTAACTCATCTTAAGAAATTTGACTGAACAACTTCAAAATTGGTGAACATGATCTGGAGAAATGTCTCATCAAAAGTAGTAAAGGGTTTTGTAGAATATTACATAGTGTTATCACTATTTTTTGGTTATTGACACACAAACATAGAATTGATATAACTTGTACATACTTTGTCCAGTTTGGGTCAAATTTGAATCCTTTGCTCAGTCCCTAGATCTTAATACATTTATACGGGAAAAATAAGGATGGGCATGTTAGCTCCCCCTGCAGAGCAAAACAACATGTTTGTATGGGACACCAAAAATTAATTTTGTAGTTGACAAACCAAATTTAGTACACATATCTGTCACATGACCCTGATCAAAAAAGTCAATAATGGCCATGCCCCAACTCCAATTGTATTGAAGTGAACTTTGGGCTGGATTGCAACTTTACGAGAACAGACCTGGTTCAAAACACTTCTATTGGTGTCTATATGTGTCGTAGTTTTTACTGATGAATCACTTGTTGTTTCTGTAGTTTATTTGGTTCTGTAGTAAAGGTGCCACTAATGTATGTCTCTGCGTTTTCACAGTTTTATAGGCTACAACTGCCAACTAGTACTCATATAACACACGTACTGATAAGCTTATTACCTACAACTTCCATCGGTCACAAAACAATTAAGTAAATAAATATTTGTTGTTTCTGTCAAGCTTTATAGTTCAGCAAACTGGTGTCTCTTTTATTAGAGCAATGTTTTGTAATAATGTATTTTAGAAGCTGCTTTTGCACGCTGTCAATGTGTTTTTACTGTATTAGCTCAGTTTACAGTCATTTACAGCTTATGTTTTTGTGTCCAGCTGCTATCATTCATTCATTCATTTTCTACCGCTTAGTCCTGTTTGGGGTCGTGGGTGGCTGGAGTCTATCCCAGTATCTTTGGGCCTTAGGCGGGGTACACCCTGGACAGTGGCCAGTTTGTTGCAGGGCTAACACTTATAGACGAATATTGACAGACAACCATTCACTCTCACATTCATTCACTACTTTAGAGTTGCCAATTGACCTATACATGCATGTCTTTGGGCAACCAGAGACATGCCAATGATGTTTTTGAGTCAGCCACAGTCAGCCAAAGATGTTTGAGTCGGCTGGGATTTGAACTCACAACCTTCTTGCTGTGAAGCAGGAGCACTAACCACTCTGCGCCCCTCAGCTGCTATGAATGTTGACATATATCCTCCATGAAGCACTGGGGCCTCATTTATGAAACTTGCTAAGCTCAAAATGAGGGCTGATACTTAAGTACGCCACATTCCACGCCAAAGATGGGATGTATAAAAGCCTAACTAGACATGAAAGTGTGCCTATGCCAGTTCTGACCCTGCCGCACACACATTCTGGAGACTTGGCACAAAGATGACCCACTCGGCGAGGTGAACTGAAACAGTTTGAAAAATGTTGATGTGTGTGTGAAATTATTTCATTTCACTTTCACTTTTCACTTTATTTCTCTCAGAAAATACATGAATTTCACATGTGCATACTCATTTAGGAATAGTATTAATAGTTTTAAATAGAAAGTTTTGTTTCTTTTTTCATAATTTGGCTTAATTTTTATCCTAACAAAGTGGTTCATTGCTTGCACAACGCTGAAGCCCCTGCACACACAGCTCAGGGACCGTGACGCACACTGGCAGTGTGTGAAGGTCTTGTTGTGGAATGTGGTGTAAAGTGAAGCAGGGCAGATCCCTGATGAAGTGGCTGGACCTAATCTAACACAATTTTTAACACTGAAAAAAAATAAATGACCTTTTTCCAACCTCTTTTCATTACCAGGTAAATTTAGATTAAAGGCTGAAGGGCACAAATTTAGTCCCAAGAAATGCTTTTTTTGGTTCCATTTTATATTAGATTTTGTGTCTTTTTAGCCTTGTGATGACTTGTGACTGAGAGAAAATTAGGTAAGGTGTTGCTGTGCAGAAGTCTGTGAGTCAGAAAACCATTGCTTTGCAAAGAACGTCAAATAGCAGTAAACTTTGAGCAGTATTTTCTTCATAAGATCTCCAGGATCCCATTGCCTCTACAGTGAAGAAGAGGGATTTTACTTTGAGATGACTGTTTGAGATGACTGAGTAATATGGCGGATGCCGTTTGTGGTTGGGCACAAAGCTAACGTTAGCTAATCAAGCTGTAGCAATTATGCCCGTGGAAGAAAGCCTACTCGCAAAACTCCCGTGGCGGGCGCACTGGACCCGACTTCAACACCACGGGCCAGTGTCACCCAGACAACGCAGTCCACTGGCAGAGAGTGGCAGAGGGGCTCCTCCCGGGCAGCGGTTTCCTCATCCCGCCATAGGCTGTTAAAGGAGGCTGTCATCAGACACTCTGGAGGTCTTTCTCGCTGTGAAACAGCAGGGAGTCCTCCCCTGAGCGCGGGTGCCACTGCCCCGCCACAACACCGGTCCCCTGCCCCCTTCCCCGTTCTCGGACACGCCGCTGCAGTTCTCCACTCCTCCTCAGCCTCTCTTTTCACCCACAACACTGCTGGTAGGTGACTCTATAATCAGGTACTGTAGATTTTTTAATGCCTCCACATTCTGTTTTCCTGGTGCTACTGTGCAGACCTTGCTGGACAAGTTACCCGGGCTGCTGCAGGCAGTGTTATATTGTTATTGTTATACCTTGCTTAGACCAAAATTTAAAACCCAGATCGGCCCTACCAGGGGAAAAATTATCATTACCAAAGATTGGAGTAAAATGTGACAGTTGATGTGATTCTCCCATTTACTCAAGAACGTCATACCAGAGCTTGATTGTATTTTTTAGAAAAGGGTTTGTAGTCTTTTTAATAAGTTTCTTCTTATCAGCTAAATAAAGGTATAAATTTGGTGCAATATTGATAGAGACTCAACTGAGACCCATGCCGGTGCCTGGTCAGTAACAAAGTAGAACACTGCAGCTCTGATTTGAGCAGCCCAAAAGTACCAAGTAAAGTTAGGAAGTTGTAGCCCCCCTCGATCGTATGGGAGATACAATAGTGAGAGCCTGAGCCTAGGTCGTTTGTTATTCCAAATAAAATTTGTAAACAGTTTTCTCGAGGTCTGAAAAAAGGAGGCTGGTGGGGACAGCGAAATTGACTGAAAAAGATAACAATATTTGGGCAGGATTGACATTTTCAGTATATTAATATGGCCAATCAGAGATATAGGTAGTTTCATCCATCTGCTTATAAGTTGTGTAATTGTCTCAGTGAGAGGGTTGCAATTGGCTGTAATAAGATTATTAAAAGAGGGGGTAATTTTTACCCCTAGATAGGTAAAGCCTGTTTCTTACACTAAAAAGGGAATTTGAACTGGGGGGTGTTGCCTCTCGTTTTCATTTAAAAATAATATTACCGATTTACCATAATTTATTGTGTAACCAGAAAATACACTGAATGTCTCTATTAAGTGTAATATAGAAGGTAAGGATGTTTACAGGGAAGAACAGAACAAAATTACATCATCTCCATACAAAGCTATACGATGGTCTATCTCACCAATCCTAATTCCTGAAATACAGTCACAACTGCCATAGCTAAAAGCTCGATCGCCAGAATGAACGATCGAATTGTGCACCCTATGGGTTCCACAATTTCCTCAGTAGTGATATTGAGTTCAAGATTGGTTAAGGAATTGTCGTTCAGAATGGGAAAGTCTAATTGTTCTAAGAAAGTATGCCTGGCAAAAAATTTATTTGAATGGAGTCCGCAAGCAAAAATATGAAAAAACAGAAAAAAACAGTGATATGTAATTCATAGGGCTATCTGCAAAATTGGCCCTCCAGCGCCCCCTGCAAATTCAATCGAAAATTTAGTTTGTTGTAGAGACATGAAATTTGGTACATACATCCCTTATGTCATGACAAACAAAAAAGCCAATAATAACATGTGAAAGCCTTTGGCCAATGGAACATGGCCAAAAACTCACCAAAATTCCAAAAGTCTAACAAATAGATTTTTTTATTTTCAGTCCCAAAGAAAGAATATTGAAAAATGACTCAATGGCAACCCCTTGAAAATCAATATACATGGGGCCTATGGAAGCCGAAAGCAAATTTTTTTCAATGTTGAAAAATGAAACTTGGCAGATACATAGGCCACGTCAAGGCAAACAAAAATAATATATAGCTACCGTCATTCAAACTGTATCTCCTCCCAGAGTTTTCATCCAATCATGTTTGATATTATTTTAATGGGGGTGGCCATAACAAGGCGGCCATTTTTGGAAAAATAAAATCTCTTGTAACTTTCACAAACATTGTTGGATTTGGTTGAACCCAATGAAGAGTTGGTGCACATTAATGACCTGAACACAGTGTTATGCAATTTATAGGGCTATCTTCAAAACAGGCTCTCCAGCGCCCCCTACAAATTTATAATTGGGGCCAAAAATTTAGTTTGTTATAGAGACATGAAATTTGGTACACACATCTCGTATGTGATGATGAGCAAAAAAGCTAATGACAACCACCCCCTACTTGCAACTGTGTTGCCATGGTAATGCCCCAAATGTGTGAAAAGGTGAAATACAGTCCTGCCGAGGACATTTGCCCCCACGGTTGCAAGTAGAGGGTGAGGGCCTTTATTGCTGCTTGCGGCTTTAATTTCAGTTATCCTTCGTTTACAGAGTAAATGTATGGTTTGACTGACATGGAAGTTTTTAGTAAAGCCTTGGTCAAAACTTATTTTAATATAATTTGATGATGTAAAGCAATAAAAGGGAGAGAATGCAAACAGGGGTTACATACTTTGTCCTTATTCGTCACAAGATGTTTCAAAACTTCTCACTTCATCTTACTGCCTGCAGGTGGCCCTGAAAAAAATGCACATTCAATGATTAACATTTGATTGATTTACAAAAGAGTAATAATTTGTGGTTTAATCTTTTAAAAGTTAAATAAAGCCAATACAAACACCCACACAAAGTTTATTGTTTATTATTTGTTTGTTACTATTATTATTACTATTACAGCATGAATATATGCAAGATTTACAAGTTTCAAATAACACAAGGTACTCACAGTAGAGAAAGCAGTGTTGCATGGTTCTGTGCCACACGTTGTCCTTCATTTTTTTAAGTGCTCTGTCAAACAAAACAGGGTCAGTGGAAACATGCCAGCAGAATATCCGCCATGGTAGATGTGACCAGTGATGCTCTTTTTGTTGCTGCGAAATTTAGCAAAAAAAATAAACAACGCTTTTTCGCTGTGGCACATTCGCGTTCGGTGTGGAAGCACTCGTGACACAAACAGCTGACCAAAAAATATATTGCGCGAATTATTTGCACATCTAAATCGTGTTTGGTGTGAAAAGGCCGTAATGCTCTTTTTGTCAGTCAGTGTGCAAATACAAACCAGTCTGACCTAAAAATATCACATGCACACCATAAGGCCCAGGCGGAGGTCCGGGTGGGAACATAATACTGGCCCCAGGCACAAGATAACATTATACCTGTGCCTCGATCTGAGCCGAGTGTAAAATAGGGCCCATTGTTTCTTTTGGGGGTTTGTATCAAATATAATTCCATATTTATTTCACTGGTTCATTCACAAAGTTTTGTTTGTAATTAACATTGACTTTATGACCTACAGTGTCTTTTTCATCCTATTCACAACTGTTGCACAAAGATTAAGTCTTTGATTATTAGTTGTGGCTCTTCCTCTGAACTGTGATTCATTTCCATCTACTGGAAGCTGGGGAAGCTTTAATCAAATAAACGCTGCTCTGGTTGTGTTTTCCAGAGACTCCTTTGATGCATGGAGACACCGCTATCATAAAAGAAAGAAACGCAGATCCATGCACAAAGACTATTTGCAAATGGCCCAAAATCAGGAGTTATGTCAAAGTACCAATCTACATCAGCAGCAGATTCTGTAAGGCCTACCACACCTGTCCAAATCCAGCTAAAACATGTTTTAATTCAACATTTCCTGGTTTAAATCCACCTGAATCCCGTCTTCACAGTGACTCGGGAGCGTAATCTCCTCATCAGAGCTCTGCTGCCCTTTCATTACTTGACTTGTATCCGTTTTACCTGGAGACGATGGGAACGCAACTTCCTTTACTTCTATCCTGGAACCGGGTAAGAGTGTTTGGTGAATCAGGAACCAGAGTCAATCCAAATAACTCCTAACCAACTTTTCTTAAGTTCTGTGTGCACAGGAGGCTTCTTCAGGAGTTAGGAAAGGAGAGGGAGTGAAGAGGGAGTGAGAAGGAATGGGAGAAGTTAGGAACTGTCGAATGAAATTTGTATTCCCTGCTTTTTCACGTGTAACTCTCTGACCTCTGACCCAGCAGGTGTTGGTCGTTCCTGGGTCGTCAGAGGAGCTGGCAGCCTGTATCTCTTCAGAAAAATGGCTGTTTGTACACAGGGACCATTCAACATGAGGTTCTGCACGCTCTGGGTTTCCACCATGAGCATGTGCGCTCTGATAGAGATGAGCATGTGAGGATCCTTCCAGACAACATCCAGCCAGGTCCGACACCCTAAACACTTCCTTTATCACTTGTCTTACAACTCAAACCCTTCTGCCCTTGTGTCCTTCAGATAAACTCTTTAACTTCCAAAAAGAGTCCACCAACAACCTTCAGACGCCCTATGACCTCAAGTCTGTCATGCAGTACAGCAAGTGAGTTAAAATCCATCTGAAACCTGTTAAAATCCATCTAAAACCTGCCTAAATCCCCCTTAATACTCAAACCCCTCCACAGTTATGCCTTCTCAAAGAATGGTCTTCCCACTATTAAGTCTGTGATGTTTCCCTGGATGAGATTTGGATTTGCGAGTCACATGAGTGACATTGATGTCAAGAGAGTCAACCTGCTCTATCATTGTGGTAACTACTCAAACATTTGCTTGTATTTTTATTTTATTATTCATTAATTTATGGATTGACACAGGCAGATGAATTCCACTCTACACTCTACACCAGACCTGGTGGGCCACATCAGGCCCTCGACCTGCCCCTGGTCTTAGGATGCTTGTGTTAAAAAAGGAATGAATCCAAGACTTCTTTTTAAAGGCAACAATATTATGGAAAATAACACTATGTTCAAAACCTGCTCTACACTCTACAGTCAGTGCCAGAATGTGTTGTAGAGCAGATAAGCAGCTAGGAATTTGAATTAAACCCAAGAGCCAGCAGATGGTGCTAGATCCACAGGAGCAATACAGGCTTTTAAAAGCTGTTCTGTCATGATTATGACATATTGATGATACAAAGACAAATTAGAGAGAAAACCGGAGGGAGAACATAGAAGTATAGACATTTAGTGATTACACACACACACACATATATATATATATCTATAAATATATATATATATATATATATATATATATATATATCTATATATATATATATATATATATATATATATATATATATATATATATATATATATATATATATATATACATATATATATATATATACATATACATATATACATATATATATATACACATACATACATACATACATACACACACACACACACACACACACACATATTTCAGCTAGCTTGTGTTGCCTTCAGAATAAACAGAGCAGGCCCCTGTGCACTGTAAGTGAACGGACACAGTCAGTTGCAATAGCCAATCAGATCTCGATTCTGCAGATCAGGGCCAGCTAGAAGGTCTTACGTTAAACTGGACATGTACGCGTCCTGTGATTGGATAAGCACTTGCTAGAGCCTGAAAGGCAGCAATTTGCAGAATATCGAACTAAACCCAGAGATCCAACAGCTATCGTTGTATTTTTAACCCATAATGGCCGAAGGAGGAGAAGAGATTGATCTGGTTGCAGATATACTTTCCACGCCATTTTCAAGACTGGGATATATATATATATATATATATATATATTTACACATCTGTATATATCTCTTCATATCTCTAGCTCTCTTCATATCTCTTCATATGTCTTTCTCTATCTCTTCATATCTCTCTCTCTCATCATATTTCCCCCTTCTCTATCTCTTCATATCTCTATCTCTCTATCTCTACATATCTCTCTCTCTCTCTCGCTCTATCTCTCTCTATCTATCTGTATCTATCTCTCGCTCTATCTATCTCTCTCTCTCTCGCGCTCTCTCTCTATCTCGCTCTTGCTCTGTCTCTCTCTATGTTGCTCTCTCTTTCTCACTCTCTCTCTCTATCTTTCTCTCTCTATCTCGCTCTATCCCTCGCTCTATCCCTCTCTCTCTCTCTCTCGCTCTCTATCTCTCTCTCGCGCTCTTCCTATCTCTCTCTCGCGCTCTTCCTATCTCTCTCTCGCGCTCTTCCTATCTCTCTCTCGCGCTCTCTCTATCTCGCTCTCGCTCGCTCTCTATCACGCTCGCTCTCTATCTCGCTCTCGCTTGCTCTCTATCACGCTCGCTCTCTATCTCGCTCTATCTCTCTGTCTATCTTTCTCTATCGCTCTCGCTCTCTATCTCTCTCTATCGCTCTCACTCTCTCTCGCTCTCTATCTCTCTCGCTCTCTATCTCTCTCTCTCGCTCTCTATCTCTCTCTATCGCTCTCGCTCTATCGCTCTCGCTCTATCGCTCTCGCTCTATCTCTCTCTCTCGCTCTATCTCTCTCTCTCTCTCTCTCTCTCTCTCTCGCTCTATCTCTCTCGCTCTCTCGCTCTATCTCTCTCGCTCTCTCGCTCTAGCTCTCTCGCTCTATCTCTCTCGCTCTATCTCTCTCGCTCTATCTCTCTCGCTCTATCTCTCTCGCTCTCTCTCTCTCTCTATCTCTCTCTCTCTATCTCTCTCGCTCTATCTCTCTCTCTCTATCTCTCTCTCTCTCGCTTTATCTCTCTCTCTCTCTCTCTCGCTCTCTCTCTCTCTCTCTCTCTCTCTCTCTCTCTCTCGCTCTCTCTCTCTCTCTATCTCTCTCTCTCTCTCTCTCGCTCTATCTCTCTCTCTCTCTCTCTCTCTCTCTCGCTCTCGCTCTATCGCTCTCTCGCTCTCTCGCTCTCGCTCTCTCGCTCTATCGCTCTCTCGCTCTCTCGCTCTATCTCTCTCTCTCTCGCTCTCTCTCTCTCGCTCTCTCGCTCTATCTCTATCTCTCTCTCTCTCTCTCTCTCGCTCTATCGCTCTCGCTCTATCGCTCTCGCTCTATCGCTCTATCTCTCTCGCTCTATCTCTCTCGCTCTCTCTCTCGCTCTATCTCTCTCTCTCTCTCTCGCTCTATCTCTCTCGCTCTCTCTCGCTCTCTCTCGCTCTCTCTCGCTCTCTCTCGCTCTATCTCTCTGTTTCTATCTCTCGCTCTATCTCTCTGTCTCTATCTCTCGCTCTATCTCTCTGTCTCTATCTCTCGCTCTCGCTCTATCTCTCTCTCTCGCTCTCTCTCTCGCTCTCTCTCTCTCGCTCTATCTCTCTCTCTCGCTCTCGTTTTCTCTCTCTCGCTCTCGCTTTCTCTCTCTCGCTCTCTCTCTCTCGCTCTCGCTCTCTCTCTTGTTCTCTCTCTCTCTCTCTCGCTCTATCTCTCTCTCTCGCTCTATCTCTATCTCTCGATCGATAGAGTAAATCTCCATACTGCTGATTTGACTCGCTCCATCTTGTCATCTTCCACCAGGACTTGATGGTGTAGCGCCACAGACATACACACATTGTAGATCGGATAACTCCAATGACTGATCCAACTTTTTTTTTTTTTTTTTTTTTATAATAGGACTAGTCTCTGGTCTGAGTAATTGGATCAATGCATCCCTACTGGAGATGTTTGATGCTATGTATATGCACCTGGCTTTCCAGCCCAGGGTCTGCTAACTGGGGTTGGCTGGTCTTAACAGACCTCAGTGGACAGACTCAAACTATGGCTAAGGGTCAGTTGGCGCGTGTTAATTCTTATCAAAGGGTCATGTCTAGAATTAATACTTGCCCAATCAGGCAACTACAGAGGGCTGAACACTTGGGCAGGGGCTTTGACTTCAATTGCCCCGGGCAATTGGACAACTGTTATATCCAGCCCTGATTATTAGAATCGTCAAGTCTTTTCAAGTCAGAGTCACGTCATTGGAGTCGCAACTCATGAAAATTCATTAAATTTTTGACTGGAGACTGACTTGAGTCCACACATCTGGATAACATTACAAAAAATATTTGATGGGTCACAGGTTAGGATTATACAAACAATGAGCTTGAGTTTAGAAGTAACTAATGCTAGCTTGGTAATGCCGTCTGTTCTGTATATTGTGAAAAGTTTGAGTTCATGTTGAAAATGACTAATTAAAATGGGAGAGCAAATGTGGTGCGACCCCAGAAGCTCAGGTAGAGTATATGCCCAGCACGTGGGAGACCCAGGTTCGAGTCTCAGGCAGGTCACTTGCCCAATGTCATTCCCCACTCTCTCACCCCATTTCCTGTCTAGCTACTGCTACCCTATCAATAAAGGCCAAAAAATGCCAAAAAATACAAAACCTATGTAGGGGTGCACGGTAGCACAGTGGTTAGAGCTCCTGCTTCACAGCAAGAAGGTTGTGAGTTCAAATTCCGGCCGACCCTTAGCTGATTGTAGCCAACTCAAAAAACATTGGCTAACTCTGGTCTTTCTGTGAGGAGTCTGCATGTCCTCCTCGTGTCACCGTGGGTTCTCTCCGGGATGTCCGGCTTCCTCCCACCGCCCAAAGACATGCATGTATAGGTCAATTGGCAAATCTAAAGTATCCCTAGTGAATGAATGTGAGAGTGACTGGTTGTCTGTCAATGTTCGTCTCTAAGTGTCAGCCCTGCGACAAACTGGCCACTGTCCAGGGTGTACCCCGCCTAAGGCCCAAAGCTGCTGCTCCAGCCACCCGCGACCCCACAAATGGGATAAGCGGTAGAAAATGAATGAATGAATGAATGAAAACCTATGTACATACCGGAGCAGAAGGAGCAGACATGCAGGAGCAGACAATTCGGTCTTTCTTCTTACAGTCACACATTGCGCAGACTCTTCCCTTTTTTCAGTGAACTGCAGCATGTTTACACTGCCTTGTCTGATGCACTCCTCCACACCTGTCTAGGGCACCTAGTTCTGGGGGCACTTAACACTTAGGGCCCTATCTTGTGCCAGGCTTATAGTTAGTGACGCACGGTTGATTTGCCTGGATGAGCTGCCATGTGCCACTGTGGCGTTCTGAGGCGGGGTCTGGCGCATTTGCTCCTGGAGCTAAGAAACTCTGGGCCAAAGACTGAGTGAGGCCTGATATCTCTGATGTATTTTGAGACACAGACGCTGCACGAGACGAGTGTTTAGTGAAAATATGAAAGATTAACAGTGTGCTATTATTGCACAAAAAACAATGGAGCCTAAATCTAAAAACATAATACAGGCTATAATAATTATGATAGCCTTAATAACTATTGTAAAATAAGAAACCACAACAAACTATATTAAATAATATTGTCTAATACATTTAAAATTTATAATTATATTATGTTGATATTATAAAATTATTTACTTCAAATAGAGTGAAAAAGAAATAGTGGAAAAGTGGAAAATAAGTCACAGAAACACAGACCTGATGGCAATAACTCCAGCTTTTCTCCACAGGCCCATCCATGTGCACAGCCACTTGTTTCCTACAGGATTCTAATGCCACGTCAGGTCTGAGAGGCAGTGAAACAAGCACAGTCAAACTCCTGTACGTTTAGCCACTGGAAAGTGTTTATGAACTAAAAGGATGCACAAGATCAAGTGTGGCAGTGTCGAGTGGGTGGTTGACTAATAGTAGCAAAACTTTGCAGAATGAAAATGGAATATGAAACAACTACACCACCCGGCGATAAGTGTCCAGTAAACACTGTAAGAGTGAGCATGTAACAAGGCAACATAGGTCAATTTATGAGCAAAAAAATGGCAGAGACGTGAATTCAAAGTCAAATGAGGATTTCTTGAATATTTAAATGAAGAATGAATGGGGCTGTGGAAAGAAAAAATGATTAAATACCCAAAACAATTTTAAAAAATTAAGTCTTTATTACAAACAATGTAAAAATTTTGATTATTAAAATACAGGCCTAGACTAGCCTATGTTTTTAAATTTTACCAAACAAAATCAAACTAAGGCAGCTAGCTGGGGCCACCTATGATGAGTAGACTACACTGAGAGGTGCCCAAGGGTGCTACCACCTACTCACCTCAGTGAACACAGTAGACATCACAGCAACTTAAGGTGCAAGCTAAACTCTTGTGATGCCGGTGCACTAAGTCACATGCATATGTGGAGAGCCTCACCCAATTGCCTAGCCCAACCACCAGTATGGCGCCCAGCGTCACTGAAAGAAAAAGGAAAATACCATTTAAAAAAAGGCCTAATCAGGCAGCGGCATCAACTAAAATACAAAATCAGAAACAATAAAATTGGCTTAATTGGCCAAATCAAACAATACCAATTAAACCAAGTAAACTAAACTAAATCATGTTAAAGAAATACTACAATGGAGACTAAACACAGGTAGCAACAAGGCACAAAACCAAAGACATCGATATTTTTTTTAAAACGATAAACAAAAAATAAAATAAACAAACAAATAAATGTACACACAAAAAAACAGCAACAGGTTAACCTGTAAAGAAACAAGTAACTGTTAAAAAGGCTCACCTTTGTAAATGGTGTTAAATGTGACCAAACTTACCACCCTGAAGGCCACTGAGAACCTAGGTTGCACCAAGAAACCCTGCACTAAAAGTAAAAGTGTGTAATTAATGACACACTCCTTTTACTCAACAAAGAACACATTTCCAATCTTTCCACTGACAGCAGCAAGAAGTACCAGAAGTACCAGAAGTACCAGAAGTACCAGCAGTACCAGAAGTACCAGCAGTACCAGCAGCATCAGAAGCAAAGAGACTGCCACATTGGCAACAGGTGCCTTAAATAGTGCTCTAATTAAAGAAGTGGGTCTATGGTGGAACTCCAGAAGGTTGCTTCAGGTGCCCCAGGAAAAAAGACCACTCCATCACACAACCATGGATGGAAAAACAAGAAAAAGAGACGTGAGAGATCAGTTTTTACAAAGTAAGTCGCTAAACTGTTGTTGTATTTATTACTATGTTAGTGTAGAATGGTGGACTGATGATTTATAAGAGGATGCAGCAAGTCAAACGTTGGTTTAACTGTATGCGCACATAATGGCTGTTTTTGTGCAAAGAGAAAAATGTTTGCATGTTTTCTGAGACCTCATATCCTTATTATGAGGATGGGTTCCCTTTTATGCAGTCATTCGTTTTCTAAAGAGTAAATACATAAAGAACAAGAACGCACTTTAGTCACCTGAACTGTTTCTGTTAACACTTCGTGCAGTAGATCCACAGTTGAATGCTGCAAAGCTTTGTCTGTTTGTCCTCTAATTTACCTGTCAGCTTATGCCTTGTTTTTAATTTAAGTGAGTCTGATTGATGATGTCTCCACAATTGTCTATCTCCTCCATTTATTTTATGTTTAAGGGTTAGGGCGTTGTTCATTGTTAGGCTATTACGCACTTCAGTGCCTACTGTAAAACAATATATTGTGTTATTCACTCATGCTATGCCTTGCGTTTTGCAACATGAAAATCTGGCCCTTAAAGACATAGGCATGAAATTCAAGCCATCAAAGTGGCAGTGGAAGTGACTGTGTGACTCGCCAAAGCTGAATCCATTCGCATTTGGTGGGTGTTATTGTCGAGCCCTGCATGTTAGATAATGTAATTATTAAAGAAGAAGAAGGAGATGGTCATTTTCCAACCGACCAAGCTGGTCCAGTTCTGCTGCTGAAGTGCTCCGATGCAGGTTCAGTGTAGCATCATGAGCTTCTTCATGTTTATACATTGTTCATATATTTGACGTTAGCAAGTTGGTCCTGCTTCTTGATCCACCGATCCAGACTGAGACTGTTCTGTCTCACAAGTTCAAGGAGATAGTCCCATGACTCAGAGAACAGGGCTTTGATCTGCCTTGTCTCCCCACAGGTTAAAGAAGCATGTCTGTTAATTGCCATGGAGACCATTTTACCTCAACCACCACACCTTTCTTTTGTCCTTCTGAATTAAAGCAGACAAATAAAGTTGTATAAAAATCAAGTGTATCCTGTTTTAGTTTTTTGGATGTTAATCTTCTTTTGAATCAAACAGATGAGAATAAAACTGCTTTGTTAAATGTTTTATAAATTAAAATAAATAAATACAGACCAGTGAAACTGATGTGTGTTTATTTTTGATAATACCTGCCATATTCAGCCACTTTGAAGCTGTAGGTATAGCATATTCACACAAACAGAAACCTGTTAAAATGAGTAGACATTGTTTTGGTTCACAGTTCAATCAGAGCAAAGATGATCAAACAAACAAACAAACAAACAAATAAGGGCCGGATTCTCTCCTCTCTGGAACGATGATGGGTCTGTCTCCTAGCAACAGTTCTCACAGACACAGAGGAGAGCGGGATTGTGGGTTACCATGGAAACAGTTACCACAGAGACAGTGAACATATGAGTCTTTTCATTTCATTTTACCACAACAGCCCTGCTACCTCTTTCATTATCTGTGTTTTATCATTCGAGTCATTAAGGAGATGAAAATGAAAAGATGCAGCTGAAAGGCTCTCTTTTTTAATGAGTTATGGGTTAATTGTTTGATCCTTACAGAATTAGAAGGATGTTTATTAGAAGGACCATGTAAACAATAATGGAGTTATAAAATAAATGTAATTGTACTTTTAAATCAAAAAAGTACAATTAAATGTATTACAATTTGCATATATTAACCTGCACATAAAAATGGCAATTGTAAAGGCAATTACTATTTGAATTGTATAATAAAAACATAAAAAACACATTCTGCAATAAATTCTAAATGTACAAAATTGACTTAAAAACAACAACTTAAATACTATTTTTTATTTTTGCTCCTCTATTTACAGGCTGCATTTTTTAATTTGTTAGCTAATAATACATTTAGTTAATGCATTAACATCCTAATGGCACCGATTTGTGGTTTGTTTCATATTTACGCTTGACAGTAGCTGTCATCATGGTTTGTGTGTTTTAGCTAGCTTTTTGCACATTTGTCACACTTAACTGTTTCAGATCTTCAAACAAATTTAAATATTAACAAAACAATGGAAGAAACCTATCTGATTACTGTGTTTCTTTTTTTTGGAAACCACCCCGTTTTAAAATTACTTAATTAAAAGTAACAGTAACAGAGCGTTTCATAAAAAGCACACATCAACAGACAACTATTGTGGTGGTAATGTGATGTTCTGGGGCTGCTTTGCTGCTTCAGGACCTGGATGACTTGCTGTGATTGATGGAACCATGAATTCTGCTCTCTTTCTCTTTTGAAGAGGATTGTCTGGCCATCAGTTTGTGACCTTAAGCTAAAGCTCACTTGGGTTCTGCAGTAGGCAATAATTTGAAAAAAAACCTGCAAGTCCACCTCTGAATGTTTAAAAAAACCCCAAAAAACTAATCAATCTTTTGGAGTGGCCTAGTCAGAGTCTGGACTTGAATCCAATTGAGATATTATGGCATGACCTTAAAAAGGCAGTTCATGCTCAGTGCTCCAGTGTGGCTGAATTAAAACAATTCCACAAAGAAGAGTGGGCCAAAATGCATTCACAGCAATGTGAAAGACTCATTGCCAGTTATCGCAAATGCTTGATTGCAGCTGTTGCTGCTAAGGGTGGCAATGGGGGCAATTTCACATAGGGCCATGAGGGTTTGTATATTTTCTCCCTTTATAAATACAATCATCACTTAAAAACTGCATTTTGTGTTTACTTAAGTGATATTTAAATTTGGTTGTTAATCTAAAACATTTAAATGTGACAAATATAAAAAAATGAAATCAGGAAGGTGGTAAACACACAGCAGTATCTCATTAAAAAGTGCAGTGATGGCTGTTAGATGTCAAGTACAACTCTGTCCATAAGACTTACAGTGAGTAAGTTCTCCTCATTCTGAAGAAACAGGCCGGCATCAGGCTAGCCCAGTAGGGTGTTTTTGTTCTGTTGTGGCATTTGTTCAACCATTGTGTAAACTGCAAAGACAGCGTCCTCAGTGAAAACTACGCCGTAACAGCCGGGTCCCATACAGATAGAACAACACTGGTGAAATAGTATGTTTTTTTGCTTCATAATCTTATGTTCTGATCATATATTGTTAGTACTAGATGTAGAAATCCATACTGATGCTTCAGAGTTTATCTGCACTGCTCCAGAAAACGCTGGCTGTAGCGGTGGGGTTCACAGCGTCCCTACTGTCCTAACTGACATACTACAGAGTTCTCAATGGCTACGTGTATCTGTGTGAACACAGATCGTTTTTATTACTCTACGGGTTACCGTTTGTGTTGTGACATTGTGTAAATGGCCCATAATGATCATGATTCAAGAGTGATGAATATGACTCAGACAAGTGTATAAAGCAGAGCGGCTGGATTGCAAATAGAGCAAAGTACTAGAGCCCAGGGAGATGTGTATCTGCACCATAAGAGAGAGTGAGAGGAGGAGCGTCACAGCAGAGGAGGCACACATACGGGCTGATACAACCCAGATAGACACCACGGTCTCAGGCGCAGATCACAGGCAGAAACAGAGACGATAGAGCGAAGGAACATTAATCACAGATAAACCAGCATTAAGAGAAAGGAGCAAGAGACAGAGCCAGCGAGGAGCACAAGCAGGTCAGACAATATCCTTCCCTCCTTCTGTCAGCAGTATCAGTGATGGTGCAGAGCCTCTCTGTGTGAATGGAGTGAACAGGTGTGTCCTTGCTTGTGTCCTTCTGTATGCTTCATATTCCTCTGCTGTTCTTTCTTTTGCATTAGTTACATTTGTCTGCTGTTGGCTTTGGGCTCTGCTTAGCAATTCTGAGAGAAATTACTCTTAAATATGGCTCATATATCTCACACACACATTTTCAATTAAAGAAATTAAAATCTGAACAGAGAGACTTCACTAAGGCTGAAGTCAGCAGACTCACTTCAGAACCATGCTCAAACACCACTGTAGGAAATAAAGCAGATGATGAGGATGTCATAGTTTGCCCGCTTTTTAAAGACAAGATGTTGCTAAAAAGAGGTTGTTTAGAATGATCTTAATACTTACCTTGTTTAAGGAGGGAGCATTTCTTTTATGGATGCCTCTCTATTTTAGTTTGTAGTAATGTATATTCTCATATGTTAAAAGAGGGGGCACTGGCCTTTTACAAAACTAGGCCTGCTTGTTTGTATCTGGCTCTAAGGAATGGCAGGCTGTATTTTCATATTTATTCCTTCTTTCTTTGCATAGGCCTAGATGGTACTTACTCTGTAAGGCTCTGAAAATGATCCTGAGGCTTTCTGGTCAAAATATTGAGGACTTTTATTGCAGTCTTTAAAATGTAGTAAATCGTGCAATAATTTGCCATGTTTCTATTCTCATTTGAAAAAATTTATGAAAAATAAACAGTTATCTCAATTAATCAACAGACTGTCTTGTAAGTGCATGTAGGAGGATGGTGGTTAATGACCACTGGCTGCTCGCTGTTGCTTCACAACACAACATGTGAGGATGGTCCATGTAATTAGATATATTAGCCATCCTGCTGCACATGCATCATATCAACACCTGATCCAGATTCTTCTTCCAAACCAAACCATTCTACATTTTCTTCCAGATCACTCAAACAGACAGTGGTTTACCTAATGTGAGAAACACAGTTCTAAAAATAGTCCCAAGGGAAGATTAGACAGGTTCAATCTACTCTCACTGCAGGAACAGGCTTTGTCTGACAGATGAGATATGTACCGTATTCATTAGTGTTTCACCTCTGCACCTATCCAGAGAGCATTCGCCTTTCCATAAATACCATTTATTCTGCTCTTTAGCCCTCAAAAATATCTGCTCAGTTTATTGAGAAAGAATATCAGTCATGAATGCTCTCTCTTCTTAAACAAGGGTGCAGATGGAAATCCATAACAAAAAAGAACACTCCTGGGGTAAATAGAAAATAAGTATTTTTTATTTTTAAACCATCAGTGCCAATAAAGAATAAACAAAGGTATATGGTGTGAAGGTCAGTATGAGAGTGATGTGTGCAGCCCATGTTATGTTCTCTTTCTTCAGTGCAAAGGCCCTAAAAGGGAGGTAGTAACAGAGGCTTCAGTCAGTATTGATTTGCCATTATAAGCGCTTATCATACCCATAATTTAATTCAGTTTAAATTATATAACCTATTGCACAATTGCCTCAAAGGGCTGAACACAAACAAGACAATAAATACACACACAGGATAAACAATATCTGTCCTTAGACCCTCCATCAGGGTGAGGAAAAACTCAAAAAACTCAGCCGAGGAAAAAGACAAACCTCAAGGTGAACCACAGAAGGATGAAAAATTCATGTGGATATAGTCCATGATAATTTCATCAGGAACAGTTCATCTGAGTGAGAGGAACTACGGTCCATGTGTTGGGACAGGTCACAGATGGGACACAGCTAAGGTCCAATCATCACTGGGATGTCTAACATTGGGCCATACATCTGCAACAGTCTCCACTCTTCCAGAGGAGAGTGGGACAGAGGGACAACTTGTGAATAGCAAAGAACTAAGCAGAAATGTAAACTATAATGTAATAAGAGTGAGACAGAGCCAGAGGATAGAAGCTCAGTATGTCATACTTCCCCCAGCGTCTGGGCATAGAACAGCAGTAACCTTAATTGTAGAGACCATGTCTGCCTCTTTAATGTGAGCTGGGAGTACTTTTGGAAACTCTAGGAATGACAAGTAACCCTGCATTTTCAGAACAAAGAGCTCTGTTAAGACAGTACAGCACTATGAGGTAATAAGTAAGGAAAGGATTTTAAACTTAATTCTGAATTTGATAGATAAGATAGATAAGATATTCCTAATTTGGGGTATGTTGCGTGATGAAAAAATTCTGTTTTACAAGCTTGGTTTATGTGTGCTTTAAATGATAAATCTTGGTCAAATATTATACCAAGGTTCCTGACTGTTGAATTTGAAGCTACACTAACACCATCTAAATTGACTATTTAGTTTGATAGTGTGTCTCTTAGATTCCTGGGGCGTAGTATGATCACCTCTGTTTTTCCTGGGTTTAAGAGAAGGTCATTTAATTTTATCCAGGTCCTTACATCTTTCACACAGGCTTCTAGTTCATCTATTGGATTACTCTTATTGGGTTTAACTGATAGATACAACAATTTATTATTTAAGTTTTTATAATATTCAAAATAGTTTCATTAATTACGGAGAAGACTTCTTTAAAGGTCCCATATTATGCTAAATCGACTTTTCTGAGCTTTTAACCATGTTCTAACGTTGTTTCTACCTCAAACACATACCCAAAGTTGTGTTTTGTTTCATTCGCGCATGTTTAAGTAATTTATTTAGTTTGAGCAACAGTCCTTTCAACGAGCTGTTTCACGCAATGACGTCAATATGTGAAGTAAACCACTCCTCTCCAGGAAGTGCTCCTCCACACTCCTCCTGCCCCTCTCTCCTGCACTGTCAACAAGTGCCGTGCTCTGCAGCTCAGACACAGAGAAGCATCGCTGCTACTGTGTTAGCTTACTTACCGTCAGCAACATTCGGCTGTGGGAGTTTTACTGCGTTGTTTTCTCTTCCAAAAAAGAATTAACATGTAAGAAGTGGTTGGAGTTTATTATTCGAAACTCCCAGGGTAAAGTAGCCAAACAGGTTTTTGTCTGTAACCAACACTTCACTGAAGACTGCTTCGAAAATCTCAACATCGTCCAAACAGGACATGGCAAAAAGTTAATTTAAAAAAAGGGTGCTAATCCCACTATAAAAGACACCGAAGAGGAGCCCAGAGCAGTAAGTACTACTATATTGCTAATGATAATTTCGAGTAGAGTTTTGTATAGTTTCGAGTTTTGTATAGCTTATGTTTAAAGATAATATCTTTGTTTTCATTCTTTATAAAACGCAAAACTGCTGCTCATGTTGCTAAAGCACATTTTGATAATTAGCGGCTGTTACCTTTTCACGGCAAAAACAAAGGTGTGAAAAGTGTCTGTAGGTTGCAGTCACATTGTCTAGTTGATTAGACCGTCGTCTTACAGTTGTTATGCTAACAGTGTGTGTGAATAGGGTTAGATGTGACCCTCGTTTCTTATCACGCTCTTAGGTTAGACAATGACAACTGAGTATCTATTGTATTTTCCAGAGCACTTCTCAAGAATCATCCAGCTTCACAGAACATACATTTCACCAACCAGAAGCAGCAGTAAATGTACAGACAACCCCTGCATTGGTGCTAACTAGATCTGTGGCTACACAGTTATCTGCAAGCAGTCTTGCAGATAAGTGCAAACATAAGAGTACACACAAAAATGTAGGTCTTTGGTGTGTTTTTAGTCATGCATTTCATCAGGCATCCATAGAGCATTATAGCTACAAGTACTCAATACTTTATCAGATTAGAAGTATGTTATTTTACAACAATTGAGTGAAGAAAGAAATAGCACTGTCTGTTAGATCAGAACAGCTTGTACACAAGATGAATACATGTCCCCAGTACGAAGCCAGTATCCCAGTACCTTTTTTAATTCATTTTGCATATAGTGTATGTACATTCTTTACAAATTACAACAAACATTCACTTCAGGAAATTACGGAGCCTGATATAACCTGATGTGCCTCTTCCAGACTTGGTGAAGAGCAGGAGACAGAAATATTCAATGTTACATACTAATGTTTGTTTTTCATGTTGATTTAGCTCACTTAATCATCTTTAAATGTGACACACTGCTGTTGTTCTATCACAGGTGTCCAAGCAGCTGTTGCCACTACAAATAGGAGCACACACGAGGGAATGACCACTCTGATGCTTGCACCGAGAAATCCCCAGCACCAGCTCACAAAACTCCTGCATGCAACAAACCTCGCCTGGAAGAAGAGACAAAGATGTTTGGCGATATGCTCCTTAGCAAAACCTAAATTATTTGTATTTATGTGGATTTTATAATAAAAATGTATGATTGGAATTACACCAGTCTTTTAAATTAGCACTTACTCTTCTTCTGTTCTTCTTCTAACTGGTCCATAGTCTGTACGATAAATGTTATTTATATTTTGAAGAGTATATATGTTTAAGCAGTTGGCCTCCAGGCCAGGATGTGCTGTAATACACGGAGGAGGAGCAAGAAGCTGATTTATTCGCCTTAAAACCTAAAAATGATAAATGATGATCAGTATTTACAGTAATGTAAAGCTGCATTTACATTTACAAAACTAATTACATATAGTTTTCATTTTACTACAAGGTTGCAGGAATGCTATCATTCATAGCATTTTATTATAACATCAGCAGTCTTGTGCTGTAAGCCTGTAAGTATGGGTGTGCACCATAGTCTATTTGAAAACAACATAACGTGGTAAGACAGGCATAATAGTTGAAACTTTATTACACAAATATTACTGCATAGCTCTACATATTGCTAGGCTACTTTATTATCGTTCTTTCAATACACTGCACAACAGCTCCTTGGGAGTCTCCAAGCAGAATACATTCTCAACTTCAGTAGGCATTGTACGGCCATTTCCACATGGGCACCTATAAACAGAAGCAGTTAACACGCGCTATGCTACGGGCTACACCATAGAAACATACACAATAAATAGTTTCTCATTTACCAAGCAGAAACGTCTTGTAGAAGCCTTCGAGGTCTTTGTGTTTGCTCATGTTCTTCAAACTCAGAGCCAGACTCTGGGTCGAAGATATACGGCTCAGTTACTCTCAAAGCCATTGCTGAAAAAGTTATTACTACGATGTACCGTGTTTACTTCAGCCTGTTTCCAGCAAAACGTGATATGGTAACCTAAATGTATCCAAAATACACTGTATAATGTTCAAAATAGTATAATATGGGACCTTTAAATAGTTTTGAAGGGATTGGGGCTAAGATACATGTGGATGTTTTAGAGGACATAAAGACTGAGATGAAGCCAGCTCAGTCTACAGCGGTGAAGCAGTCTAACATTATAAATGGTTTGACTGGGGACTCAACTGACAAGGCACAAACCTTCTCTGGGCTAATAGGGGGGTGGTTTTTGATTTATTTTAATTGTGGTTATTTTGTTTTTAAAAGGTCCCATATTATGCTAAATCAACTTTTCTGAGCTTTTAACCATGTTCTAACATTGTTTCTACCTCAAACACATACCCAAAGTTGTGTTTTGTTTCATTCGCGCATGTTACGGGCTACACCATAGAAACATACACAATAAATAGTTTCTCATTTACCAACCAGAGCAAAGCTGAGCTGTGACTGTCAGCCTGGCTACATTACTGAACAGAAACCTATTATTATCCTTATTTTCTTCTGTTAGCGTTGAATAATACCAAGTTCTAGCCTTTCGCAAAGCTTGCTTAAAAATTTTTAAAAATTAAAGTATTTTTCCAGGCCCTGAGTGACTTCTTGGAGCTGGAGTGACGCCATTGCCTTTCTAGTTTACACATGGCTTGTTTGAGGAGCCGGGTTTCTGTATTAAAGACAGGGTGATACACTATTTCTAATGAACCTCTGTTTTAGCAGAGCCACACTATCAAGAGCTGTCTGCATTGAACACATGGCTGTATCAACAAACTGATCTGTTTTGTTGTATTAAGTTTCTACTGTTATTAAGTTTTTACTGGGGCTTATGTTTGAGTTATCATGACGTCTTCTCACTCGGGGTACTGACACAGTCTCTATGGGTAGAAGTGGCGAGTGGACGCCTACTGTCAGCTGATAATGTTGTAATCACCCATTCATATTGTGGAATTCTGTTCCACATCCCAGGTCCAGATGGAAGTGAAGATTGTAAAGACCACTATGATTCAGTACATTAAATTCAGCGTAATTTAATAATAGATCACATATAAAGTTACATGGCCATGGGCTGTCATACAGAATGTACAACAAGTGTCTTCCTGTAATCGTGCTTCCCAAAGTGCAATAAGTCTAAATACTTGTTAGCGCTAGGCTTTGCTTATCCTCATTGGTTTCTCATCCGTTGCTGTGAGTCTGTTCTTTACTGTCAATGGTTGGATAGCCTGGTACAGTCAGCGTGGCCCTGATTGTCTGTATACTTTCACCAAATAAAAGCAGTTAGTAAGTTGTTTTGGACTACATGACTAAGGAAGTGAGCAGTCTCAGTTTAGGCAGTTCTCCAAACCAAGGTCTGGAGAAACAATAAATGCCATGCAGAGTTCCTCTTAAGATTGTAAGCGTGCATAATTCTAACAATATGAATGAATGAATACTAAATGAATACTACCTACTCTATCTATTATCATAGGCTGTTACCATTCACAAGACATTACTCAGGCATATAAAATAACAAAAGAACTAAAAGAGGAATGCTCCTCTCTTCAAGAGGGTAGTGCCTGGCTAAAGGTTAAATCAGGGGTGTCAAACTCATTTTCACCGAGGGCCACATCAGCATAATGGCTATCCTCAAAGGGCCAGATGTAACTTATAAATGTAACTAAATGTAATTGAATGTAATGTAAAATAAACGTAATTACTCCTTAATGCTAAATAACTCTGAATTTATTACTTATTCAAGTGACAAACAGAAAAAAAATGTTTGATTTATTGCTCTGTTATAACATCAATCCTTGTAATTTGTCAGCTTTTGAAACCTACATAAATCCATCAATCAAGGATCAAACTATCCAAGTGAATAGAGGAAAATAACATAAAACCCAAGTAATGACATTAACTTTGTTCAAAACGTTTTTGTCAAAGTTAAAATGGGCTTAATTACTGTAAAATCAACAAATGTGAGCTGCTAAGAAAATGTATGACAGATGTAGCATTTTACAAAAAAAGGGCTGCACATAGCCTTGCATCCAACTGATGGGATGATAACAATAATTTGTCTGCATACACACATAAAACCTGCACCTTCCCACACAAAGCTTCTTGATGGATAATGCAATGATACGTTATCAGAGGCGTGTGACAGTTCATTTTTTGCATTTTCCTCTCAATTAGTCCAACCAAGCCCACTTTTCCTCCACACATTGCCGGTGCACCGTCTGTAGTTAATCCCACCAAGTTTTCCCAGGGCAATGCGTTTTTAGTTATGGACTTCTCCACCGCATCAAAAATGTCCTGTCCCGTCATGGTCCCATGCATTGCAGCTACATCCAACAACTCCTCAGTGATAGAGAGATCCGACTTCACGCCTCTAATAAAAATTGACAGCTGTGCTGTATCCGCGTTATCTGTGCTTTCATCAACAGCTAATGAAAAAGCTGTGTGGCTGCGTGTTTCCTCGGCCAGCTGTGTTGCAACATTTTCTGCTAGTTCCTTAACTCGGTCCGCGATGGTGTTTCTTGATAAACTGACATTTTTAAAAGTCTGTAACTGGTCGGGACACACCTGCTCGCAGACCTTCAGCATGCAATGCTTCAAAAACGCTCCCTCTGAAAAAGACTTCGAAGCGTGGGCGATTTCTTCAGCCATAATAAGGCTAGCTTTCACTGCCGCAGTGTTTTTGGCTGTGGATTTTGTGAACACACTCTGCTGCGACCGCAATTTGCCTTTTAATTCTCCGGCAATATGTTGCTTTTCTTGAAGGCTAGCTTTGGCGTACTTAGCTCCGTGTTTGGTGTCAAAATGCCGACGCAGATTGTACTCTTTGACAACCGACACCGCCTCGTAACACAAAAGACATACCGGTCTTTCTTCTGCAAGCACAAACAAGTATTCTCCTTCCCATCTTTCTTGAAACAGTCTTCCATCTGCATCAACTTTTCTCTTCCTGGACATTTTGGGACCATTATTTATTTACAATTCCACTCGTTGGCATTGATGTGGAAACACTGCCGTGTTGTGGCGGTGAGCTGCAACTTCGTGGGCATATAGTCGACATGGCATCATGGGAAATGTAGTTTTTTGTCAAAGCACGCTTTTTACCTATTTGTTTGTATTTTTTACCATTTTGTCAGACCTTTAAAGCTCTAGTGGGCCTCGCGGGCCACATAAAATGACGTGGCGGGCCACATTTGGCCCGCGGGCCTTGAGTTTGACACATATGTTCTAGACACTCATCTGGACCCCGTTGACAAGCTCTTGTGAAAAAGAAAGTGGATCCTATCTGTAGTAAGTCATTTATTGTATCAATTTAAGCAGTTTTGTATGGAAGCCTGTTTCCACCATGTAAGAAAAAATAAAAGTCGAACAGGAAGTCATAATTATGAGAATAAAAATCATAATTACGAGTTTTAAAGTCATAATTATGAGAATAAAAGTCATAATTGTGAGTTTAAAAGTCATAATTATGAGAATAAAAGTCATAATTACAAGTTTTAAAGTCATAATTACGAGAATAAAAGTCGTAATTACAAGTTTTAACAGTCGTAATTATGACTTTAAAACTAATAATTACGAGTTTCTTCCAAATACATCCTTGGCCATTTGGGGCTAACTCTGCAGTCTGCAAAGGATGGCGTCTGACTTGATAGAGAGGTACTTTAAAGATGGCTTTACAACAAACGAAATACTTGATTTTCTGGCGAATTCACATGGATTTTAAGTGAGTAAATGCAAACGTTTGACTTTTATTCTCATAATTATGACTTTAAAACTCGTAATTACGACTTTTATTCTCATAATTATGACTTTAAAACTCGTAATTACGACTTTTATTCTCATAATTATGGCTTTAAAACTCGTAATTACGACTTTTATTCTCATAATTATGACTTTAAAACTTGTAATTACAACTTTTATTCTAATAATTATGACTTTAAAACTCGTAATTTACGACTTTTATTCTAATAATTATGACTTCTTGCTGGACTTTTATTTTTTCTTACGTGGCGGAAACAGGCTTCCATAGGTTTTGTAATTATGTACACTGAATTTCTTTTTACTTAACAACGTAGCCTAAAACAAACAGGTCATGTCACATTCTCGTTTCTCTGATTGGTTTACTTACTCACTCCAAATTATACCAAGCAGTATAAGACAACTTGCTCTTTATCTAATAGATAATTATCTATATTAGGGTTATTTTTGATACATGTAAGTTATTTGAATTTACATTGTTTTTTTAACAAGAGCAATGGTTTTTTTTTTTTTCCAGGAGCAATGCTGGAAAAGTGGCCTCATGTTGTGCCATCATACAATGATGTTGTCATCAATGCAAAACTTACACAAATCAGAGGAAAGAAGAAGCAGAAAACTCCTGACACATAAACGCTGATGCTGTTTGATGATAACCAACAGGAGTAAACTCATTGTTAAGGTATCTTCCTTGTATTGTGTTAGACATTCCACAGCAAAGGTTTGTTTGCTTATGTTAATAATGGCTGTTTTTATCACAATAAGTGTAAAATTAAAGATGAAATTTGTTTTTTTTAATTTCAGGATATTGAAAGAATTGAGACCTTATCATCAGTCTCAGTTGGTGTGCTGACTGTTTTTGATGATGATCCTCAACTGAGTCGAAGTGCAATTCACCTCCAGCCTATTTCCACCGCTGTTGTCATCGAGGGAGCTATTGTAATGTACAATATAAGAGACTTGCCATTGGCATTTTGTCTTTTATTTTGTCACTTATGCTTTACATTTGGATTACCCAAAATCAATGTCCAACACACCCAAATTTACTCAAACGGCACTGCTCGGAAACAAAAATAAATTATGTCATGCAAGTTTAATGTCTAATTTTTTCTTAATGTGTTTGTGTGTGGTGTTTATAGTGCAATTACCAAAAGTAGAATTTAGAAAAAAAAAAGTAGTGGTTATTGATTAATGCAAGTAGCGTTTAATTAATATTTGCACTATAAGCAGCTTATTGGAGATCAGATAAACTGCCTCGTGAGGGACTCCTTCTGAGGGAATGATCTTTCATCAGCCCCAAAAGGAGACCATGACTCACATTCTGAGAGGTATACAAATTATAATATTATTATTCTTGTCAGACTAAAAGATAAGGATGGATTCAAAGGCATTTCATATGCATAGAAAAATTGTGTCACCTGTCCATCAATTCAAGCCAAACATGTCTAGATTTCTTTTTATTGTTTCCTTTTTGCTATATTAATAAAAGCATTAGAAAGTGTGTGAGTAACTCAGAGAGGCAGGTCATTCACATTAACTCTCACTTCAAATCTGCAAAACAGCAGCAGCACTTAACAACTGTGTATTGAATTGCCATCACTGCCTTTTTACAACTGCTTGAATTTATTTTCATAAATAATCTCTCTGTTCTAATTATTCCATAAATGGCACAGACACTGTGCATCACTTTACAAAGACAGTGCCACTCAAACATAAAAAGGGTTTATCAGCATTATGTTTATTATGGTTCTTTTAGTGGTTTTCTTTGGTTTGATTGACATTAAATGCAATGGGCCAACATTAAAGTCACAACCTTCTTTATTGTCACTGTGTGGTCTGATAGACCTTGTGACGTGGAAGAGCTGCGTAACTGCCTCGATGTGGCCTACTCGTTCCTCGTGCTACAGTTAAACCTTAAACGTGGGTTTCATCAGACACCACAGAAATAATAGGTGAACTTAAAAACACGCTTCCATTTAGCTCTCAGTGAACCAGTTATCTCTTCCTCTTGTTCTTCATCCATCTAGAGTCAGCCTGGACAGGTCTGGTGTAGGACATAAAACTATAGTTACAACACAAACATAAATGTTTTTTATATTATAGCTTTGACAAATGTATGCCTCTGATGTATGGTTCTGCTGCTGCAGCCTCACACACTCTTCCAAAATCAGAGCTGAAGCTGGTGTTGAACACTGGGAAAAAAAACATACAGTGGCATGAAAAAGTATCTGAAGCTTTTGGAATTTCTCACATTTCTGCATAAAATCACCATCAAATGTGATCTGATCTTTGTCAAAATCACACAGATGAAAAAACAGTGTCTGCTTTAACTAAAACCACCCAAACATTTATAGGTTTTTTTATATTTTTAATGAGGATAACATGCAAACAATGACAGAAGGGGGAGGAATAAGTAACTGAACCATCACATTTAATATCTGGTTGCCCCCCCTTTGGCAGCAATAACTTCAACCAGACGCTTCCTGTGGTTGCAGATCAGTCTGGCACATCGATCAGGATCAATCTTGGACCATTCCTCTTTACAAAACTGCTGCAGTTCAGTCAGATTCATGGGATGTCTGGCATGAATCGCTGTCTTGAGGTCATGCCACAGCATCTCAATGGGGTTCAAGTCAGGACTTTGACTTGGCCACTCCAGAACGTGTATTTTGTTCTTCTGAAACCATTCTGAAGTTGATATACTTCTGTGTTTTGGATCATTGTCCTGTTGTAGCATCCATCCTCTTTTTAGCTTTAACTGTCTGACAGACGGCCTCAGCTTTTCCTGCAAAACATCCTGATAAACTTTTGAATTCATTTTTCCATTAATGATTGCAAGTTGTCCAGGCCCTGAGGCAGCAAAACAGCCCCAAACCATAATGCTCCCTCCACCATGCTTCACGGTGGGGATGAGGTGTTGATGTTGGTGAGCTGTTCCATTTTTCCTCCACACATGACGTTGTGTGTTCCTCCCAAACAATTCAACTTTAGTTTCATCAGTCCACAAAATATTTTGCCAGAACTTCTGTGGAGTGTCCAAGTGCCTTTTTGCGAACATTAAATGTGCAGCAATGTTTTTTTTAGACAGCAGTGGCTTCCTCCGTAGAGTCCTCCCATGAACACCATTCTTGGCCAGTGTTTTACATATAGTTGATGTATGCACAGAGATATTGGACTGTGCCAGTGATTTCTGTAAGTCTTTGGCAGACACTCTAGGGTTCTTTTCTACCTCTCTGAGTATTCTGCACTGAACTCTTGGTGTCATTTTTGGTGGATGGCCACTTCTTTGGAGAGAAGCAACAGTGCCAAACTCTCTCCATTTGTAGACAATTTCTCTAACTGTGGATTGATGAACATCCAGACTTTTATAAATGATTTTGTAACCTTTCCCAGCTTTGTACAAATCAACAATTCTTGATCGCAGGTCTTCAGAGAGCTCTTTTGAACAAGCCATGGTGCACATCAGACAATGCTTCTCATCAAGACACAATTCTTACCAGGTGTGTGTTTTATAGTGGGCAGGGCAGCTTTAAGCCACTCCTCAGTGATTGGACACACCCCTGACTTAAATTGTTTGGTAAAAATTGGTATTAATTGCTCTCAAAGTCTCCTTAGGCAGAAGGTTCAGTTACTTATTCCTCCCCCTTCTGTCATTGTTTGCATGTTATCCTCATTAAAAATATGAAAACCTATAAATGTTTGGGTGGTTTTAGTTAAAGCAGACACTGTTTTTTCATCTGTGTGATTTTGACAAAGATCAGATCACATTTGATGGTGATTTTATGCAGAAATGTGAGAAATTCCAAAAGCTTCAGATACTTTTTCATGCCACTGTATATATATTTGTGAAACAAACAAAAACCCCAAACGCTGGTAAAAATAAACATGACTAACTGTATCTGTATGATTTATCACAAATAAATGTTTTAAAATGTTTTTACAGACAGTACTTTGACCATTTGAAATGTCAATTTGTGTGAATTGTGAAATTTACAGATTTAAATCTGCTTTACAAATCATGCATATTACTTTATTCCTTTCCAGGGAACCATCCGGTAATCTCTCAAAGCAGAATTGTAGGGTTACGATGTAAGCTTGGTTCTCTGAGTGAAGAGACTATCTCTCCAATCCATTACATATATCATATGTATGGGAATAACTATATTAGTAGTCTGTGAGCTATTAATGCCTACAGCAAGTGCTTATGCTGTGAGGACGTTTACACTCAAACATGGACTAGCAGTCCACATTTTTACTCTTACTCTAAACTTAAAGGTTTACACTCTTGTGAACAATGTCAGAGCTCTTGCAAGTCAGATTTATTTGTACTTTTACAGGATAGGTGGAAAAAACACATCTGTAACTGCATATAAGAGAGCAGTTATACAGCATATACAGTTTGGTGTCCAGCAAAACTTTAACTACATCAAATATAGCAGTGAGCCGAATTGACACAAACCATACCACTTTGTAATACTGTCTTCAGCTTGCCAGATACATTTTGTGATTGGCCTCTGACCACAGTCTTCAGGTCGCATATGTCAAACTCAAGGACCTTGAGCCAGATCAGGCCTGCAAAGCAATTAACTCTGGCCCACTAAATGATTTCAAATTTCTATTATTAATGTTTCGCTGATAGATATAGCACGTAACTCAAACTACAAGTCCAATAATACATTGCAATAACAGACTCAGGCGCTGCCCCTTTACCGCTTCTCTGTTGACACAGCGGAGTTTAGTTAGCTACGAGTGAATAAATGCACAATAAGTTTACACAGAACAAGGGCTTCTTATACAGGTGGAAGGTGAAATGTTTGTGGGGAACTTTGTGGAGATAATGACTGTAATTTAAGAAAATAACTGCACTATGACCAAACTGTGAGACAGAATTGAGGTCAAGTACAAAAACCTGGACAGGAGCTTTTTGCTGCCAGCACATCAGAATTTATATTATCTGATATTTTAACAAGACTTTAGGTCTCAGAGTTAAACAGTATATTCTGCCTCCATGCCTACAGAACCTCATTAACCACTACCGCTATCTGCTGGTGCACTGTTTCATCGACCAGTCCACAGCCTGTAAGTCTCAACTCAGGGCAAATGACCTTTTAGTTACAGACGAATCGAAACACGGACACACAGATCTGACATGGCAGGACTGTACCAAAAATATTGTGTGTAATTAGAGCTTTGTGCGTAGGACTTAGAACTTTTTAGCTTATTTGCTTTTACAATATGATCATTTTACATACACACAAATTGTAATACGCACACACAAATTGTAATACACACACACAAATTTAAATACACACACACAAAACCTGATAGGCACACACAAATCGTAACACGCACACACAAAACCTGATACGCACACACAAAACCTGATACGCACACACAAATCGTAACACGCACACACAAAACCTGATACGCACACACAAAACCTGATACGCACACACAAATCGTAACACGCACACATCATATTACAGACAAATCTATTTACGCACGCACAAATCTTTTTGCGACAATAATAGCCCCATAAGGATACATTTTGGCGGACGTGTTCTTGTAGAACATCTTTTCTTGCTCTGCTTCATGGTCGTCCTCTAAAGAAGCTTCAGTGTCTTTAGACATTTAAGGTTCTGGTACTTGGCTTTCAGAGTCTGTCATTATTCTGACCTGATCCTCCTCTTCTGGTCCCTTCTCCACTTGACTATTGACCTCAGGAGGGTTGTCTCCTTCCTGTGACTGACCTTCTTCGTTTAACAGTCTGCCAGTATGTGTCTCCACAGCAGTGTCTTAACCTGTGTTTGAAAATTGGGGCATGCAGATTGAGGAGAGCATCTCGGTTGTGACGAGGCAAACAGATTGTGTACTCTTCCTCACTGCTGTCAGAATCGTTTTGAAAATTGTCTTTAGCTCTTGTTTTTTTGTGTTTATTGTCTGTTTTTCTCTCTCAAGTGCTTAGTTTCTAATTTATCAGCAAGGTAAGACAGGGTAGCAAGAGGTTCCTGTGGAGGACTCTTTCCTGTCCTTCACCATCTAAGGGTGTCATAACTAGAGATAGACCGAGATGTTTTTTTCAGGGCTGATACCGATTGTTTCTAGTCAAGGAGGACGATAGCTGATATGGAGCCGATATTCATTTGCATTAAATGAATAATACAAACTCCAACACCTTTAAATGCCTTTTAGCATATGTTTATCAAACTGATTTTTAGTTTTGCAACATGTCAAAGTTTTTTTTTTTATCTTTAAAATTCTAACAAAAAGTGCAGGGAGTTCAGCAGCGTCTCTCATGAAGTACCTAAAAAAAGACAGAGTTTAAAGTGGGGCCACATGCTGACATATGCTCAACTCATCATGCTTAGTTTATTACAGAAAACAACATGTTATAGGAGGGACCCTGTGATTCAAAACTAGGCTGCTACATTACTAACAATTAATGTTACTATAGTTGGAAAAAATAGTACAATAGCAATAGGAGAGACTATTCATCTCTCTCACACATACTTCTACTATCACGGACTATTTCAATATTGATATTATCAGCAACCTTGTTTCTAGTGATTAAAAGACACGTCTGGAGGGACTGCAAGCGAGCAGAACTGCCGCTTATGTTTATATAACGTTATTTAGCTCACAGTAACATTGTGAGTTGTAGAGGACTGGGATATTTATTACAATTTCTGGAGAGTCTGCTGCCTTAACTTACCTTTGAAACATATCTGCTCTCCGGAGCTTCTCCACTTGGCAAACCTTTTTCTCCTCTCCACCGTGTGAGCACTTTGCATGCACAGCTTTCACTACTGGTTGGCTGTTAACCATGTCGTGACTCTGCGTGTAACCAATCAGATGCTGCTGTGGGTGGAACAAAGACAGAGTAGTGAGAGAGGAGTGGCTGCATCAGAGCCAAAATAACCCAGTTTTAAATTGATCTCTTATTGGCCGTTAGATTAAAAAAAAAAAAAATCGGCCAATGCCAATATGCGTCAAATGCAGAATATCAGCACCGATAATTGGCCCGGTCTATCTCTAGTCATAACATACACTTTACCTCTTCTTTAACTACATGCATATTCTATTCCCAGTAAGCACGGATCTTACCAGGCCCTCCTCTCTCTAAAAGGTTTTGAACATGTACATGGTCTCCAGGTTGAAGCACTGAACTCCAGGCTTTCTGATTATAGCACCTTTGTCCTCTTCTGCCTGCCTTCCTTATGTTTTCCTGACCAATACTCCAAGCCGCCTGCATTGACCTTTGTCATTTTTCAGTACAAGCTACATGAGACTGTGGCTGTGTTTGCTCTCTGGGAAACAACCGGTCGATAGGTAGAAGGGCTCTCCTTCAAATAACAAGAAAATAGGTGAAAGATTCAAGAACAGCTATATGCATGTACTGACTTGTAGTAGTCTTTCCAGTTAGGTTTTCGTGTCTCCCCTAACGTCCGAAGCATACTGATCAAAGTTCTGTTAAATTGTTTAGCTAGGTTAGACTGGGATGATAAGGTGTTGTCCTTGAATGCCATATGCCACTGTAGCTTCTTGAATAAGTCAGACTTCTCAAATTCCCTCCCCTGGTCATGATGAATTTTGCACACTTCTGTCTTGCCAGACTTATTAGGTGTTGCATACGCCTGTGAATATTTAGTAAAGTTGTCTACTTTTACTAGGATGTATTCCACACCACCTAATCAATAGAGTTCAGTTCAAACAGAGCTGAGGTTGTGATTCTTTGCAGTGGTGTCGTTTGTTTTGGGGGGTTTTTAGGCAGCGGCAAACTTTTGTAACTTAATTCAATTTCTTTTCTCATTTTTGTACAAAAGGCAAATGAGATCATCCTATCTGTGCCTAAATGACCCATTTCCTCATGTAGCTGTTGATAGACAACTTGTCTGGCGTTTTGCATGTGGCAGTTAACTGTGTCAGCACGTCTATATTACATGTCATAGAGGAAATCCAATCAGTGTTGCCGTTGTGGTAAGCTTTGAGTTCTTGTGCGACTGCTGTCATATCATTTGGCCTACATTCTACGGTGCACTCCCTCATGACTTATGTCTATTTTTGCAGGTTTATGGAATAGGAAGTCAGCATCATGATTGACTGCCTGGTCTGTACTTCAGAATAAAACGAAAAATCTGCTAACTCAGATATCCATTGGTGTCCGACCACATCAAGTTTTCTTCACGTAAGTGAGGTAACATAAGTTATTATCACTGTACAACGTAATGTGTGGAGCATGAAAGAGATTTTTCTCTGTAGTTTTTCTCAGTTTGAGTGAGTGTTCCTCCTTGAAGCTGTTATAGGACAGCCCCAAGGCCTTCCTCTGGGGCGTCCACATGTAGCATCTGGGCATGCCATTACTGGGGAGTCTGACAATGTATCTATCTAGTCTCTCCATTACCTGTTCATGTAGTGTAGTCCACTCTACAGGCTGTGATGGTGCAACTGTGGAGAACGACAACCTTGACTTTTCTTTAATGACCTGGTCTTTCCCTTTGAGTGGGACAGCAACACATCAGGTGGCTTGGAAATCTTTGAAAAGTCAGCAATCCCTTAAATTTAATTTAAATTTGTATCCACATATGTCCTCTATGAGAGAAGGATCTAGGATCTCTTTTTAGGCAAAAGAAGGTTTTGCAATGGGGGACCCACTATCAGCCCTCATGTGTTTTTTAATAGAAGATCTGGAATCCAAGCTGAGGCGATCCAGCCTATTGCACTACCACTAATGTCTCACTATTCTCTCACTACCAGAAAAAAATCAAAGTAGGACACACATAGGCTCTCACTGAACACTTGAACGCTTCAGATGACTCAGGAAACATACTAACATACTAAACGTACTAAAAGAAAACAAGAAACCAACACAAACTGACCAGTACCTTCAATGGACGTCAGATCATTCCACAGCCCACAAACTATCTGTTAAGAAACCCCTTTTTGGCAGGACAAACATAATAACAGGAACAGAATAGACAAGAAGAACACTATCTAGAATATCTAAAATGCTAAATAATCAAAGGGAAATGACAAATAAGGAAAAGGAACAAGAGAAAAAAGAAATGTAAAAACAGACAAAAAAAAAAAAGATAGACAACATAGGCATGGTTACACTCTCATAAATCAGAGGGATCACGGTAAGTCATAAGAAAATACCACATACAGAACTGAGACAACCAACATATATGAGATTGAGAATGTTCTGTTATCACTAAAAGTTGTAAAAATGTTTTTGTACAAGTGAATTTATTTCATTATTTTGTATGTGTTTATAGTACCATTGTATGGTCGTATTTTTCTCATTTTTTAACAGAACATTCACTGTAAAAAAAACAAAAAAAACAATTAAAAAAAGCTGGTAAGTGACTGGCAGCTGCCAAACAAAAACCCTAAAATCAAGGTATAAAACCCTAATTCAACTAATGTTACATCAAACACATAATATTATTAAAGTTTACATTGCAAAAGAAATACATAAAAATAACTAACTTTGAAAATGCCCATTAAACATCCACAGAGACTCAAATTGAAATGTAAAACTCCTACAGCTCCTGGCAGTGTCTCACGGGTAGACTCTGTCGCGGAGTATGAATTACTAAAATGTGGAGTGAATCTCTATCTCGAGTGATCCTCACTCATTGTTTCAAAACTCATTTGTTTTTTTTTGTTTTTTTTAAAAATTATTTTATTTTTTTTACAGCGTAGAGATCTCACATCTTTGACAGTTTTTGGTTTAGAATTTTTCAAAGCTCATCCTCAGCCTCTTTCGGATTCATGAGATATCTGTCTTCTGAAATGACACGACCGACATATCACACTTCTCTTTTAAAGAAATCACATTTCTTTGGTCGCAGTTTTAGCCCACATTTCTTTTGCCTTTGCAAGACTTATCTCACATTTTCTAAATGTTGGTCAAAGTCTCTGCTAACAACCAGGACATCACCAAGTTAGGGTACACATACCTTATCCCTTAAGTCTCCTAAACACCCTTCCATATAATCTAGGAACACACCTGGGGCGTTTGTCAGTCCAAAAGGCATTCTTAGCAACTCATACAGTCCACATAGGGGTGCATGCTCGGCTCTCTTCATTTTTTCATTTTTATTGTTTATTTCATTCATTAAAAACAATTATAACAAATTAAAGTTCAAATTAAATATTATGAATGAAAAGGAGCAGAAAGAAGTATAAACTTATAATGTCTGCCCCTATTCACAATTTAACATTTCTAATCAAATCATAAAAGCTGTAACACAGCCATTTTTCTATTTCATTACATAACATAACACATAATAAAATGTAACAGAAGATACTACTTTACCGTCTCATACATTTTCATCATAGAAGATTTGACACTTTTTTTAAATACATTCATAGATTTAGATTTCTTGATTTCACTGTCAAGACTGTTCTATAAACTGACACCTTTGATTGAAACACACCTTTCCATTGTCACTGTTCTGAATCTGGGCATTTTAAAAACCTCAGTTCCTTTTAAATTATAAATACTTAGTCTTTTTATAAATCTGTTTTGTAGGTTGGTTGGTAAGGCTTTCTGGTGTAGCCTGGCCAGCCAGACAGCTTTCTCTTTGTATTACATACAGAGAAAGTTAGTCTGGGATCGCCCAATCTGCCTCCGATTTCTGCTCCGGCGCTTTCTTTCAGACCAATCGTAGCGAGGGAGGCGGGATTTTGTTTCGCGTCATATTGAGCGCGAGAAAACAGTAGCAGGTTTAGGGAGCTTACTACAATCGAAATAAGCACTGAACTCGATATTACACCCTGTGTCCTCAGATTTTTCTGACAAAAACAACAGAAGTCATTCACCGTCTCCGAAGCATTTTCTCTCTCTAGCCACGCTGGTGTACGCTGTGGTTTGTTGACAACTAGAATAAGTTTCGCTTTCCTTACGTCACATCCGTGGTTTCTCTGATTGGTTCACTCAGCGAGCGTTAGTTCTGCCCATGGTCCTGCCTTGAAATCCTGTTTAAATCGATCGATCCCAGACTAACTTTCTCTGTATGTAATACAAAGAGAAAGCTGTCTGGCTGGCCAGGCTATTTCTGGTGTGCCTTATACATAGTTTTCAAAATATTAAATTCTACAAATTCATTGAATTTCAATAAGTTTAGTTGTATAAATATAGGGTTTGTAGGATCCCTATATCCACTCCCATTTATAATCCTTACCGCTCTCTTCTGCAAAAGAAAAACTGGATTGATATAAGTTTTACAAGCACTTCCCCATACTTCAATACAATAGGTCAGATATGGAACAATCAGTGAATTATACAAAATATACAATGCATTTTGATTTAAAGATTCTTTTACCTTATGTAGAACAGCTATAGTTTTGGCTATTTTTACTTTTACATAATCTACATGTGATTTCCATGTCAAATTCTCATCAATCATAACACCCAAAAACTTGATCTCATTTGTTCTTTGTATTTCCACTCCTTCAATATATAGTGAAGCATCATCACATTTTCTTTTATTACCAAAAATCATAAATTTCGTTTTAAGAATATTCAATGACAATCTATTAATATCAAACCATTTTTTAATTTTCCTAAATTCATTCTGTACAGTATCTAGAACTTTTTTTATGTTTTCTCCTGAGTAGAATAAGGTTGTATCGTCAGCAAATAAGATACATTTTAATAAATCAGAAACAAACACAATATCATTCACATAAATGAGAAAGAGTATAGGTCCAAGGACAGATCCTTGCGGTACTCCACAAGTGATCTTACGTATATCTGATTTCATGTTATTAATTTCAACAAATTGTTTTCTGTCTTTTAAATAACTGACAATCCATTGATGTGCTACCCCTCTAATGCCATATTTGTACAATTTATCCAACAATAATTTATGGTCCAATGTATCAAACGCTTTTTGAAGATCTACAAAAATGCTTACCAAGTAATGTTTTTTATCTATTGCATTTGAAATTTCTTCAGTCAGTTCCATTAATGCCGTGGAGGTTGAGTGCTTACTACGAAATCCATGTTGACTATTACTGAAAATACTATACCTATGAATGAATTTATTTAGCCTAACTACGAATAATTTTTCTAAAATCTTTGAGAATTGTGGAAGCAGTGAAACGGGTCTATAGTTAGAGAACTCGTGTTTATTTCCACTTTTAAAAAGTGGAATTACTTTAGCCGTTTTCATATTGTCTGGAAATACTCCTTTTGTAAATGACAAGTTGCAAATATATGTAACTGGTTCAATGACAATGTCTATAATTTTTTTAATTAGAGACATATTCATGTCTACACAGTCACCTGATTTTTTGTTTTCACAACATTGCACAATACTTAGAATTTCAATCTTTTCTACTTCATCAAGAAAAATACTATTGACATTATCCATTATTGTTCTTCCACCAATATTGTCATCTCTTGTGTTAGGAATATATTGTGCCAATCTAGGACCTATATATACAAAGAACTTATTAAATTCATTCACAATTTCAGTTTTATTATAAACGTCTCTGTTATCCTTGCTGAAATAGTTTGGAAATTTAGATTTTACCTTGTCATTTTTTAGAACCCTGTTTATTACACCCCATGTATCTTTCGTACTGTGTTTACTCTTGTCTAACAGTTTGCTAAAGTAATTCTTTTTTTGTTTTCTTATAATCCATACTAATTTGTTTTTATATTTTTTATATCTGTTTTCTGAGTCTTTTGTCCTTAATTTAAGAAACACTGTAGAGATGATTTTTTTTCTTACAGGCATTTTTCAGCCCGTTTGTCATCCAGGCTTTGTCAATAGTAGTTTTTCTGATATAACCACTTATTTTGCTTATTTTGCAATTCTTATTATACAGATTTAACAATATGTTCATAAATGAATTGTAGGCAATATTAACATCATCTATATACACTTCATCCCAATTCTGTTTCTTCAGATCTTCTCTCAGTGCCTCTATAGCCTCTGCTGATTTGTTTCTTATAAATATCTCAGTTTCATCTTGCAGACTATTACAACACAGGTTCTCATAAATAACAAATACTGGTAGATGATCACTCACATCTGTCATTAAGATACCACTTATTGTCGTACCAACCCTTAAATTCGTAAAGATGTTATCAATTATGGTCGCACTATGTGTTGTAATTCTTGTTGGTTTAGTTATCATAGGGAACAAACCAGTACTGTACATAGAATTCATAAATTCATCTGATGTTTTCAATCCTGCTGGATTTTCTAGATCTATGTTAAAATCACGACACAAAAACACTAATTTACTGTTCATATTGTCAAACATCTCTAAAATTTTATCTGTAAACAATTCCACACAAGACCCTGGTGCTCGATAAACACAACTGACAATAATGTTTTTACCTATTTCATTTACTATTTCTACTGTGATTATTTCCATCAAATTATTCACAACAGTTGTCATTTGTTGCACAGCTTTGCATTTTAAATTTGTATCTATATAAAGGGCTACTCCTCCTCCCTTTTTATTACTTCTGTTTACATAATACATGTCATAACTCTCAATCTGGACATTGTTTACATCTGTTTCCAGTCCTCTTGACTGACAAAGCCCTGATGATATGCTTTACCTTGGTCTAACACAGTAAACCATGAGTTTCCACGAAGACTCTCCAGGATCTCCTGTATACTTGGGATGGGATTGCCAGTCAGGGTGTGTCTTTTCATTTAACTGTGTAATGGCTCAATAATGTTGGGACCCAAAAATGGACTCAAGACAAGACGGCTCAAAGGTAAGTGTTTATTGTCCAGGTAAGTGTGGGGCTGTGGGCTGCTAGGTTTTCTGGTGAGAGCCGAACGAGGTAAGTAGAAGGCTGGAGCAACACTGGAGTCTCAACTGGGAACTGGAGAGCACAGGAGAAAAAGGTAAGTTGATTTCCACAAAAACAGGCAAATATAATCCAAAAACTCATGTCTTCCCATCTGGCTGTCTGGTTCTCGGATGTAGTTCTGTCTGTGGATAGATTGGTCTTTGCGAACTCCTCTATGGCATTGAAACCAATTATTGGCTTAGTGGTTAAGTGCTCACCAGAAACAGTTCATTGTCTTTTTTTTCTGGGAGACTAAACTCCAATCCAATTCAACCTTCATAAGGTACTTCAGTACAATTTGCAGAATGTTTTTTTCTTTAAACAAATAACATAAAGGACAATAAAGAGGATGTATAAATGTAGAATAAATGAGCTCACATGAATATAATGCACATACATTTTAAATATACATCTCAGTTGATTTCAGGGCTGCAGCCGGTGTCTCCCCACAATGTGTAATTCCCAGAACAGTGATGAAACAAACACAGCTTTGGGGACTACATTTACACCAAATAACAGCATAAACAACAGTCTACATCTGTATTCGGAAAGCTGTAAACCACATTACTTTATGTGTCCAACGTGTTGGCTTTTCCTGGACTTATGCCATGGGACCGCAGACAACATACCAGTATATGTGAGGACAGTTAATGCAGAGGACATTAACATTTCTGGGGCTTCGTTATGGGGAAGAGCAGCGTTTCTTAACTGGACTCATTCATGTGTTTATGCTGATGGTTCACTATCACCAGCAGTGTCACATAAGCAGGGCTCCCACAGGTAAACAACAGCCTAGAATCACAACTAATTAGAATCAGGGCAGAGCTAGTGGAGTGGGCTGAAGTGTAAACATGTTGAATAGGAGACTATAGCATGCTTGTATTTGGACTCCCCGCTGATGCGTGAACACCAGGAGGCACGGGACGCATGAAGCCAGAGCCGTTGCCTCCGCAGGTGTGGATTTGTACGAGACCACAGTTTCGGGAGAGGCATTTTCCACAGAGTGTATCAGCTCATGAGCAATACGCTGGACAATCTCAATGAGGCTGGAGTTTTCTGCTGTTAGCCGACAACTAGAATGCTAGTGTCAGCACTCACCGACCCTTCCTGGAGCGTTAATGTCTCCTACTACAAAGCGCATTAGCTCATGAGACCGAGAGCAACACGCTTGAGGAAGGCAGCATGTTCAGCATGACTGACTGGAGTTTTCTGGTGTTGGCCAAAAACTGGCGTTTTTATGGATGAAACACACACAAAATAACAAAACAGATCGTATCACTGCTCCAGAACGATAGGTGGAGATCAAACAATCACTGGCTACACACCAGCAAATGCGCTTTATAGGCATAGCCGGGGGCATGTCCAGACAAGCTGGTGTGTCTTAAAAAAGTATCCACACATCCGCGTCATTCCCCATAAAGAATTTATTTGGTTATAGCATTTTATGTCATCTTTTATGGAATCATGTCAGGTACAGCTGATTAGAATTGGATTGTCTTGTTTCAGTGTCCACAAACAGTAAATGTGATCTACTGTACAAATGTTCACACGAGGTATCTGGGAAAATTGATATATTATTATGTGTTTAGCCTTTCATCCACATGAAAATGTAGTTTTAGGTAACTGAAAAAGATCATTTCTAAAAACTTTGGCCAAAGTGGAGATTTTAGAAAACTCTGTCTTCACCTTTGTGTGTGTACATGGGAAAACAGGGTTTTAGGTTCCCCAACATCACAGCCTGCAGCAAATAACGCATTGACGTCACACATGCAACCTATGTTTATGCTTGGTAGCCTATATGAAGCGCATTATGAATACTGTTAGAAAAGGTGCATTTTAAAAAAAAAATTCTTTTATTTTGCTCGTGTATATTTACAAATACAGCTACTCCATTATGTTGAGAGGCAAAGAGGAATGAGCGCTCTGAGGTCATACCAATTTTCCCTCCCAATATGAAGGCACATTGCCATTCAGACAAGTGTTTAAAGCAATAACTGTCCACTTAGGTCCTACATATATACAACTACCAACAACAGAATGTGCTGTTCATGCACTTATGGAGGGGCTTGAAAAGGTTTATGGTCTCCCCCAGTGCCTAGGTGCTGTGGATGGGACCCATGTTGAGATCAAGCAACCATTGGCCAATTCCACAGATTACCTTAATAGAAAAGAGAGGTTTTCCTTAAGCATCCATGCTACCTGTAATTATAAATACTGTTTTATGGACTTGGTAGTAAATGGCCAGGGAGTGTACATGACGCACAGGTTTTTGCCAACTCAACACTAAACACCTATTTAAAAAATTGAAAAATTCTTTCCTGCCCAAAGCAAATTGTCGATCACAAAGAGGCCATACCCATCTACATACTCGGCGACCACGCATACCCACTATTGCCACACCTAATGAAATAATATGTGAATGGAGAAAGCACTGTTCAGGAGCAGTACTTTGGACCATCTTTGTGCCGAGCATGAATGGTAATAGAATGTGCATTTGGGAGACTAAAAGCCCAATTCTAAGAACAGCGATGGACAATAATGAACTAAATGAACTTCCCATTGTTATTTATGGATGTTTTGCGCTGCATTATTACTGTGAAGCTTCTACAGACACAGTAGACGACAACAGTATTACTGAGGCAATACAACAAGACAGGGACAACCACACACACAACCAGGCAGCAGAGGAGACAACTTGACAGCTGAAGGGAAGAATGCCAGGAGAATTCTCACTCAACTCCATGATCCATAAAAAAAAAAAAATAAAATTTTCTCTGTGTGTGTGCGCGAGAGAGACTTTTTGTAGAGTTGTGAGATGTTATACCAGATTTAAATCTCATTACTAATCTTTTCAAATTATCTTATTTGTATGAGGGTTCTTATTGTCATAGGCCAAAATGTTTTGCCTTAAAGTTCACCACAGACCAAACTGTCTGTGTGTACACAAACCAGCACTTACGACAAGCACTTCAAAATTCATTTTACATAATGTTGATATCAAGGCTACATTTTAAGCTACATTTTTAAATTTACGAATTTAGGACTTTTGTAGGCCGAATAAGAATGAGGCATATATTAATTTGTAATGTTGGTCAAGCTTTTTGAATGAACCAGGGTTTAATTTTTGTTAATTAATTACACAGACCACATTTTAGCACTTTTCACAGATTTTACTTCTGAACATATGCAACACTGTACAGACACAAACATAAATCGCCTGTAGTCTCAGGGCATTAAAAGATAACACTTCACTGCAAATAAGCTGCTGTAGTACAAATTATTAAAATCTATAGAAGCACCATTCAGGTAAACTGAAAGACTTCTTAAATAAATAATTAACTAAAAGTAGTAAAAAGTAATGCAAATGAGCTGTGTAAATTGTACAACTCTTGAAGGATTACAAAACACTGTTTGAGTAAACTAAAGTAAATAAAGAATTCAAGAAACCTTGAGTAACTAAATTGACCAGTTATACATAATTTGCTAATAGAACACTTTTGAAAACTCTGAACATTGGCAGATCACATCTGAAAATGCAGCTGTGCTTGAATAGTGCAATAACAAAAGGTCTTTTAAACACAAAATCAGAGGTAATATTCACTAATCTTCCTTTAAATGGCTTGGGTATATTAAAACAGGTGTGTGAGATAAATCTTATGCATTGATGGTACAGATTGGCATTGCATTCTGTTGCATTCTTCTTTTAGATGAGCTGTTTGGGAATGAATGAAGTGCTGTGTGAGAATAAGTATGTCCTCTAGCTTCATATGGCATGTAATGTGGTGGTTGTGCTGGTACATAAATGGGTTGTCTCAGTAGAAAAATCCCCATCAGCAACAGAAGTAATAAGCCTTATCGAGCGTAGCTAATATTTTAAATTTTTTAATTTGCTTGTTTTTCAGATGTCTCTATAATTTCCACAAGTTTCTTTTTTACACGCTGGTCATCTTCAACGGCATTCAGCCACTGGGTCTCAGCTGGCAGCTGAAGGGACACCGGCATGAACAGCTGAAGAGATTCAGCTGGTCATGTTGGTGTCAGTTACGCCTTTACATAGTGAATCAAAAGTTAACATTTTATAACTTTACAGGAGTAAACCTTTATGTCCCTCTGATGGTTCACGTGCTTTAGGATAAAGGTCACCATCAATTGCAGCTAGACACAAAAACACAAGCTGTAAATGACTGTAGCTTCTGAAATGAATTATTACAAAACATATATTGCTCTGACAAAAGAGACACTAGTTTGCAGAGTTTTAAAGCTTGATAGAAACAACTATTATTTATTTACCTCAGTGTTTTTGCGGCTGATAGAGGATGTAGGGAATAAGCTTGTTTTATGTTACAGCTGTGTGAATACTAGTTGGCAGTTGTAGCCTATAAAACGATTTTGGCAGCAGTTTTAATACAGAATTAATAAACCACAGAAACAAATGATTCATCAGGAGAAAACTATGACACTTACCAATAGAAGTTTTCTGTTTTGAACCTGGTCTGTTCTCATAACTTTTTTACTTTTTAATTTTTGTATGCTGAGTACCTTGGAGATCGTTTTGTCTGCCCATACGTTCACATCTCACATGTTTTATTGTATTGTTACTTGTTTTGTTTTTTTTAACTTGTGTATTTTGTACATTAAATTGACAAACTTTGAACAATTATACTAAATTTTAAAAAAAAACAACAACCTAAAATTAAAGAAATGTGTTGTGTTGATTTGTTTGCTATTGTTTAAATATTTTATATTATAAATTATATTAAATCTGACCTGTAAACATTATTGTCTTTGATTATGTTTAAATTGTGTGTGTGTATTTGCAATTTTATGAGTAAAAAAAAATTCCACTGTTACTGACTAACCACAAAGTGTTTTCGGTATTGTCTATGTTTGTGTAGTGAGGATGTCAGCTCTACACTGTGTGATGATTGGCCGACTCTTCTCCTGGCCCTGCTGCATGCTGATTGGCCTGCTTCTGTCATGGCCCTTTCCTTTAGCGCGGTGCTTCTCTCAGCTCTGTTCAGACTTGAGCCTTCGTTCTGCATTTTCTGCTGTTCGTTCCAGCTCCATGGAGGGAGGAGGAGCGCATCTGGCTGTTACTTTTGACCAGGTTCTGTGATATAACAAGATGTCTACTCTACTAAACATAAAGGCCCTGTTGGAAATCACCCTCTACTGCATTATACACCCTCTCTTTTTTGAAATGAAGTGTAATTCACTTTTGACATGCTTAGTTAAGCTAGACTCAAGCTTGATTTGGTTAAACTGCTTTCCTTGTTCCTGTGTACATGCATGGAAGAAAATCACTTTCTAAAAATCTACAAACTAAGACTGCATTTCTCCGCTCAGGCTTATGGGACGTTCAAGTGTGTTCATGTACTTTTGGTTATAAAGAGAAAACTAACATTGAACTCATTTTTAACACTTCATAAGTGAGAAACTGCACCATCTGAGGAATACATTACTAAAGTTTATACTGAAAGACAAAGCTTTTTCTTTTTGAACATTTTGTGTAATTAGAGAGACCAAAACAATAGACATACAAGTTGGCCATAGAAGCATAAACTTTCGTTGACACACTAATAATGGGGATAATAAAAGGCAGGGACAGTAATACTTAAGGCCAGTACATACTCCAAAAGAACAGAGAAATTTGTTGTCTCTTCCAGAGCTGCAAGAACACAATGACGTAATTTTGTTCTTGCAGCTCTGGTTGACCTGGCCCAATGTACTTGGCTGAGGAGCTTACCGTACAAAACAGTCACTTAATCCAAATACCTTCAACCTGAACATGTACAACTTGTATGGGCACTGAAGGAGGTGGTTTCTGACATAGCCTCAATGTCTGACGCTTCTGAACTAACTGTGACTTTGATCAGGTGACAGTCAATGTGGGCAAGGACTTCCAGAAAGAGACGGGTCTTTTCACCTGCAGAGTCCCAGGAGCCTATTACTTTAGCTTTACTGTGGGCAAGTTCCCCCGGAAAGAGCTGTCTGTCATGCTGATGAAGAATCGCAACGAGGTGCAGACTATAGTCTATGATGAGGACAACACCGAGGAACGAAAGGTAAATTTCTTTATCTGCTAATTAGCTGAACAAAACATGAAAGAAAGTAGAACAAAAAATGTCATGTAGAACAGTGGTTCTCAAACTGCGGTACAGGTACCACTGGTGGTACTCTGGCTCTCTGTGGTGGTACTTGGGAATCTCTGATAACTACAAAATGTACCACTATTGATTTTGTACAGGCCTATATTACACTTAACCATACCACTAAATGTTTGGACACTTAATTTTTAGGTAGATGTGTTCCTATAAAACTTAAAATGGCATAGATCTGTATCGGCATAAAAGTGGTGCTTGGAAAGAAATATTTTCTTTGAGATGTGAAGAAGCACAAGCACTGATGACTGCTTGTAAGAGAAGATAAAAAAAATAACATAGATGGAAAAATCTAACAACAGAGCAACGGTAAAACTCAGAGGCCATTTTTGTTGTTTAGGAGGCTTATTTTGTATCAACAGTGGCATTATAACAACTTTTATAAACTAAAAGTAATAAACTCTTAAATTCTTACCTGCTGCTTTTGTGAAGAATAAAGGCTCTTTGAGAATTAGATTTATGTGACACACTTGTTCACTGTTGAGGGCAAATAAATAATCCATGAAAGAATTAGGTGGCCACATCACATCTATAATATATATGCCACACACTCTGTGGTGCGTGTACTGCATGCAGTTGCCCTGAACCACCTTTTCAAACGGAGCTGAACTATACAAAGCACACTCCATCTGAGCGCTACTGGGGTCACTGATACTGACAATAGTGCAGTTCTTTTGTGAAACAGGCTTTGGCGGGTACCATGGGCGGATTGATCTACGTATCAATAGTATTAATGTAAAAGTTGGTATAAACATCAAATCGATACTAGCGTAATGAGAATGATATTTTTCTGTCTGTTTCTCTTCTGTACATCCAGCAAATCATTGGAATTTCATCACCGAGTTTTTGTGAGCACAGCTTCTTTCCCAGTCCTCTCTCACTCTTCTCAGACTCACTTAGCCCCCCAGCTTAGTTGTTTTAGTTAATAAGTAATTTCAGTTTTGTTTTACTTAATAAAAAATATTTGTCATTTGCCTATAATCTTTGTGCTTTGCATTATTATGATCTTGATCTTAATCAACTAATTAAAGGCAAAATGACAAAGATCATTCAATGATCATGAAATTTCAAATAGAAAGTATCAGTATCGGTATTGGCAATACTGGCCACGTATTACTTGGAATCGGATTGACACCAAAATTTTCAGTATCGCCCACCCCTAGCAAGTACGGCTTTGTGCCATTTTGCATCCTTTCCCTGTGTTGTTTGCAGATGCAGAGCCAAAGTGTGATGCTACAGCTGGAGTTTGGTGACACTGTTTGGCTGCGTCTCCATGGTGACCCACGCTATGCGCTGTACAGCAACACTGCCCACTATACCACCTTCAGCGGGTACGTCACAGTTTATACACATATGAGTTTCTCCAAGGTCTGCTTCCTTTCGTTTTTAGTGTTTAAATATGGAAGAAAAATCCTATCTTTATTCAACAGCGTGGTATTTCAGTTTGAGAGCATTTAATGTGTATTTTCACTGCCTCTCAAAAACTGTGTGTTTGCACTCACATCTACTGCTGCTCCCACTTGAAACTCTGTGCTTGCATTTAGAATTACATGCTTTCTTGTTTAGAACATCATCTCACCATCTTGCCTTTGTAATGTTTCTGCTTGCTCGCAAAGCTTTTGCTTGTGGATCTTTTCTTTTTGCTGTCGGATCATTGTGGAACCAGCCAATCTGATGCCAGCTCTGGCGCTGACCATTCAAACTGTACTGGCTCCTCGCTGTGCAACTGCGTCCCATATGGGTGGTAACAGTTAGAACCACAGCTGGACTGGGAGAAAAACATCATCCCTGGAATTTTTGGTCTAGACTGGCCCTCCACAACCGATCATTTGTGTGCATTTTCAAAACAGCACCTGAAGATCATTAGCTGTATTTGTTGTGCAACATTATGTTTTGCATTTACTGGTCCTGGAAGGATTGAAACGATTGGATGGACTAAGCAGGACAGAGATGTGTCCAGGGCAGTTATGAATAACATCAGCTGCATTGGCACTTCTTCCCTACACATATAGATATCTGTAAGATCAAAAGACAATGTTTTAAAGGTAAAACATAATCAGAAAATGTAAATGGACATTTCCTAGTGTGTTTCTCTGGAACACTAAATTATGAGCCGTACTTATCAAGAAATATCTTTTCAGCATCTCAAACCTGATTGCCTAGCGCCTGAACATTCTCTTCTGACTGTTGGGATCATATCGGGTTTAGGTGAGAAAATAAGACATAAAGTCTCACTTTCTCTTTTAAGCAGGGGCGAGCCGTGCATTTTACGCTTAGGCCTTCAGTCACGTACCACTCATAGTTGCTCGTCTGGAAATGACATACAAACCCTTTTCCTTGCTGGGACAGGCTAGCTAGCTCAGCACAGACCTCTTCTCACAATATCCAGCTTTTCGTGAAAGGCCCGTCTTGAAAATGGCGTGGAAAGTATATCTGCAACCAAATCAATCTCTTCCCCTCCTTCGGCCATTATGAGTTAAAAATACAGTGATAGCTGTTGGATCTCTGGGTTTAGTTCGATATTCTGCAAATTGCCGCCTTTCAGCCTCTAGCAAGTGCTTATCCAATCACAGGATTCGTACACGTCCAGTTCAACGTAAGACCTTCTAGCTGGCCCACACACACGCACGCACCCACCCACCCACCCACACACACACACGCACAGTGGACAAATTGAGTGAGTGACAGAGGCTGTATGAGTCTGTATGTAACCCAGGATCTATGATGTTTAGGTTACTATTTGAATATGATGTGCTTCTGTCATATTTTGTCATATATTACTGATTGTTCCTGTTGTATATGTTTCTTTCAGACCACACACACTTACACACCCACTCTCGATCCATTAAACAGTACCAAGTCTATCTCCAGTCTCCTGATTCTCTGATGGGAATCAAATGTCTGAATTGGCTGCTTCACTTTAAATTAATGTAGAGGTTCCTACAATTTATTTACAGTTAAAAAACACCGAAAAACAGCGACAGAATGGTTGATCCACTCTGCACTTGTGTTAGAACTGACAGTAACTGAAAAGAACAATAATAATAATGTTCCCACTTTGACAATGTCACATATTGAAGTGAATTTAATAGTATTAGTAAATTTACTCACTACTTTATTAAGAAAAAAAACCTAACTTGATTCTGAAGTTGATCTGAGTGAGAAGACATTCCTTATCACAATAACAAAAACACTTATTCCGCATCTTTTCTGGTTAGAAGTATTGCTGTATGACAATTGTGGAGGGGCTAACCTCAAGGCCTACATTAAGGTACATTAAGGCAGACATGAGGAAGGGCCCCCTCAAAGGTTTGCCTAGGGCCCCAAATTTGCTAAGCCCGCCACTGCCAAAAACACTAGGAAAAATCTGTACATTTCTTGCTAGTCGCTTTTTTGAAAAAGAGTCACTAGAGGGGTCTGAAAAGTCTACAAATATAGCAACAAAGTCGCTAAGTTGGCAACACTGCACTTGCATTCCCTCGCTTTTGATAACAAAAGATGTGGTGCTATACTGCCCCCTAACGGCTGGGAGGAGTATCGATATTAAAAGCCACTGTGCTACTGAGGGCGCGCTCTCACTGCCTGTGGCCTGGAGAGGTATTACAGTGATAAACTGCTTAATCAGTGATCAATATTCTGTCTTTCTGTTTGCTTGACACGGATCACATAATTTGTTACGTGTTGCTCCAGCCATTGAAATGGCTTCGGGGCTAGACAGTGAGCACATGGACAATCCTCCTGAAGAGGCTGTTCCACCTGATCAGGAACCAGCCCCCCCTCGGAAGGCGAGAGGGAAGTCTGTGAGCAAAAGGAAGCTAGACCAGGTCTATGATCCCAGGGTGGCTCTCCTGCAGAGGCAGCTGGAGGACATTCATAAGACCATGGATAACATACTTGCAACCCAGCAACGACTGTTGAAGAGCCAGACTCCACAGCATGGGACCTTAAGTCTCTTCAGCGACCCTGATGGGGCAGCTCGACTGGCGCCAATGTTTTCCTGTGCCTACCTCCATGGTTGGCACCAGTGAACCTCATGTCCATGGGTGCTTATGATTCTGGAGTGCAGGTACCACCGACAGTTCAAGGTCCATGCTTTCAGGGCGTTTTGTGGGCAAAAGTGAGGGATGGTTCTTGTTCTGCTGTACTCCCCAACAGATCTCTGCCTTACTGAGAAAGGGGCAATATGCCCTCTGTGCCTGGAGGAGGAGAGACAAGGGTTTTACTCCCCCTACTTCCTTCTTCCAAAGCGCACCAGTGGATTTCGTCCTATTCTGGATTTGAGATGGTTGAACAAATTTCTTAAGGTGCTTCCTTTCCAAATGCTCAAGCTGACATACTTTCACATACCCATCCATCCAGATCATCGCCGCTATCTCCGATTTGTATGCAGGAGAGGCCTACGAGTACAATGTTCTTCCATTTGGCCTCTCTCTGTCACCACGGACCTTTACAAAGTGCATGGATGCTGCACTTATCCCATAATGGCAGGGTGGCATTTGAGTGCTCAATTATTTGGACGAATGGTTGGTTTGTGCCCCATCAGAAAGCCTGGCCCATGAACACACTGCTACTGTTCTAGCGTATCTGGCTTTACTCGGTCTGCATTTAATTGCAGAAAAGAGACACCTAATAATATGTTTGTCTGACACACAAGAGGGTGTCTGTTATCAGAGACTGTGTTGCCAGCTGCAGCTCAGCACACAGTGACAGTGCTGCAGTGTCAGAGATTGCTGGGTCTCTTTGCTGCAGCAGCCCAGGCGGTGCCTCTGGGCTGTTTCAACATTGGTTCGTCCACCAGAAGCTCTCACTACCAAGGGACAGGCTGAAACAAATTACTCTGTCTCGCAGGAGCCTCAAGGTTCTCGCATGGTCGGGGAGCTCAAAGGCTGTTGTGAAGGGCGTTCCCCTGGGCATAGGGTCCAGGGTGACCATAACAACGGATGCATCCCAAACAGGCTGGGGCACAGTCTGGGAGGGCAGATTCACTCACGGAGCATGGGACCCTGTACATCAGGAGTAGGACATTAACCTCCTCAAAATGGAAGCGGTTCATTTTGCCCTCAGGCACTTCCTGACCTTGAGGGGCAGGCAGGTGATGGTGAGGACAGACAACGCAGCTGTGGTGTCCTTCATCAATCACCAGGGCGGTCTGAAGTCTCAGCCTTTGCACACCAGAGCACGCCGGCATTCTCTCCACTTCCTCTCCTCCCAGCCTTTCTCAGGAAAGTGAGGTTGTAACAGGCCCAGGTGCTCTTGGTAGCCCCAAATTGGCCACACACTCAACGTTTGTATTGTAGCAGATAGAGGGTGTTGGATGGGTGGTGTGTTATGGCAATGATACTGTCCTTTCTTCGGCATCTTTTGGACCATGGGCAGTCGGAGTCCACTATCAGGGAATACCTTGCTGCCATTTCCTCTGTTCATGGCTAGTGTGATGGGTTGACTCCAGGGTCACATCACCTTGCAACACAGTTTCTGAGAGGTGTGAGGAGGAAGTGCCCATCAAAGAGGCTTTTGCTTCCCACCTGGGATCTCCAGGTAGTCCTCAAGGCTCTTTGCCTGCCTCCATTTGAGCCTTTGGCCAGTTTGGATCTTCGTTTTCTTAGCCTGAAGACAGTTTTGAGGACAAGGTGGTTTGCTTCTTACCAAACCCTGCGTTCCAGCCCAAAGTGTTGCCCACGAATTTTGTGGCCAGGCTTCTGGTGATAGAAGCATTCTATCTACCTCCACACCATTCGGAGGAGGCTATGTGGCTCGATTGTTTGTGTCCTGTGAGAGCCCTGAGGGCTTATATAGACTGCACTCAATCTCTGCGTTCCACCGACAACCTTTTCCTATCTTACGGTGGACCCACATTGGGCAGGCCTGTTTCTAAGCAGCGCATATTAGGTGTGTAGTGCCGCAGGTTGGTCATCTTCCTCGACCTTTGCCAGGTTTTATAGGTTTAATCTGCCTGGATCCACCATCCTCTCCACTCTTCTTGGAGCCGTGATGGATGAGTGATTTACAGTTATTGCATTTCCTTAAGTGAAGCTGGTCTGTTTTCATGTTCTGGGACACTTTATGTTCTCCATGATATGTCACCCCAGAAACAGTTTTTTTTTCTGTTGTCAGGTACACATAATAAAGCATTGCAATGTATATGACTTGTTGTCTTGACCTGTCCTTGACAGTGACATTCCTGTTCAGTGCCAACTCACCCTCCTAGTAACTAATTTGGCATGCAGTTGTCACATGGTTACAGGTTCACTTTCATTCATAAAACTGTGTTTACATATGTAAACAATCGTTTTATTTCATTTCAGTCAACCTGTAACCTTCATGGTCACTACCTCAGGTGACTGGCTGGGTCTGCCCAGTCGGTAGAAAGAGGGTGAGTGTGTGTACGCACGTCATTCATATACTATGTAGCGCGCACTCACAGTTGTGGTTAATTTGGTATAATGCTCCTGAGGTTGTAATTTTAAACCAAAATTGTGGGCTTGTCATGGCTACACCTAAAAACTTATCAAAAAACAAATCGATACGTTGAGAGAGTTTGAAGTCCCTCAGATAAAAAATGTAGGAGAATCAAAAAAAAGGTTGGTCGTATTAAATTTAAAATGGCCACCTTCCAGTTGGTGATAGAGCATGATCCCCATTGACTTTTTTGCTCATGATCCAATGCTGGATGTGACAAATTGAATTGGGCTAAGACAAACTAAAGTTTTCGATTTACTTTTTCACACATTTGGGGTGTTCCTATGTTGTAAATAGGGCATGGTTGTCATCACTTTTTTTGTTTGTCATTCCATACAGGATGTATGCACCAAATTTCATCTCTCTACAACAAACATTTTTTGGGTCTCATTGTAAATTTGTAAGGGCGCTGTAGAGACATTTTTGAAGATAGCAATATCGCTGTTTTTTATAAGATATAAAAAAAAACTATGGCTAACTTTTGTTGGCTCACGTGACACATTCTGATCAAATTTAGAGCCTTTCGGATGAAAAGCCTAGAAGGAGATGGCTTTTGAATGAGGGGTAAGATTTTGGGAATTGCATGTTCCACCTAAAATTGTGACTTCCTGTTGGGTTTGGAGTGGTGCCGTAATAGTATTTTTTGTTTGCCTCAATGTGAGGGAGGTGTGTACCAAATTTTATTACTCTACGCCAGTGAAGGGAGGCTAACACTGGGGTAATGTGCCCTCTTATGTTGGTTCCTGTTAGTTTTCTAGCTGCTGCATATTTAAGATATTCCTAATTTTGTTCTCTTATAGAAATGAAAAAATGCTGTTTTAAGTTAAACGTTTGTTTGTGTGTTTAAAGGTCCCATATTATGCTAAATCGACTTTTCTGAGCTTTTAACCATGTTATAACGTTGTTTCTACCTCAAACACATACCCAAAGTTGTGTTTTGTTTCATTCGCGCATGTTTAAGTAATTTATTTAGTTTGAGCTACTGTCCTTTCAACGAGCTGTTTCACGCAATGACGTCAATATGTGAAATAAACCACTCCTCTCCAGGAAGTGCTCCTCCACACTTCTCCAGCCCCTCTCTCCTGCACTGTCAACAAGTGCCGTGCTCTGCAGCTCAGACGCACAAAGAAGCATCGCTGCTACTGTGTTAGCTTACTTACCGCCAATACTTTTACTTTACTTTCAATACACTGCACAACAGCTACCTTAGGAGTCTCCAGGCAGCATACATTCTTCAGTAGCCATTGTACAACCGTTTCCACATGTGCACCTATAAACAGAAGCAGTTAACACGCACTATGCTACAGGCTACACCATAGAAACACACACAATAAATAGTTTCTCATTTACCAAGCAGAAACGTCTTGTAGAAGCCTTCGAGGTCTTTGTGTTTGCTCATGTTCTTCGAGCTCAGAATCAGACTCTGGGTCGAAGATATACGGCTCATTTACTCTCAAAGCTATTGCTGAAAAAGTTATTACTACCATGTACCGTGTTTACTTCAGTCTGTCTCCAGCGTAGCTCGCGTAGCTATAGCGTGACGTCATGAGTGGGCGGGGCCAACACGGGAGAGCTGAGCCTTAAAGTGACAGCGCCAAATCAGACCGTTCACTTTGGACTCATGATGAGAGCTCATCCAAACCGCTTGTATAAGATAATTATTGTGTGTTTCATGTTGCAAAACATGATATGGTAACCTAAATGTATCCAAAATACACTATACAATGTTCAAAATAGTATAATATAGGACCTTTAAAAACAAAAATCTTGGTCAAATATAATTCCAACTTTCCTTACAGATGAACTTGAAGCTACAGTAACATCACCTAGAGGCACTATTTCGTCTTATAGTGTGTCTCTTAGATTTCTGGGACCTAGTATAATCACCTCAGTTTTTTTGAAAGATAATTTACCATCACCCTTACATGGCCCAACTCATGGGCCACTGATGTTGACTATTCACATTGTCATTCATTTTTATTTGGACAATTCAATTAATAACAAAACAAGCCCTCAATTTATATAAGATTATATACTATTTATGAAGTGTGTTTAGCACATTCTAACCATGCAAATGTACTGCCCTTTGACAGGTATCTGATCTACCCCAGCCTTTACCCTGGAGTCTATCTGAGTGACTATGACACACAGCATGACAATGAGCTGGAGATGAGTGCTCTGCAGAGGAGCGAGCGACAAGACTCCAGAACTGGAGGTGTGTCCAACACGTAAGCATGTCAAACATCCCCAACCCATGTGCCTATTGAGCCTTTGTAGCAAATGGTGTTGGTCATAAAGAGAAAAAAAATATTCACAAGTGTATTTCAATTCCCTAATATGTAAATAAAACCACCAAATCTTTAGTAATCACAGAATATATTAAAAGTTTGACAGGTTTGCATCCCAAAATTCCAAACAAATCTATCCCAATTTACTGTTATCATAGTCCAGCACATTCATTCACTTATTACAGAAGAAATACGAGCTCCCTGAAAATGACTTAAAATGCAATTTTAACCAACTCCTAGCAGTCAGTATGTTGACTAGCTGAGTTTACTTCGACTAGGCTCAATAAGCTAAGCATGATAATTCAGCTCAATTAAACCCTCTACACTGAATTTCTCACTTTGTACGAGTGTACATCCACAAGAGAGAGTGTCCCCAACCTCTGCTCAGACCTATGCTGCATTCATGTGTCTGTGATTTCACAACACTGAGCCTTTTTTAAAAAGAGAACAGACGCAAACACTAAACCTCTTTGTTCAATGTTAAATTCTAATAAACTGAGGTAAGTGCTCAGTAATGATCAAATGATTTATAAATATCAGTGGGAAAACTCCAACCATACAAGTTAAATATATGTAAACACAACAAACTGAGAAAAATACGTCTCTTATTCAGAAACTGTGCCTTTCAAAAGCATGTCCTTTTTGCTATTTGCCACATTTTCACATTTGATCAATTTTTATGTTTTTGCCATTTGAAGATTGGTTTACTACCCAACTCTGGTTCACTGAGACCTGTGCAGAATCATAGTTTTCTTGTTTGGTCTTGTTTGGAGTTTGATTGCACATTTACACCTACCCAAATACCTGGTGAAGCCACGGGTGTGCCAGGGTGTACTTGTGCATATGTTAATTAACACAATATAAGCTATGGCAGACTATATTCTTTCTTCTAAAGGAAAAGAAAATACATACGTGTAAACAAATTGACACACAGAAAAAGAGAAACATAGAACAAACAGAGCAAACATTCAACACAAGCCCAGCCCATCCCTGTCACTGCCACTGTTGCACTCTCCACCATCTCATGGAATCATGTTACATACAGGAAAGCAGGTTAAAATGCAGATGCGAGGACCCTGCAGGCAGAAAGATTGTATTGTCAATCTGAGGTATCCTTAGCACTGATGCTGGTCTGGTATTTGTGCTGTGCTTGTTTAGCACAGTGTAGCGAGACTTCAGCCTCTGGGAGACGTCAGCATCTGCGAGCAGGACTCAGGGGACCCATTGAATTTCTCTACCTGCAGGTAAACGTACAGAGTAAAACTGTTGTGGTTATTGGCTTGTGGATATCTTGAAGGGTAAAGTAGATCTGTATGGAATACTTAAGACACAGAGGGCTGTAATGCGCTGGGTACTGGTTTGGACTCAAATGCACAACCACAAGGGGACACGTTTTAGCAATGACTTTATTGAACAGTGAAATGGTGAACTGGAACCCTGGAGTGGAGAAGTGCTGGGAGTCAGCTGTAGTGGACTGAAACACTGGAGCGGAGAACGGCTGAGAGTCATCTTGAGCTCTCAGCAGTTCTAGATGACTATGTTGTGCTCGGAGCTGGTTGGAGCAGGACTGGAAAACTGGAGCGGAGTAGTGTGGACCGGAACTTTGAGTGGATGAGTGGACTCTCCTGAACCAGCTAAATCAGAGAAACATGGCACATGGGATGGATGCACATGGAGCGCAGAAGCCTCAGCCTTACCACTGCAGGATTGATCCACTGGATGGGAAATGGACCAATGATCTCTAGCGCCAGCTTTTGTGATTCCACCTGCAAGGGAAAGTCTCGCATTGATAGCCAAACCCTTTGGCTTGGCCGACAGGGTGGAGCTTTGGACCTGTGGACTCTGCTTTGGACCTGTGGACTCTGCTGTAGCAGAGTAGCAGGTCATGGAATGGAGAACAGAGGCACGAGCTCTGGCCCAAGTTCTCCTGCAGCGGCGAATGAAGGCTTGAACAGAAGGAACACTAGCCTCTCTCTCTTATGTGGGAAACAGTGGGGGCTGAAACCCTTATGCACACTGAAAGGGTGACAGGCCTGTGGCGGTGCTGGTCAGGGAATTGTGCGCATACTCAACCCAGTCTCCAATTCCTGATTTAGTTTCTTAGTCTGCCCATTAGACTGAGGATGGAAGCCTGAGGACAAAGTCACGGAAGCCCCCAGCAGAGAACTCTTTCCAGTAGGTAGAGGTGAACTGGGGTCCCTGATCCGAGACAATGTCCACGTGTATGCCATGTAAACGAAAGACATGTTGGATCAGCAATTCAGCAGTGTCCTTGGCAGTGGGCAGCTTGCGCAGAGGGACAAAATCGGCCATCTTGGAAAACTGTTCAGTGATAGAGAGAATGACCGAGTATCCAACTGAGGGAGGAAGACCGGAGACAAAGTCCAGAGAGTTGTTTGACCAGCGACAATGAGGTATAGGGAGTGGCTGAAGAAGGCCTGAAGGGGGTTGGTGGAAGAACTTGTGTTGGTTACACCCTGACAGGCAGCCACAAATTCCTGAACGTCTCTCACCAAAGATGCCCACCTGAACCGCTGTTTGATGAAGGCTGTGGTTTTCCTCATCCTGGGATAGCAGGTAAGTTTGGATGTGTGGGCCCACATCAGGACGTCTGAGCGAGATTGTGTAGTATATAGAGTTTGCTGTTGGGGCAGGAGCTCGGACCTGGTTGGTCAGTGAGAGCAGCTTTTATCCTGTCCTCCACCTCTCAGGCCACAACGGTGATCATGTTCTGAGGAGAGAGGATGAGCTGTGGGTCAAGAGGAGAATCCGTCTCTTCAAGAAACTGTCAAGGTCTAGGGCGTCAGGTTTCAGGTTACAGGATCCTGAGCAGTAGAAGAGGGTGAACTCAAATCAGTTGAAAAAAAGAGCCCAGTGGGCCTGGCAGGAACTGAGTCTCTTGGCAGAACAAACTAGTGAATGCCTTTTGTAACATTGTGAAATTGTGGCACCTTGTAGGAGCTCAAAGGCAGAAGAGATCAGCAGCAAAGGCTATCTGTTCTTTGATTGTGCTCCCTGTAGTCGATACAGGGGTGGCCAACTGCAAAGGACTTGTTGATGTAAGTCTCCATGGCTGTGACCTCAGGACCGGAGAGGGAGTAGAGACTGCCCCTGGGAGGAGAGGTGCCGGGCAGGAGATCAAGGGCGCAGTCATAAGGTCAATGTCGAGGAATAGAGGTAGCTTTGGCCTTGTTGAAAACCTCACGGTAATCAAATTAGTCAGAGGGAATGTTATACAGTCTGTAGGCAGTTGTACAGGCTGTACATTTTCAGTATAACAGGTGAGAGATGGAGGAGCACAGTGGTGCAGGGGTGGGGGGCAGGGGGGGTGGGGGTGGGGGTTAATGAAAAGAGAGTCGTATTCAGCCGCTATTTTACACAGTGCTTCTTCAAAACGAAACAGCCCTGAATGGAGCGTTAGTAGGAGCTTCTCAAGATCGTGTCCAATATTTACGTATTAATACAGGACTGGAGATCAGGCAGGAAACAGCAGGTAGAAACAGGAGTTGAGATAAGTACTCACAGAGGAAGGGAGGTATGGAACTAAAGACAACGGCAGAAAAAAGAGTACTTGACTTTCGGATCAAAAGGCTGGATGTTCCCTCGATGAGGCGATAACAATCTGGTGGAGAAGATTTGGATTGTGAATGCTTTAGTTTAGGCTTGATTGTAACAGGCTGCAGGTGTGGGAACAGGTGTGTGGAACGAATCAAAGCAGGGAGGAAAAGCTAGACTGGAATCTTTGGACCATGACAGAGGGCTCTATCTTGTGTGGGTGCAAGCGTGGGGCAGATCAAGACAAAGACATTGTCGTATTGTGCCCAGTGCAGCCATCTTGTGTCCACCTGCAGCTCCACCAGCGCCATGAGGCATGGTGGTGCAGGCAGATACAGAAAGCTAATCTTAGTCAAAGCACTAGTCTATGAATAGTGTGTAGTTTTTTAAGGCACTTGCAGGTGAATACACTGTTCCACTGTAGTAATAATTTGAAAATGAAATTATTTTATATAATTATTTTGCACATGCTATGGAAAATTGTGCCTTACAACTTGACACAGTGTGACATTAATAGCGGAAAATTGTCAGATGAAGTCTGGTCTGATCTAGCTCAAACTGGACATTATTGTTAGAACCTGTCTTACTCTATATGGGTCAAGCCTCTCACGCAAAGAATGGAGTACTGTTAATGAAACTTACTGGGTCTGGTTTATTTTCAATCTATTTTTAAACTTTCTGCATTCTATCTCTAAAATAATTGAGAAATAATAAAAGCATTCAAGGAAACCTGGGGTAAAGTTATAAACGTACATGATAAAATTAGAGTATCAAATAAATTAATTCAAATGATTCTAATAATAACTGAAATGTAACAAAAATGGGTGCACGGTAGCAGAGTGGTTAGCGCTACTGCTTCACAGCAAGAAGGTCGTGAGTTCGAATCCCGGCCAAAAAAAAACATCGTTGGCTGATTGTAGCCAACTCAAACATCATTGGCTAACTCTGGTCTTTCTGTGAGGAGTCTGCATGTCCTCCCCGTGTCACCGTGGGTTCTCTCCGGGCACTCCGGCTTCCTCCCACCGCCCAAAGACATGCATGTATAGGTGAATTGGTGACTCTAAAGTGCCCCTAGTGGATGAATGTGAGAGTGAATGGTTGTCTGTCAATGTACGTCTAAGTGTCAGCCCTGCGACGAACTGGCCACTGTCCAGGGTGTACCCCGCCTAAGGCCCAAAAGCTGCTGGGATAGGCTCCAGCCACCCGCGACCCCACGAGTGGGATAAGCGGTAGAAGATGAATGAATGAATGTAACAAAAATAATAATAACCCTGTGAAGAGTCTGCATGTCCTTCCCAAGTTACTTTGTGTTCTCTCCAGCTTTCTCCCACAGCCCATGTGTTGGTAAATTGGTAACTCTACATTGCACCGAGTGGATGCATGTGAGAGTGAATGGTTGTCTGTCAGTGTCTGTGTTATCCCTGCAACCAACTGCCATTGTCCAGCGTATACCCCGCTTTAGGCCCAAAGCTGAGTATAATAATAATACTTTGACCAATGTATTTGATTAAATCCAAGCTCATTTTACTGATCTCCAAGCTCTTGGCGCTGCACTAGAGGAAAACCCTATGATTGGTTAAAAGCAAAAAACCTGTGACACTTAAATCCAGCCTTTTTATACCTGTGCCAGGTCAAGTCCTGCATATTTACACCTACATCTACACTGTGATAATATGAAAAAGAGAGAATAAAGAAGTAAGCCCTACTGATGCTTTAGTCTGACTGCTCATTGACGTTATGTACAAAACATATTTCAAAGAGCAGTAATTTTAATATATGTTTTGTTTTTTACAGACACAGAAAATGGAGACTCTGAAGAAAGAAAAGAAAACATAAAAAAAGACAACACAAAGGCAGATGCAGAAAAACAGGAGAGCCATGTGAAAACCTTCCAAGAGGAAGAGCAAGAGCAGAATAAAAGAGCAGATGAAAGGTCACAGGACCTTCGTAGTGCATTCTCTGTTGGCCGCACTCAGAGCATAGTGGGTGTGGCTAGAACGGGGCTTCCACACCACCAACCAATCAGCTTTGACTCTGAGTTTGTAAACATTGGAGGAGACTTTAATTTGACATCAGGTGTATTTTTATGTCGCATCCCGGGTATATACTACTTTTCATTTAACGTTGGAAAACTACCAGAGAAAACACTGTCTGTGAAGATGATGAAGAATCGCATGGAGGTCCAGACAATGATTTATGATGACAGCCTTGGAGAGAAGGCCCTTCAGAGCCAGAGCCTGATGCTGGCGCTCAAACACAATGATACTGTGTGGCTGTACTCGCACCAGAGCCAGGGCTTTGGAGCCTACAGCAATAATGCTAAATATATCACCTTCACTGGTTTCTTGGTGTATCCTGAGCCACCCATCAACATGCGTCGCTAGTTATGGATTGTACAACAGAACATGCAATACGATTAAACATAACAGAACTGATCAGCAAAAAACATGAAAAATTTGGACTGAATTAAACACACAAATAACTAAATTTACAAACTCTACACTCACTTTAATCTCTGTAAAGAATCAAAATCTTCCAAACATTTAATTTGACTTCCAAATGTGAAGATTTGGAATCTTATTGAATTCTGGCTTGGTGTGGTATTTTAAGACTGATCCACTCCACTTGGTAGCATGTCAGAGGCACTCCCATTTAAAAATGTAAATATCCAAAATGTTCATTGTTTACAATCACAAATCCTGTTTTGTGATGGGTACCCGGTCACATAGAATATTACAGGTATTTCTCATAAAGTAAGTTGACAGGCAGCCTGGAACACTAATATAGACAAAGGGGGCTCTCTGGAGTTTAGACTGCTCCAGTCTTAGCCCTTAACTGTTGCTCAATTTTATTTTTGCACGGTTCCGTAAATCCTGTAAGTAGAATTTCTGAATCTAACTGACCACCATTTTACTTTAATGGAATACATTCAGAAGCACTGCCCACAATGTTATTCCAAGCTGTTGTTCAATTCATGTGTTGTTCTGTCGTCATTTCTCTCACAAGATTCTCATCGCGAAATTCAACAATTCCAATAAATTTTACTGTAATCTTAATATTTATAATTAAGTAATAACGCTGTTCCAAATCCAAGAGCATCTTTTATTTTTCTACCTCAGCAGGTTGCTGTGTGATTAAAGTCCCTCACACAAATAATATGGCTGCTTAATTATGCTGGAAAAAACTTGCTGTTTGAAGATGCATTACCCCAAATTTTCTTCCATCATGGTTCCAAACCCACCCCTTACCCACAACAAACATCAGAGTGACCTTGAGATATGAGATCACTGTGTTGAGGCAATGTCACATTATGCAGAGGCAGCTAAATCTGTACCTGCTCCTTCAAAATGTATTACTTGTTGTCATGTTTTTTATATTTGGTCACATGACCCTTACAACACTAGAGCGATTCTAGCAGTCATGTTTAGTTGCCCTCTCCTGCACGTGTCGCAAACATTTTTGAGGTACAGTACCAAAGACACAAGGTGGTGTTACAGGGTTGTGTTCACATACTCAAACAGGAAGTATACCTTCAGCCTAAGACCCTCCAGATAAATGCCCTACCTGCTGTACATTAAAGAGTACACAGACTGAGGCTTGCACACTGCTACAGGACCTACATAGGCCATTGGTCAATATAGCAGACCTTAACTGATGCAACAACTAACAAAGTCAGAGTCAGAGATCCAATGTCAATAAACCATACATAATCAAATGAAAATGACAAATTGTGAACAAATCAAATGAACAAAATTGTTTGGACATCCACCTTCCTTCTGAGTGAGGACAGAATAGGAACATACTACACAGCCCAGAGTATTTCATATATATGTGGGGTCTCTAAATCGGTTAATACTTCAACATTGCTGAACACAACCCAGGCAAACACCTGCCAAGCAATAGACTCTCAACCTGCTCCTACTGGCTTGTGGTCAAGCTGAAATAAAACACCACAACAGAGGAATGGCAAAAAAAAAAGGAACAAAAACGAATTCTGGGAACACTATTGTTTTAGTCTGCCCACAAATCTATATATCAGAATTATTGTCTTGTCACTTTTACACTAAATGGACCATTATGGGCTATGAAAAAAAGAGAGAACACAACTAATACAACATTTTGGAACAAATGACACTAAAAGGTGACAAGTTTTAAAGGCAGAAAATGGCACAAACTGTGAATCTGTCCTGTTTTCTGCTTGTGCTATGTGTTTGAAGCTTTTTATAGTGAACCGTTATTTTGCTAAAGTTCTTCCATTTACTCCTCTTAACTCCAAATTTTAATGACATTATAAGGTGCTATTACATAAAAAAAAAACAGAAACAAAAAAAAACCAAAAACAACACCAAAACATAACACAGTTATGCCAATGTGTGCACAAAACTAACCATAAAAACAATACTAAAAGAAGGGAAACCAAGCCTAACTGTAGTCTAGGTCCCTATAATGGCTGAGGGAAAAACTGCACTAATATGAGCACTTAAAATGAACAAGACGTTGCACAAAAGGGACAAAAATTACATCAAAAGGCACAAGTGCCACAAAAATACAACAGCACAACACAAAAAGGATGAAGCTGAAATGTGGGTAATGTGCAACAGTGCACTAAAAAAACATAGGTGACAAAAACTGTGAATCTGTCCTTGGATTTCTGCTTGCTGTTTTGTTTAGAGCAGTGTTGCCAACTTAGCGACTTTGTCGCTATATTTAGCGACTATTCAGAAACCTCTTTTTCAAACAAGCGACTAGCGACAAATCTAGTGACTTGCTCGTGTTATTGGAGACTTCAGGAGACTCGTTCTCACTTTTCTCCGTGAGCCCTCGCCCGTCCATCCCACAGCACTCAAAGATGGTCCAGTCCGCTCACAGCAGTCCCGCTCAGCTGCATCAGAGCAGGAGATGTTCACCTCTGCGTCCAGAGCATGGATTTATTATTAAACCAGAGTCTCACTCGACTTATCTGAGTGTGCCTCTCTGTGACATAAACTTCTACATCTAGCCAGGTAGCTACACCCAAAAATACAGAAAGGAGTGGAAATCAAATCCTAAAAACTAAAGGCTGGATGAAGCCATTTATTGGAGATGATGGGCATACAGTCTGTATTAATAGGCTGATTTCTTTGTGATATAAAACAAACAAACAAACAAACAAACAAAAAAATCAAAATCATACTCAAAAGGCTACCCACCTACCCAAAGAAGCTGCTATTTATGGTTAAAAAAAACAAAACAGCGTTATTCCTCTCTCCTACAGCGTCCATAACAATTACATGCACATGGTAAATTATGCAAAATTAGACAATGATGTCATTAAGTGACTTCTGATGACTTTTAGGACAGAGTTGGCAACTCTGGTTTAGAGCATGTTTCAGTGAACTCCTCCGTTTTGATACTGTCTTGTGTTTTGAATGCCATGCTACGTGTGTAAATCTGCTGCATGCCAAACCTTAACTGTCTTTTGCAATGTGAAGTTGTGAATGAAAATACATGCTGAACAAAGCCTAAACTCAGTGAGACTAACCAATTGATGTTCAACAGATTCAAAAGTCAAAAGCTTGACTTAACAAATAAATCCAGGAAAATATAAAGGCTCAGCTTTTACCATGAACACTTGCCTGTGTTCTTTCCTTTCTTTATCATATGTTTGTCACAGTTCCATATTAAAGATATTGTCTGTACTGAATACACTTGACTTGCATTCATCTCTGACTCTTTTCTTTGGCTTATTTTAAGCTCTTTCATTGTTTTATTTATCTTATTTGTTTTTCAAGGTTTTTGTTTTTCAGGTTCAGTGGAATATATTGTTGAATGGCTTTCTCTGCTTGTGACCATACATTCTACACAACCTAACAAAAATATACAACACAATATAGCACTGCAGTGTAGGACAGTGGTGGAGTAGTGGTGAATTGTTAATAGGCACTTTACATGCTCATATGATGGGTAATTAAGAAATACGTTCTGTGCACATACCTCACACATTCATACTACCCATAAGTACATTATTTTTTTATATTTTTTTATGTTTATTACATGCCCACTATAATCATTTCAATCCCGGGCTCAACGGCTGTTGTTATGAATTGTTCTGCTCTTCATGAAGCCTGATTGGGTTTCATTTATGATCTGATCCAATCCTCTTTTACAAACTTAAACTTTCTGCCATTTTCTCCTCTGTTCCACCCATGGGTCTCAACATTCCTTTTTATGGTGTAATTATAGTGTAATTATAGTGTAAATACCCCTTAATTACTTACAAATTGTATTTAAGGGGTATAGCCTGCAAGTAAAGGGTACAGCGTGTAATTTAGGGGTACAGACTGTAATTAAAGGGTTTAGTGTGTAAGTAAAGGGTATAGTGCGCAATTAAGTGGTACAGAGAGTACCACTTGTACCACTTTCGGCTTACTACCGGTACTTTCTTAATTATTATTGAATTTCCCCTAGGGGATTAATAAAGTGTTTTTGATTTTATTTTCATTTGATTAAGGGGTAATTAACCGGGCATGCGGCCCGTGTTCTGAAGCGGGAGTTTCGGCTTAGTAACGGTGCTTTCAGGGGGACCTAGATGTAATTACGGCCTTAGTCCCCGTTAATTAAGAGGTAATTAACCAGACACGCAGGACGTATTCTAAAGCGGGACTTTTGGCTTAGTGCTGCTACTTTCAGGAGTACTTAAGTGTAATTACGGCCTTAGTCCCCCTTAATTAAGGTGTAATTAACCGGGGGCGCTGACCGTATTCTAAAGCGGGACTTTCAGCATAGTACCATAGTACTTTCAGGAGTACTTAGGTGTAATGAATTGTTTACAATTAATTAACAATGCACACGGGTGCAAAGCGGGAGTTTTGGCTTAGTACAAATCAGTATTACACAACTAGAGACCATTTGAGGCCCCATACCATTGAGCAGCAGTAATGTGCAGTAGGCAATCAAAAGGATGACACTTAGGTAAGGTAAGACACAGCAGGTCAAAAAAAACAGGCTTATTCCATGTAGTGGTCAGTTTTGAGATTTTGTGCCAGTCTGTTTCTTTAACATGTAAGCAACAAAAAAAATGTCAACATTACACATTAAGGTAGTTATTTCATAACATTTTGTCAACTTGCACCTTTAGATTTCTGCCTGAAATCACCAAAAGCTCTCAGTCTCCTGCACAGCACTGTATATTCCAAATATGGGCATTTCCTTAGTAGAAACAACAAAAGTTTGCGGGGCAATCAAAAGCCGAAAACCACATCTGATTGGTTGATGTGAATTTACGGCTATGTAACACCAAAATCAGCTCATAAACTTTCACAGAAAAGACAGCAACAGCGGTCACTTGCAAGAGTCAGTAAAAAGAACGTAAACAACAGATTAGATTATGAAACCCCGTTAGAGAGTGTCTCATCATGTTAGCTATCATTTGGAAAGTGAAAGGGAGACTCTGTTGAGGGAATGAAAGGATGGTTCATTATTCACATTGCACTATTGAATGAATTAGTCAGTGGGTTATTTTGTCCTAGGTGTGCTGGATCAGGGTTGAAAAATGAAAGTCAGAGACAGAACCGAAAAGTGACAAGAGTGTCAGCCAAAAAACTGAGCAGTGTAGTATAATAATAATAATAATAATCTTTATTTATATAGCACTTTTAAAAACAAGGTTTACAAAGTGCTTAACAACAAAAGGATTACAAAAACAATACATGAACAGAAGAATAAATAGAGATAAAAACAATTATTATAAAAAGGCAAGACGAAAAAAATGGGTTTTAAGAAGTGACTTAAAAGATGATACTGAAGGTGCCAGCCTTATCTCCTCAGGCAGGCCGTTCCAGAGACGAGGGGCTCGGACTGAAAAAGCTCGGTCACCTTTGGTTTTGAGTCTCGACCCTGGAACAACTAACAGGGACCCGCCTGAGGATCTAAGGCTGCAGGGAGGCTCGTAGAAGGTCAAAAGCTCTGTGATGTAGCACGGGGCCAGACCTAAACGAGCTTTAAAAGTGATCAGTAAAATCTTAAAATCAATTCTAAAACGCACAGGGAGCCAGTGTAGCGAGGCTAAAACTGGGGTGATGTGTTGTCGTCTGTTAAAACCAGTGAGAAGCCTAGCTGCTGCGTTCTGAACAAGTTGGAGGCGCGAGAGAGATTTATTGTCCAGACCGGAGAGGAGGGAGTTACAATAATCGAGCCTAGAGAAGATGAGAGCGTTGATGACTTTATTGAGATCTTGGGGAGTGAGAATTTTCTTAATTTTAGAGATGGTGCGAAGATGGAAAAAGCATGATTGAGTGTTCTTTTTGACATGATCTTTGAATGTTAGTTGAGAGTCAAAGATTACCCCTAGATTTTTGGCGGAGGAAGTGATGTTAGAGGAAAGAGGGCCGAGGTGGTTCTGGATATGGGAAATGGACTGTGGGGGGTTGATTAGAATTATTTCAGATTTGTTGGTGTTGAGTTGGAGAAAGTTCTGCGCCATCCAACTGTTCACATCACTGAAACACTCCAACACAGCAGCCAGGCTTCCAGGGTCATTTGGTCTCAGCGGGAGGTATATCTGAGTGTCATCAGCATAGCAATGGAAGGACACGTTATGGCGGGCCATAACGTGTCCTAAGGGGAGCATATAAATAGAAAATAAAATTGGACCTAAGATAGAACCCTGCGGTACACCACAGGCAATGGGGGCGGAGGAAGAAGTAAAATGACCTATGGTGACCGCAAAGGTTCTTTCTAAAAGGTAAGAATAAAACCAATCAAGTGCAGTGTCTCTGATGCCAACCCAGGTTCTAAGACGATCAATTAAAATTGCGTGATCGACAGTATCAAACGCAGCACTCAAATCTAAAAGAATTGTGCACTCTCCTCTGTCAGAAGCTAAAAGGAGATCATTGGAAACTTTGAGGAGGGCTGTTTCAGTGCTGTGCAAAGCTCTAAAACCAGATTGAAATTTCTCAAAGATGTCATTGTTGGTCATAAAATCTAAAATCTGAAAGCACACTATTTTCTCTAAAACTTTAGATAAAAATGGAAGCTTGGAAATTGGTCTAAAATTATTGAGATCAGAGGTTCCTAAATAAGGTTTCTTTAAAAGAGGTTGGACCACAGCATGTTTAAAACTAGAAGGAACTATGCCTTCTGTCAATGACTGGTTTATAATGGATAAGATACTGGGCCCAACTGTGCTAAAAACATCCTTGAGAAATTTGGTTGGGATGGCATCTAGACTGCACGTGGTTGTCTTCATGTGAGATAAAACATCAAATAAATAAGAGAGGGTCACTGGTGAAAAAGGTAAAACTATTTAAAAAAGGCAGATACTCAGTTGTGATAATAACATTGTCAGGAGCAGTTATTTGCTTTCTGATATCATAGACTTGTTAATGAAATGTTTTAAAAAACTTTCACAGAGATCTGAAGAGACAGTAGTAAAAGCAGAAGTTGGGGGGGTGGTGACAGACTTTAAAACCTTAAATAAAACTCTGGGGTTGGACTGGTGTTTCAAAATAAGATCTGAGTAAAATGATGTTCTAGCTTCTTTAACCGCTGTTTGGTACTGTTTGAGGGACTCTTTCCATTGCTGATGGAAGACGGACAACTTGGATTTTTTCCATCTGCGCTCATTTCTAATTCATGTGTTGCATCATTCAGCCATGGCTGTTTTGCTCTATTAGCGTTTCTGACCTTGAATGGGGCAGCGGCATCTAAAATTGATTTACAGGTTTCGTTAAAACAGGAGACCAGAAGAGTTGGGTTAAAAGCAGTTAAAGAAGCTGAGGTAAAACAAGCAGAAAAACTAGCAGCAGAGGATGAGTTAAAAATGCGTGAACGGAAAGGGACATTTTGTTTTAAAGTCTGTTGGGGTAAAACAATATTAAATAAAATTGCTTTGTGATCAGACACACAGATATCCTTAATTATAAGATTTTCCAGACTGAGACCAAATGATAGAACCAGATCCAGTGTATGGCCCTTAGAGTGAGTAGCCACTTTTATTGCTTGGGTGAGATTAAAAGATTCTAGCGTGTTGATAAACTCTATGGTAAAAGGTTGAGGGGCACAGCAAATGTGAATGTTAAAATCACCCAAGATCAGAACTTTGTCATATAGGGCCATACACTGGGATAAAAGATCAGAGAATTCTTTATTAAAAATGCTATTTGGTTTGGGAGGTCTATAAACAACTAAAACAAATACTGGCTCATTGCACGCCATGATAAAACTGAGATGCTTGTCACGACCCCTTCCTCCTCGCAGTGGTCATGTGCTGTATTGGTTTGTTTCCCTATCTGTACCTGTGTGCAGGTGGAGCCGGAGGCGGAGCATGTGCGTGGTGCGCCAGGGCCCGACGCACCACGTCTATTAATAGACCCGCCTTCTGCCGGCTTGGTCTCTCTCGTCTCAGCCAGGCACCCATGGCCACACCGTTTCGTCTTGTGTTAGGCCTTATGCTTTAGTTCAGCATCGCGTCTCATATCGCACCATACTCTCACACAAACATGCACTCACCCACACTACTGATCCTACAGACAGTCACACCTCAACGTTACTTTTATTCAATATATTCTGGTTAACCTTACTTCAAATAAAACACTGTTGGTATATTTCGTTGTCTGCGTCCATATTTGTCATGGTCCTGAGCCAGGTTATGACAAATTGGGGGCTCGTCCGGGATCTAATTCGGTTTCTTTTGTAGTTTAATTGCGTTAGTCTCCATTTCCTTGTGTATTGGACGCGTTCTACCCTATTGTTTGACGTGCGTAAAAGGCGCGTATTGTATATAGTCGGCTTTTTCAGATAATCTAAGTCATTTTGGTAGGTAGATCTGTTTAGTCGCTATATTATTTGGTCCTGGTTGGAAGTATACTTTGCCCTTGTAGCCCGTATTTGAGTATTTTTATGTTACGCGCGTGCGTAATGTTTGGAGCGGCTTTGGAGTACCACGTCTCCTTTGTTTAGTTTGCTGTGGCGGTAAACCTTTGTTTACGGGTTAAGAGGGGTACAAGACCTAATCCCAGTCAGTTTGTGAATAGGGTAAGTTAACAGACAACAATCTGTGTTATGGTGTGTGTTTTGGGTGTGTAAGTCACCGTTAAAATTACTTTGTAGGCGAGTGTGAGAGGGAGAGGTTTGCTCGATTCAGGTAAGTCAGATAGCTGCTAAGATCTGGTGCATTTGTGTCTGGTGTGGAGCTTACCCGGTTAGGCTTAGCGGCGTGGTCCCTTTGGGCTCGTCGCACTGGGGGGTAGTGTTGCGGCGAACGTGGTTGAAGCTTTGCTTGGGAGCGCATCCGTGGTTCCCAGGAGGCTGCTAGCTTGCTAGTCACCTTTCTGACCCATCGGGCTTCAGCGCGTAAATACCCGCCATATGTGGTCGCATGAAGACTAGGGGGGAGCTTGGTTAGCCGGTCTTTGCGACAGAATAGCGGGGAAGCTCTGTCACCGAGGCCCCGGCCTCTTATTGCACAATTGTCTTTGGCAGTGTCTGACTACAGGCCTGAGCGCATTTTTGGCTGTAGTTTTGGGTTGTGGTACACTAACTTCTAGGTAAGATGTCCGACGTTGATTTGTTTATTGCTTCACCCAACTGGAAATTGTTTAAAAAATTGAGAAAAGAACATTTACTCAAACTTGCTGAACATTATGGCGTGAAATTGGAAGGGGAAAATCTCAAGAAAGTCGAGATTAATAATGCGTTGGAAGAAAAATTAGTAGCTATGGGTCTTTTACCTCCCGAAGAGGAGCAACCTGTTCAGAGTCAGGGCCTCACATTTCAGCAACAAAAGGAGTTACTTCTATTACAGCTGGAGAATAATAAACATCAAATGGAGATTGAAAAAATACGTCTGCGGCGTGAGGACATGCGTTCGTCTTTGGAGGAGGACGCTTCTCAGTCTCGTCGTCTTGATGTGAGTAATCTGAGGTGGTTACCTCCATTTAATGAAAAAGACCCTGACACATTTTTTCTTTTGTTCGAATGAGTCTCTAAAACTAAAAATTGGACCGAGGCCGAGTGCGCAGTAATGCTCCAATCCGTTCTGACTGGTAAAGCGCAACAGGCATATTCGTCTTTAAGTGAGCAAGATTGTCTGAGTTATAATACAATAAAGTCTGCAGTTCTCAAAGCATACGAGCTTGTTCCAGAGGCTTACCGGCAGCGGTTTAGATCCTGGGATAGGAAAAGCGGCCAGACGTATGTCGAGTTTGCTAGAGATCTTACCACCCACTTTAAACGCTGGCTAATGGCTTTAGACGTAACTGAGTTTGATGAGCTCTCAGACCTTATTATTTTAGAGCAATTTAAAAACACGCTTCCTGACCGACTTGCCACTTACATAAACGAACGAAAAGTTGACACGGCTCCAGAAGCCGCCGCGCACCGGTGCGCACCGACTTTACCTGGAAAAGTGAACAAAATACTGGTGTATTTAATGCTAAAACGGATGGAAAATCTCGTGCTAATTTTGACTCAACGAAAGTTTGTAATTACTGTCGTGAAAAGGGCCATTTTAAGGCAGACTGTCCAGTTCTAAAAGCTAAAAATAAAACGGGTAGGTCAAATGTAAAGCCTGCCGCTTTGGCAGCACCCGTTAATAGTAAATTGCCTTTGGTTGACATTACGCCTGCTTCTTGTGACAGTGACGTGTTGGTTTCATATGCACCTTTTATCAGAGAGGGAGTTTTGTCTTTAATCGGGAGTGAAGCTAAAATACCTGTAAAAATTCTGCGGGACACAGGAGCATATGATTCTTATGTGGTAAGCTCTGTGTTACCATTTTCCTCTGACACTGCAACAGGTGAGTTTATTTTGAGTCGAGGCATGGGGCTAACAGTGTTGCCCATTCCGCTGCATAACATGGTTTTAGAGTGCGAGCTTGTGTGTGGTCCAGTGTCTGTGGGCGTGCGCCCGGCTTTGCCTATAGAGGGTGTACATTTTATCCTTGGCAATGGCTTAGCAGGTAGTCGTATCTGGACAGACGCACCTCCCTACTTGTGTCCACCTGTTTGTGAAAGCTCAGAGTTGCCTAAACCCCATGCAGTTTCACCTGTTGCGACGCGGTGTCCACCTGTTCATGAAGAGTGTCCTCCTCCTCTTCATGAAGTCTTTTCGGCTTGTGCAGTCACTCGCGCCATGCGTAAAGCTGAGCGTGAAACACCTCCCGATGACAAACAAAATCTCTTATCTCTGGCACATTTCCCGTTGCATGTGAGCCATACAGAATTGGTGCAAGAGCAGCGTAGTGATCCTACATTGATAAATGCTTTTGATTCGATTGTTTCTGCTGACGAAATAGACAGTCTAGCCAATGGTTACTTTATCCAAAACGATGTCTTGTTAAGAAAGTGGACTTCTTTAGATGACTTGGGTGTGCGTGACGCTTTAGTTCAGCTTGTTGTTCCTTGCAAATTTCGTCCTGTGGTGCTGAAAATTGCTCATGATGAGACTGGTCACTTTGGCGTGCGTAAAACGTATTTAAATCTTCTCAAACATTTTTTCTGGCCGCGCGTAAAGAGAGATATATCTGCTTACATTAAAACGTGCCATGTTTGCCAGTTAACGGGAAAACCAAACCAAAAAATTAAACCAGCGCCCTTGCAGCCAATCCCAGCTATGAGTGAACCTTTTGAGTACCTCATTATAGACTGTGTTGGTCCGCTCCCCTCGGCAAAATCTGGGTGCAAATACCTCTTAACAGTGATGTGCCAAAGTACACGTTATCCGGCGGCGTATCCGCTGCGGGCCATCACAACAAAAGCCGTGGTAAAAGCGCTGTCACAGTTTATATCCGTGTTTGGTATCCCTAAAGTAATCCAGAGTGATCGTGGTTCCAACTTCTCGTCTCACATGTTTGCTCAAGTCTTAAAAACACTCGGGGTCAAGCATAACCAGTCCACAGCCTACCATGCGCAAAGTCAGGGAGCGCTCGAGCGTTTTCATCAGACGCTGAAGTCTCTCGTGCGGGCGTACTGTACTGAACTCGATAGAGACTGGGAAGAGGGGCTCCCATGGCTTATGTTGGCGGCAAGAGAAGCGGTACAAGAAAGTACAGGCTTCAGCCCAAATGAGCTTGTTTTTGGCCACTCAGTCCACGGGCCGTTGGCGGCATTAAAAAATAACTTTATGGAGTCAGAACCTCCTAAAAACTTAATTGACTTTGTAAATGGTTTTCGTCATCGTCTTTTCATGGCTGGTTGCATGGCTAAAGAAAAGTTGCAACAATCCCAAAAGAAAATGAAAAATATTTATGACCATCGCTCAAAGCTACATGAATTTAGTCCTGGAGACCAGGTGCTGGCCCTTACGCCGGTTGTGGGGTCTCCGTTTCAGGCTAAATTCACTGGCCCGTACACAGTTTCGGAAAAAGTCTCCGATTTGAACTATTTAATTGCAACACCCGGCAGAAAGAAATCTACACAACTCTGTCATGTCAATCTGTTAAAGCCCTATTACCAGCGTGCCTCTGTGCGTCCCGCTCTTGCCGTTGGTACCCTGGCTTTGGCTCAGGAGGATAGTGTCCCAGAGCCCGATGACAGTTTGTTGTGTGGCCGCTTGAAAAAGTCAGAGTCCTTGTGTAAACTAGACACTTTACTTTCCCATCTGCCTGAGTCTCAGCGTGTTGAGTTGTCCAATTTGATTAAAAAATATCCAGTTTTGTTTGGTGATGTCCCATCTCAGACCACGTGGATAGAGCATGATATTGATGTTGGCGAGGCACAACCATTGAAACAGCGTTTCTATCACATGGTCCCGGAAAAGTTGAAATATCTGGATGCAGAAGTAGATTACATGCTTAAAAACAACATTGCAGTGCCATCCTCTTCCAGTTGGGCTTCACCATGCATCCTGGTTCCAAAATCGGACAAAACGCCACGCTTCTGCACGGACATGCGGAAAGTTAATTCTCTTTCAAAATCTGACAGTTTTCCTTTGCCCAGAATGGATGATTGTATTGATCGGGTAGGCTCAGCCAAATTTGTGTCCAAATTTGATCTGTTAAAAGGCTATTGGCAAGTACCATTGTCCAAACGCGCACAAGAAATTGCAGCCTTCGTTACACCTTCTGGTCTTTACTCATATACAGTCATGCCTTTTGGTTTGAAGAACGCTCCAGCCACGTTTCAGCGACTAATGAACAAGGTTGTTGCTGGCTTGGAGGGGTGTTCAGTTTATTTAGACGACTTGGTTATTTACAGCGACACTTGGCACTCTCACCTGCGGCGTATCCATGCGTTGTTTGAGCGACTGGCTGACGCGCATCTCACAGTTAATTTGGCCAAATGCGAGTTCGCTAAAGCAACTGTCACGTACTTAGGCCGTGTGGTGGGGCAGGGTAAAGTAGCTCCTGTTCAAGCTAAAATCTTAGCTGTCGCTGAATTTCCCCAGCCGACTACTAAAAAAGAGCTACAGCGTTTTCTCGGGTTAGTGGGATACTACAGGAGCTTCTGTGAACAATTCTCCACTGTTGTGTTTCCTCTGACCGAGTTGTTGAAGGCCAAAGCCAAATTTGTTTGGTCCGCTGATTGTAGGCAAGCTTTTGAAAAGGTGAAGTCGTTGCTTTGTTCTCACCCGGTTTTGTCAGCTCCTTGTTTTGACAGGCCGTTCATGCTCCAGGCCGATGCCAGCCAAGTTGGGGCAGGTGCTGTTCTCCTCCAGGAGGATGACCAGGGGGTAACAAAGCCAGTTTGCTTTTTCTCAAAAAAATTCAACCGACACCAAAGTAATTACTCTGTTATAGAGAAAGAGGCCCTAGCATTAATTTGGGCGTTACAGCATTTTGAGGTTTATTTGGGTGGGTCAGCGCCCCTAGTGGTTTATACAGATCACAACCCTTTAACTTTTTTATGTTCCTTAAGATGTCCAAACCAAAGACTTATTAGATGGTCTTTATTTTTGCAGGCCTATGACCTAGATATTCGCCACATTAAAGGTCATGAAAATGTAATGGCCGATGCTTTATCTCGTGCACCTTTAGATTAAGTCTGTTTTTGTTTCACTGTTGCTTTGTTTTGCCTTGTCCCTCTCCTCTTCTCATCCTCTCTAGGCGCCAGAGTGGCTGGGTTTAGGTCGGGCGTTAGGTGGTCAAATGCAGCAGCGGTGGTGGTATTATTTAGTATTGTGATACCTGAATATTTTTGTCACTTGGTTGTGGTGGTGTTTTAATAGTAATTTTGGCACGGTGATTCTCTAAGAGAGAATCCCCTTCTTTATGAGGGGGGGTGTCACGACCCCTTCCTCCTCGCAGGGGTCATGTGCCGTATTGGTTTGTTTCCCTATCTGTACCTGTGTGCAGGTGGAGCCGGAGGCGGAGCATGTGCGTGGTGCGCCAGGGCCCGACGCACCACGTCTATTAATAAACCCGCCTTCTGCCGGCTTGGTCTCTCTCGTCTCAGCCAGGCACCCATGGCCACACCGTTTCGTCTTGTGTTAGCCTTGCGTCCATATTTGTCATGGTCCTGAGCCAGGTTATGACATGCTCAAATGAAGTAAAACCATCATAAAAACAAGGGGCACATTTAAAACTTTTTTTAAAAATGGCAGCAACCCCCCCTCCCTTTCCAGACAACCTGGGCTGATTAAAAAATGTGTAGTCAGGAGGGGTTGCTTCGATAAGAGTGGTACAGTCCCCTTGTGTGAGCCAAGTCTCAGTTAAAATTAAAAAGTCAAGGTTGTTAGAAGTTATAAAATCATGGCATAAAAATGTTTTGTTATTTATAGACCTGATGTTAGGAAGACCAAAATTAACAGGATAGGGGCAGATGACAGGCGCTGTTGAGGGACAGAGAGGGACATTGATGAGACAGGGGAGTGAGGGCTCTTTGGGGGTAAATTGTTTGTTCAAACGGTGTCTGACAAAAACAGGAATTCTGTATTGGTGAGGACTGATGGCTATGGCTATGGGCTATGGGAAAGGGCCACCAATGGAGTAGTGGCAAGGGGTGATGGTGGCATGGGAGAATGGTGGGTGGGTAGTCAGTCTTGTGAATAAGTTTGTACTGCATAGCGGATGTTAGATGTTAGGAATTTGCTGCCCAGAGAGTTGGGGTGGATGCCGTCTGTCTTATAGAAGATGGAGCGAGTCCAGAACAAATTAAAATTGTCAATAAAACCAAAGTTAAATGAACGTGAGACAGACTGCAGCCAAGAGTTGAGCGATATAATCCTACTAAAACGTCCATCCCCACGGCCCAGCGTGGGGATGGGACCAGAAATAAAAACAGTCTTCCCGCAAGCGGATAAAAAGCCAAAAAGTTCTTTAAAATCCTGCTTGATCAGTTCAGACTGTTGGCGGGCTGTATCGTTCGATCCTATATGTATGATAACCCGGTGAATTGTAGCGGCTGCTGATTGCAAGAGACTCGGTAGCTTGTCCATCAAAGTTGAAACAGTAGCACTGGGAAAGCAGTGTGTAATGGCATTAAAAAACCTGCTGAACCTTATGATAGAGTCGCCCACTAACAGTGTAGAGGGCGAGAAGAGTGGCTGAGGCGGGGAAGAGATGTCTGAGGGCGGTGGAGGAGAAGGGCGAGACTGTGCGGCGGCAGGCGCCGGTGGACTCCCGCGGCCGGTGGCAGCGACGTCGGCGGTGGAGGGCAGAGTAGGAGACTGCTGTGATGACGGGGTAACGGCCGCGATGGAGTCAGCGCTGTAGGGAGGGCTCCCCGCCGACTCAGTCTGATGACGGCCTCTCTCAGAAGCCTACGGCGGGAGGAGGCGGCGGCCGTTCCCCGGGACGTGTCTCGTTGTGTCTGCCCACTGGAGGACTGTGTTATCTGGGCCGAACTGGCCCTGCTCGGGAACAGTGTGCCGGCCGCGGGAGTGTCCTGGGAGACACCAGCCTGCGTGAGAGGGATCTGGTCCTGCGATCCAGCTCGGGAAGGTGCTTGGTCCAGCGCTTCATCTGAAAGAGCGCTGAAGCGGTTGGAGAGGCTCAGGAAGGTGGCTGCAGAGGCTGCGTCCGAGCTCCGTCTTCTCCCACGGATTACGACATCAGCCCAGGAGGATCGGTTGACCAGGGTAGAGCAGGATGAAGGCCGGGGACAGGAGACGGGATCCCAGACGACTGTATCATGGAGCCGCGCTGAAGGAGGAGATGTGTTGCGACTGCTTGCAAGCTACATCCATGACTTTTGCCAGTAGTGAGTCCTTCTTTCGCAGCTCTTCGGAGAGCCGCTGTATATCCTCCCTAAGGTCAGCAATCTTTTTGTTCGCAACAACAAGAAGTCTTTTTTCATCGCGGGCCATAGTAGTTAGAGGATATGAGTTTGGCTTGCAGGCTAGCACCGGCGGTAGCGACGAAGTTAAAACCAATTCCCAGGCAGTGACACAAAATAAAATCGGCAGGGGTCGAAATAAAATCAATAAATACAAAAGTAGAGTGAGTAAAATCCAACTAAGAAGGCTTAAAAACAAAGTTAAGTTCGTTAAAACTCAGCAGTGCCTGGCTAAAAACAAACGGAGTCCGCCATCTTGCGCATGAACCGGAAGTTGATTAGTGTCCAAATGCTTTTTCTTGTGGATAGTGTCAGAAATGTGATATTACACTGACCCTCAAAATACATACATCAAATATTAATAAATAAATTGCCCAAGCCTATTTTATGATATTCATCATATTTTTACATGCTATTTCTATAATGATTTATTCTTTATCAGATTCCGTGTTTTAAATATTATATACAGCTGTTATTAATGAACTGAATATTTTCTTTGTAGGTTGGTTGGGGGTTTCAACAGGAAAGTATGAAATTATACAATATAAAACTTGAAACGTTTTCTCAAAGTGGGTTTTTTCCATTGACGGTATAAAGAGCTTTTTACTGTAAATGGATTTTATGGGCTTAATGTATCATTTTCAAAACCTCAAAGTACAAAAGCTTCACTTCGGAAAAGAGCATTTATCACTTGGTAGAGTTATTTGAGTTTGTGGAGTTACGACTTTACATCGCTAACACTTAGAGAAACAGAGAAATGTATTTGTCGCAGTCTGTATTCATCTCCATCCATCTTCTTCCGCTTATCCGGGGCCGGGTCGCAGGGGCAGCAGTCTAAGCAGAGACGCCCAGACTTCCCTCTCCCCAGACACTTCTTCCAGCTCCTCTGGGGGAATACCGAGGCGTTCCCAGGCCAGCCGAGAGACATAGTCCCTCCAGCGTGTCCTAGGTCTGCCCCGGGGCCTCCTCCCAGTGTGACATGCCCGGAACACCTCCCCAGGAAGGCGTCCAGGAGGCATCCGGAACAGATGCCCGAGCCACCTCAGCTGGCTCCTCTCGATGTGGAGGAGCAGCGGCTCTACTCTGAGCTCCTCCCGAGTGACTGAACTCCTCACCCTATCTCTAAGGGAGCGTCCAGCCACCCTGCGGAGGAAACTCATTTCGGCCGCTTGTATCCGGGATCTTGTCCTTTCAGTCATGACCCAGAGCTCATGACCATAGGTGAGAGTAGGAACGTAGATTGACCGGTAAATCGAGAGCTTTGCCTTGCAGCTCAGCTCCTTCTTTACCACGACCGGTACAACGACTGCATGACTGCAGAAGCTGCACCGATCCGTCTGTCAATCTCTCGTTCCATCCTTCCCTCACTCGTGAACAAGACCCCAAGATACTTGAACTCCTCCACTTGAGGCAGGACCTCTCCACTGACCTGAAGGGGGCAAGCCACCCTTTTCCGGCTGAGAACCATGGCCTCAGACTTGGAGGTGCTGATTCTCATCCTGGCCGCTTCACACTCGGCTGCAAACCGTCCCAGTGCACGCTGAAGGTCCTGGTCTGATGGAGCCAACAGGACCACATCATCTGCAAAAAGCAGAGATGAGATCCCGTGGTCCCCAAACCGGACCCCCTCCAGCCCCTGACTGCGCCTAGAAATCCTGTCCATAAAAATTATGAACAGGACCGGTGACGTAGGGCAGCCCTGGCGGAGTCCAACATGCACCGGGAACAGGTCTGACTTACTGCCGGCAATGCGAACCAAGCTCCTGCTCCGGTCGTACAGGGACCGGACAGCCCTCTGCAGAGGGCCCCGGACCCCATACTCCCAGAGCACCCCCCACAGGATGCCGCAAGGGACACGGTCGAATGCCTTCTCCAGATCCACAAAACACATGTGGACTGGTTGGGCAAACTCCCATGAACCCTCCAACACCCTGGAGAGGGTATAGAGCTGGTCCAGTGTTCCACGACCAAGACGAAAACCGCATTGTTCCTCCTGAATCCGAGGTTCAACTATCGGCCGGATTCTCCTCTCTAGTACCCTGGCATAGACTTTCCCGGGGAGGCTGAGGAGTGTGATCCCCCTGTAGTTGGAACACACCCTCTGGTCCCCTTTTTTAAAAAGAGGGACCACCACCCCGGTCTGCCAGTCCAGGGGCACTGCCCCCGACCTCCTCGGGGGGGCCGTTCCTCCCAATCACCCCTCTCCAGGTGTCACTGTCATTGCCCACGTGGGCGTTGAAGTCCCCCAGTAGAACAATGGAGTCCCCAGTTGGAGCGCCTTCCAGCACCCCTCCCAGGGACTCCAAGAAGGCCTGGTACTCTGCACTGCCGTTCGGCCCGTAAGCACAAACGACAGTGAGAGACCTCTCCCCGACCCGAAGGCGCAGGGAGGCGACCCTCTCATTCACCGGGGTAAACTCCAACACACAGCGGCTGAGCTGGGGGGCTATGAGCAAGCCCACACCAGCTTGCCGCCTCTCACCGCGGGCGTGGAGGTGAGCCCGACTATCTCTAGTCGGTACCTCTCAACCTCCCGCACAAGCTCAGGCTCCTTCCCCCCCAGCGAGGTGACATTCCATGTCCCTAGAGCTAGCTTCTGTGTCCAGAGATCGGGTTGTCGAGGCGCCCGCCTTCGACCACTGCCCGATACACATTGCACCGGCCCCTTACGGTTCCTCCTGCAGGTGGTGAGCCCACGGGAGGTCGGACCCACGTCACCCCTTCGTGGGGGGGCCCGGCCGAGCTCCCCAACCCCGGGCCTGGCTCCAGGGTGGGGCCCCGGCTGCGCCATACCGGGCGACGTCACAGTCCTTGTTCTTCTACTCATCATAAAGGGCCTTCTGAACCGCACTTAGTCTGACCCGTCACCTAGGACCTGTTTGCCTTGGGAGACCCTACCAGGGGCATGTAGCCCCGGACAACATAGCTCCTAGGATCATTCGGGTACACAAACCCCTCCACCACGTTAAGGTAGCGGTTCAAGGAGGGGTGTATTCATCTCTGTTTTCCCCAAAACGTAGTGAACTTTGATAGAAGCTAAACATGGACCTGCCGTCAGTCTGTTGTAAAAAAACAAGACCTAAAATACACTCAGTCATCTCTGTCTCTATTAGCCCTCAAAGAAATAATAGTTTCCTCAACAAAGGATATTATTATAATAACACATGTCCAATCAGTAATGTAATGACCTGGCAAAACACTGCATTGTACAACATACATTTGAGATAAATCAGCCAAATACAGTTAGTCCTGTTTATGTCTACCAGAGTTTGGGGTTTTAGCTTGTTTCACAAACATATTTTTTCCTACATATTTGTCTTCAACACCATCTTCAGCTCTGCTTTTGAAGAAGAGTGAGTCCAGAGTCAGGAGCAAAGTGAGGAGAAGAGAGCAGTTGCAGTACACAGGCACAGCTCAGAGGAATGTGTTTTATCTGTCAAAACTACTTATAATGTACATTTATGTTTGTGTTGTAATTATAGCTTTATGTCCTACACCAGACTTGTCCAAGAGAAAGAGAGCACTGCTACAGACAAAACACTTCATCCAGAGATAATATACAGTCCATAGACTAAACAGAGAAAAAATTATGATGCATGAAGTATTTATTTGGTTTATTGTATTTTTATGTCATGTTTTACATTATCAGGTGAAATACAGCTGATTGGAACTGGATTGTCTCGTTTGAATGTCCACAATACAGTAAATGTGATCTACTGTAGAAATGGTCACACTACTGCTACTTCTCTGAACAGTGCAGCTGTGAACACAGACAGTGGAGCAGTCCTTTACATCCTCAGGCCGGAGACTGAGGTCTTTGTGAAGAGTCTCCTTCAATGATGTTGCTGTAGGTCTCCATCTCATCTATCTGTACATTTTACATACGCTGGTTGTAGGCTGTGATTGTAGCAGTTCCTCCAGAAGTTGTCCCGTTTTACCTTTTCTCTTCTCTTCCTGAATGAACAGAAAAAAAATAGACAATATAGACTTTATACATGAGTAAAATAACTAGTGTGCAACAGCCTTTATATGTGTTACTGTTGTTACACTTTTATTCTCTATTTACACTTTCCAAACCCTTACTATGATCATTTCTGTAAATGTCTCCACTGTTGGTCTTATTCTATTAAAGCATTATCTTGTCCTGTGTTCACAAACCTGAGCACAGCACTGACAGAAACTAAAGTCAAATGTTTTGGACCAAGCTTGCGGCTCAGTTTATGTTCCTCTGATGGTTCACGTTCTGTCCAGTGCTTCATGGAGGGTAAAGGTCAGCATCGACAGCGGCTGGACACAAAAACTGAGGCTGTATATGGCTATAAACCAAGCTAATGCAGAAAAACACACTGATAGCACTCACGTAGCTAATGAACTTGCAAGTTCTCACAGCTGACAGCTGGAGTCCGCGGGCTGCACAGGCCCAAGTTGTATTTCATGTTTTCTGGTTGGGGACAGACTTAGACTCTGAGAGGAGGCTCATTGAACCTATTTCATGGCAAAAAAACCATTGGAAAGGACTTTAATGCTTTGTTTATTTAGGTCAAAAGTTGCGTAGTGGGGGTTTCACTATATTCTGAAGGCTTTTACCAAGAAATTTGTTGATATATCGTTCCTATCCTGAATTATAGGTCATTTTACACCAAAAATCATGGCAAAAAAAAAAAAAATTTTTTTAAGGCTATTGTAAGTATTCTCTAATTTACTAAAGAACAAAACAAGATATCCAGAATCCCCTCTGTAAAAGCCTTCTCATCTAATATGTCAACATATTAGAGGCCTCATTAAGGCCTCATTTGCATATTAAAACAGTAATTTACACACAAAAAAAAATCTTATGTTTATGCCAGTGATAAACTGGAGAAGTTTCACAGTGATATCTTACAATTAAAAAGTTTCTCTATTCACCTGTAGTGTCTCACTTTAAGTCAAATATGCAACATTACCTAGCAGAGCACTTTTCGATCAAAGCGTGAAACAATGTACTAATCACAAAAGATCAAAATAAACAGGACGTGAGCTACAAGCCGATCTGAAGCATTTTACCTGACCCAAACACAAGTCAAATTTGAATTTAAATTAATAATAACTACATAGAAATCACAAAAAAACATCTTCAACAGTGCCAACCTCATACATTTCTGGCTCTACTGCTGCAGAATTTCATTTGCCTGAGACCTTCAGAATAAACAGAGCAGGCCCCTGTGCACTGTAAGTGAACGGACACAGTCAGTTGCAATAGCCAATCAGATCTCGATTCTGCAGACCAAGACCAGCTAGAAGGTCTACCCAAACACGTGTTTGGTTTCATCAGGGACAAATGTGATTTTTGGACTTGGGAAAAATCCAACTGCAGGAACTTTGCTACTTCCTGTTACAAAGGATTCATGTTCAGGATTCAGAGTCAGGATAAACTCCCGTTCTGCTTCAGTGAGGTTTCTGGCAGCAAGACAATCAGCAACCTGTTTGACTAAAATAATATAAAATGTTAAAAAAACAAAAAAAACAGAGACTGAGCGATCAGCACAAGAAAGGTCTTATAGTGGCCCCTACCATGAGGCACGCAGTTCTCCTGCCTCATGGTAGTGGGCACTAGTGATCCCAGAGATTCTTCTTGTGACTCAGCGGCTGCAGAGTAAGCACGCTTCTACACTGCAGTCAAGAGTTAGCAAGTCAAGTGCAGTCAGTTATTTTTTGTGTGCTACAGTTTGAATTTGTAAAGAATGCTGATATTTGACTTTAAACATAACCTGTTAACTGCTGCCAATCAAATACTGGATAGAATAATCTGTAGGGTTTATATGTTTGTAAATATGATTGTGATGAAGTCAGTGCCTCACCAGCCATGAACCTCACCACACGTCACTGATACATGCATATGCATGAAAAGTATATGCACCTTGATGTAATACAATCACGACAACTGTTTTTTAGCGACCAGAGACTTTTACTGTCATATTCTTATACACATCCACAGCCGTACATCGTACACTGTTAGCAACCAACGGAACAGAGCGCCAGACCCAAAAACACACATGCACAGTAGAGAAACAGACATGCGCAGTATACATGCAGTATGCGCAGAATACAACTTAACAATCTCCCCTTTTTCTTTAAAGAGAAATATTCAAATATATTGTCTTTGCTTTGTGCTTCTTGGGGTGGCCGAATGTAAATGTCTCTTTACCTTGTAGAAAGGCTGCTTTAATGTCCATGGAGTTCAGTTGCCATTTGTTTTGACATATAACTGCCATGATCATTTTCAGGGACTGGGAGGCACATGTAGGTGAGTCTTTGGGAAGGCTTTGGGTGTTCAACTCTTCAAAGCCTCGCAACTAGTCTAGCCTTGGGTACCACTCCATCAGGTGTTTCCTTTAGTGTGCACACCCACCTGGATGAGATGCATTTCTGACCTTTATCTTTAACTTCTTCAAATACATCATTTCTCTTCCAGGTGCTGAGTTCTGTGTGTTTGGCAGAAATAAAGACATCATCATTCACCATTAAAATATCCTCCTCATTATGGTCTGCGTACAACTCTGTATTTCTTGATGCTGTTACCTGAAGATTGTCCATTTGCCCAAGGTCGACTGACCCAGTTGTACCAGCAATCTCTTCTGGTTCGCTGTACTGCAAATTGTACCAGTTTTTGTGTTAACCAGATGCTTTTCCTGCTCTGCTGAGGATTCTCCCAGTACGGGTTTCACCACTTTGACTGTCTGTGAATTTGACCACTTGTCCAATTTTTAGTCTTAAACCTTCACATTCCATGGAAGAGTGGGATTGCAGTGTGTGGGATTGACAACAATTGCCTCCTCCAGGTAGCACTGACACATTAGGGGGTTCACTGTTTATTGTCAGCATTAAGAGGTCCATCATTTGCTGATGTCACTCCCTCATTTTCACTTTCAGGTTCACTGAGCTCTGCTGCTGGTGTTATAAGATTATTATTTGTTTGTTGCTCGCTAACATTGTCCTCTGCTTTCGTCTGTGGCTCATTCACCCTTCTTAGTCTAGACTGATGGACTTGAGCATAACTTCCTCCATGCCTAACAAACACAATCACACTATCTTGACCAATAACAACACCCGGCCCTTTCCATTCAATACAGTCTACCCTCTTATAGTAGACTTTGTCTCCTGTTTGATACTTGTCATCAACGGGTCGCAGTTGTTTCCGAAGGGCTCTTCGGATTCTCTCAGAGCATTCAGCTTCAGTGAATGCCTTCCTTATAGCATATAGTGTTGTGAGATGTTTAGCTATCCAAGTCACACGGGTCTCCAAAGCTGGTGGCTTATCTGTAAGAACTGAGGGCAGATTCGGGTTCTGACCAAACACTAGCTGGTAGGGCTATAGCCGTATACATTGTGCATAGAATTCTTTGCCATTAGTGCCCAATCTAGTGCTGTCTTCCAGCTGCAGTTGTTGTCCCTCTTCACTTTCAACAAAATCTCAGTGAGGGTTTGGTTGTGCCTTTCCAAAAGGCCATTGCTCCATGGGCTGTACGCTGCATTAGTTTTAACTTCAATATTAAACTTTTCAGCCATGTCCTTTATCTCTTCATTATTAAATTCGCCTCCATTATCACTAAAAAGTCTGCATGGAGGACCATGAACACTTATCCAGCAGTGAATAGTGCTTAACTATTTCTTTTGGGTTCTTCGTGGTGACAGTACTGCCTGCACTGAAACGTGTGAAGTGATCAATAGCATGCAAATACCATACCCCTGGCTCAAGTTCATGCAAGTCCACAGTTTCATGATAAGTTGTTGCCATGGGTAAAGCTACTACAAGCTTGTGTTTTGGCTTGCTGTATTTGTTACATGTGTTACAGTTTTTTACGATGTTCTTGAGAATGCTTTCATCATCACAATGTCCTGAGAATCTGAGTAATTTTTGAAGTCTATCAACTGAAGCATGTCCAAATTGCCTGTGTAGTTTCAACAGGACTTTCTCTTTTTCTTTTGTTGTCATGTTTTCTGTTACAGTAAGAATTTCCTCTTCATCCTGTGTCCTCTCACTTGTTTCCTTTTCCTTTAAGTCACTATTGTCTTTCAAGCTTACACAATAATGTCCTGAAGATGTCAGTTCAAGTTTGACAGGTTGTTTGAACATTGTAGCCTTGTCATGTGCAATGTCCAAAACTGCACTTGCTCGTTTCAATGAAGTCTTACTTAAAAGCATTGGTATATCCACTGGGACAACCTCTGTCTCAATTTTGCATCTGGTTTGTCCTATTTTTGCTGGAATGGAGACTTTTTTAGTTGAGTGAACAACATTACCATCTCCAAACCTGAAAGGTCTTGTACTTTTCTTGTCATCCATGTTTAGTAACTCAATTCGTGAAAGCCCACTAGTGTAATCCTCAAGCCACTTCTCTCCACTCACAGTTCTTGTACAGGCTGTGTCAATCACTGCTGACCCTAAAGCCTCTACCATGAAGATTTCAGTGTCTGACAAAGGTTCATTTGAGAACAAAGTGATGTTGCATTCCTCAATATCACATTTGAGTCCATCATCTTTAGTTAGTTTCACATGTTCCTTTTTGTTGGGGCAGTCCTTTGCCCAGTGATATGTGCTTTGGCAAACTGTACACCTTGTTCTTCTTCCATATTTATCAAGGGGGTTAGTGCCTTGAGCAGCAGTTTGGGGTTGTTTTGTAGCGTTAGTTTTACTTTCTCTTTTGCCTGTGTATCTTGTGTAATACGCGATCTCGGCATTAGTATTCATCTGCAGGGTTAGGGTTAGTGGCGACAATGGCGCTTCAATGGCGACAATGTAGTCTGCCATTGAAGCGCCACTATCTCTAGTGATCTGGTCAAACTTTGTGTATGCCTCGTACTGTCGATCCTTTTCTTCTTTTAGAAACACAGAATCCAGTTTTGTTATTAGCGTATCCATTCCATTGTCGGCGTTCAGCTCATCAGCGGCAATCTCAAGAGCACTGTCTCTTGCTCTGCCACTTAACAACAAGGTAACGGCAAGTGCTTGTTTCTTTTTGTCCAAGTCGGTGACTCTTTTCCAGATTTCTATCTCATTTTTCCATTTTTCGTAGGATGTCCTCTCGTCAAACAGTGGTGGATTTTTGAAATTCCCAACAGCAGCCATCCTCTGCTACCAATGTAATACAATCACGACAACTGTTATTTAGCGACCACAGACTTTTACTGTCATATTCTTATACACATCCACAGCCGTACATCGTACACTGTTAGCAACCACCGGAACAGAGCGCCAGAACCAAAAACACACATGCGCAGTAGAGAAACAGACATGCGCAGTATACATGCAGTATGCGCAAAATACAACTTAACACTTGAATCTTGAAAAGATTGCGTGGGCTCCTCCGTGAGACTGCGTCGGATGGCCTCCTCAATAGCTTCATCTTCTCCAGTATCAACAGGACTATAATATAATAATATATATATATAATAATATAATATAATATAGCAATGGTACTGGTGTATGTGAAAACAACATACATAAAATCTGTAAAATTTACAGATGCTTCGTTTTGCTTCGGCTGCCCTCCATGACCTTCTCTCCTGGTCGATCCATTTTCTGGACTGACTTTAATAAAGAAAAAAACTATTTTTCTTTTCTATGAATTTTTCTTCAGCCCTCAGGGGGGCGCTCTAGCAGGAAGTGCAAAAACGAGACAAACGAGGCAGCAGTAGTCAGTACAAACCATAGAATGTATGGTACAAACAAGAAAGCGCCAGTTTTTATTCTTAGCACATGCAACCCAAGACGCACAACAGCAAAATACGGTAATATTTTTACACCCTCACCCCCTCATAATGGAAAACAAATGAAGTGACAGTGGTTTGGTGTTCAGTAGTTTCAATGCTCAGGAGGAAGATGAATAGTGACTTGTGGTTTCAGTGCACGGGAGAATGAAGCGACTTTAATAGTTGCGCAGTAAACCCTTGTAAATATCTTATTTCTCAGCCTGGATATCGGCGGCTTATAGTCCGGTGTGGCTTATATGTGACAAAATATATATTTCTTTTAAATTTTAGTGGATGCGGCTTATATTTAGGTGCGCTCTATAGTCCGGAAAATACGGTAGTAAGAATTGATTAGAATGCCAAATGATGAACTACTAATACATGACTGTAAAGTCATTACAGTTTATTTTTTTTAACAAACCTCTTCTTTGTGGTAGAACTGCGCTATCAACATCAGAGTCATCAGAAACTTCTATAAAGGTATTCTGCAGAAAACAAATTTGATTCAGCTAGGCAACTTTGAAACTCAATGTGGATAGAAACTAGATCTGATCACAATGACGTGCATAATAATGTGCTAACCTGTGCTGGAACAGTAATTTCTGCCATGATGTACAGACAACTGTTTGAACAAATGGATGCAACTTCTTTACCACCCCAGGAGAAATTGGAGGTGACCTTTGGTTTCATGAGTTTTTTTACATCCCTTGATGGTGCTTAAAAAACTAAATGGGAATGGTTGATGTTCTGACAAAGCAAACACACTCCTGAATATGGTAGTTACTTCAGCTCTGAACAGTTCCTCAGACCAGTCAGTAGAAAAAGAAATTTTGCCAGTGAGACCAGCCTCAGCAAGCCTGGTCCGAGTGTCTCCTCTTGGGATGACAAGGACTGAGGCCTCAAGTGAAAATGGAAAACATACAACATCTTTAGTGTATGTTTTCACAGATCTTTGGCGTACCCATCTTCCCCTATTACGGTGGAGAATGGACAGAAATGGCTGTAGAAAACAAGCAGACAGAATTTTGCATTTATGAGTACCATGCTTTTAAAGCTTAAACTACAGTATACAGAGATCCAATACAACCTACAGCTTTGACAGGTACAAATAGTTTTTTGTAGAGGCATACATGTCAATTGTTACGTACAGGGTATGTGAAGAGAAGTATCAAGAGGAGCAATATCCCAACAAAGTAGGTTAAGAAACACGTCTGAGATGAGTTAATGTCTAATTATGAACTGTTATCAAACTGTTATTACATCTTCACTCACTACTTGTCTCTGTGATGGGACAGAAGCAAAACTGGAGTTGCCTGTAGAGATGGCTGGAGGTACCTGTGGGTGACCTTGTTCAGTGGATCTCTGAAACAAGAGTAAATAAATTAAAACATGAGCTCAGGTGACAGTAAGACCATGTTTATAATATCTAGTAATACCATAGTACCAGACGTGTAACTGTGACCATCTATAAAATATCGGGAGACGGACACAAACAGTAGGACTTAATGGCGGCGAATATTGGTCATTTTCACAGAATGCGGATGGATCTTTTAAATATGGAACAAACCCTGTCTCTGATACATTGGACACGCTTATACCAGAGGGATATATTGTTAATAGTGAATTATTTTGTGTTATTATTTTGGGTTGCGGAGTGCAGCCGCAGTACCACAGGGCACAAGTTAATGCTAAGTTAGCTAGCTACAGTCAAGCTAGCTAACTTAGCATGACCTAGATGCTAGCATAACCTAGCATTTGATTAGATGCTAGGTCATGCTAGCATCTAATCAAATGTTAGCTAGTAGCGTAGATAAACTAATACAAAAAACGAAAAGGAAAATATTTTAACTTAACTTACAGTTAGTGGTGCGGGAAGTGCTGGTCTCACAGCGCCTTGAAGGGCTGCCCGTACACCGGCAATCACAGCCCGTTCAATGTCCTCCATGAGCGGTAACAGAGTGGTAATGAATGGTGTGTGGCTGCGTCGATGAGGCGGAGGGCTCTGCGCACGGCACTTTTAGGGGCGGAGATTTACCTTCCTCATTTGCATACGTGCTAAATATTTAGCTGCTTTACACTTGGTGACTAAATGTTTAGCGAAACACAAAAAGTTCACATTTAGATTGAACATTTATATTTAATATTTATATTTAGTTTGAACATTTATATTAATATTTAACATTTATATATATTTAACATTTAGATATATATTTAATATTTAGATTTAGATTTAACATTTACATTTAACATTTAATATTTAGATTTAACACTTACATTTAGATTTAACAATTAGATATATATTTAACACTTACATTTATATTTAACATGTACATTTATATTTAACATTTACATTTATATTTAACATTTAGATATATATTTAACATTTACATTTATGTTTAACATTTAAATATATATTTAACATTTACATTTAACATTTACATTTGGAGCTAAATGTGGCAAAAAGCTACAGTCATTTTCATACTGTGCAAACTTTACAAACGGCACCCCATAAGTGAGGCCAGCAAAAAAGCAGCGGAGGTTCAGAAAGTTCGAGTTTCCCATGGTAAATCCTTTGCCGACGCAGTTAGGAAAGTGTCAGCACTAAAGAACACTAAAGAAACTAGAGTGAATCTAGAAAGGGGCAATGTCAGTGTTGCTACACAAAAACAGTGTGAGAGTTATTCTAAAATTGGTGAAGAGACACTGATTGTAAACAAAAATGATTTTGTACTCTTTATGGTAGATGTCACTAATTGTTCTGCACAGACAGACAAGATAACTGAGAAAATAAAAATCATTGTTAAAGGGCCATTGTGTAACTTTCATAAATTTCTACCAGTTACTGACACCTGTGGCCGTTAGACGAACTGCAGTCAGTGTCGTGCTCGCTCTCGTGCACGCGTTCGTACGAGCACGACTGAAGCGGAGTATTAGCGTCAAGACAAACTCTTTTACAGACTCATCACAGACTCAACACAGACTCTGAGATTTACTGGAGTCATGTTTACGGAGGAGGTAAGAGAAGTTACACTTCTGAAAGTTTGACAAACTTTATTTGAGACTAAACTATACTTGACTCTCGAGACTGACAGAGAGAGTGAACTCTTGAGACAGAGGCAAGAGAACGACTAATGTTTGACAATAGTACGTTTTATAAAGTGTTTTTCAACACAATACAGTAGTTAGAGCAAACTCTGTGTGCTATATTATCGACTGTATGTAACGTTTGTCAAAAAAGCGTTGACAAACGTTAGCTTAGCTATAGCTAGCTTTAGCACTAGCTCACGTAGTTTCCATCGAGACCCTGCAGTGTTTACACAGGAGTCTCAGCAGAATAACGGCAAAAGTTAGTGAATTTATCTCTATCAGACGGGATACGATACATAATATGTTACTATTACTGTTATTTTTCCGAGACATTAGAGCATTTCATTTTTATTTGATCACCTAAGGTCTAAACAGCTGCACTGATCCTAAACCTTGTGTAAAACATCAGTGACAAGCACCAAAACACCACTCACTGACCTCTTATTTATTCTAGAGAAAAGCAAAACACATATTACTAAGTACAGGAGTTTTGCTTGTTTCTAGGTACCACTACTGTACTAAATTGGTCTGGCATTAGGTTGAGACAACATAGATGTAACCCCACTGTACCATTTCAGTTTATCCTGTTTATTTTACTCTTGGTTCATTCAGAATACCTCTAACATGAAATTTGGCTCAATAAATGAACAAATAAGTCATATATTTTTATTGTTCTCTTCTCAGGACTCCAGCTCTGGAGTTTGAAGCTCTTGTGCAGGAGATCAGTGACTGCAGCATCTGTCTCCGGAGAAGGATGAAGTGCTCCAGATGAATGGAACTCGTCTGTGAGGGGTTTTTTCTGGATGGAGTGAGCCACACCAGGACCAGCCGAACCCAACAGGGGTCAGCCAGCTCGGTGCACCAGCCTGAACTGCCCAGTCATGACAACAGATCTAGAAAACAAATGCTGCAGGAGGATCCAACAGGGCGTCTCAGAACACCACATGGAGCTGTTTTTATTTATTTATTTTTTCAGAAAACTAGATTTAAAAAAAATACTTTCGTTTGTTTTATTAATTGAAAGTTTTATATGGTGTTTATATACAGGCAGAAATAAATATATATTTTTATAGATTCTTTCCTGCACATATTTATTGTAAAGGAATTGCTGTATTTGAGCACTGTCTCTTTTTATTGCTGCCCTTTGTTTTTGAGGCTGAAGTCATGTTCTGAAGAGAGAAAGAGAGAATAATAAGCATTGGTGTCATTTTTACGGTCATGACATACATTTATTTACTTTATTATAACATACAATACATAGATAATACAGATAAAGTTTGACAGGTAACAAACATGTCCACAGCATTGTAGATAAGTGCATATTGATATTATGATGTAAATAACAAAACAGGCTAGACTTCTCCACTGGAGCATGATACCTGAACATAACGGTTCCTTGTGAGAGACAGGTAAGGACTGTGGACATATGGCTGACATACCTGTCCACTGCAGAGTAGTGTCTGGGCCAGTTCAGCTGTAGGTGGGGACACAACCCCAGGGAGGAGACCAGGGGCCTGAGGGTCATCTGGCCCATGACCTCTTGGTCCCACATCCAGAGGTGCATGCTGGATCTGCTGAGGGCCCACTCGTGCTCACCGCTGACGTGGTGCAGTACACCTCAGCACAGAGCCTAAATATATTGAATTTAGAGTCTAAGTTACAAGGAATGATCACATCTGAGTTCATTTTTTATCTGAAATACTAACTGAAAACAAACTTACCTGTCAGATCCTGCAGTTATTGATTCAGGATGGTGTGGCAATCCAGTCTATTTTCTTGGTGTTTTCCACTGTTGTTTTCTCATAGCTGTAAACAATTCACCTATTGTTAGAATACAGGAAATACAATATTTACAACAGCATTACTATTGACAGTGCCACTGTATTTTCAACAAAAAAACAAAATATAACTACATTTTCATTGATCGATTACCTCCATGTTACTAACCAGCTTACCATTTGATTATTAGTTACCTAACATACAAATAAATGCACAAGCACAGCTAATCCCACCACATATGTTTACTTTATTTGTATATACGCTCTATTGTGTGCCGTGCTGTGTATCACAACCGAGACAAGCGGATGTGATTTTCATTACAATAAACAGTCCGACTTGTAAATAATCATGACATGAATATAACGAGGTAACCAGTGAAAGACGTGTGGTAGAGTTACCTTTAGCTCGTCTGTGATGACAATTACATTCGGTCTAACAGACAGTTGTAACGTTAGTGTAATGGCTCGCGTTTTCTGGTGTTTATTTAGCAAACGAGCCAATGTTAGTGTAACTCAAAAATGCACACAGAGTTGGCATTAGCTGCTGTGTGAAGACAGCCCATAAGTAAGAAAAGCTAGGACTGCACATTTGTCAGATTCATAAGCCTCAGGAGTCAGGATCATAACGAAGTTATGGTCTGAAGGTATTTAATCCATTCAAAACACAAACTTGTTTAGAGACGTTGCTGTTAGCTAGTTAGCATCCCCGTTTCGGAAGCATGCTATTGTTATTTAGCATTAGACAACTGATAACAAAGCATCACAAGATATTTCACATGGTCAGTGATGATGTCTTACCTTCTGAATGAAAACAAAGCCGATTCTGGGTCTGTTTTATCCCCAGAGCAGTTCTTCGCTCTCGCGGCCGACTCTGGCTCGTCTTCCTCCGGCGCCGGTCACACTCCCGTTTGGGTCTGCGGGCCTCGCTCGATAAAACGTTCTTTGTTTTTTTTAATGTTTGCGGGAAGTTTGTGTCGGTGTCCGGGTTGTGCTGTGTTGCTGTGCTGGAGGCCGTTCGGGGTTTTTTGTGTCTGCAGAGTCCATCTCAAAACTAACGCGAACTAATGCCGCTGACTGTCATGGCCGCCGAACAGGAAAGTCCAAGACCAAGGAGACGAGAACGCGCACGACGTCACATCCGCCTCGATTTGGCGGGAAATCCGACCCGAATACTACTCAATGAAATGAGGCTACAGGCTTATAGAGGCAACCAAGTTGGATACTTAAAATGTCATCCCTCTCATCACAGCATTGACAGGCTGACTTCTGGGCAAATAAAAGCCTTATTTATTCTTAAAATCCTACACATAGCCCCTTTAAGGCAACAGAGAAGTTCCTAGGAGTGAAAGGACTCAGATGGAAATCAGTAGAGGAAGTGTTAAATAGAGGACTCCTTAACTCATAGTCATGGGCTGGTGGCTCCTAATTGCCTTAAAAGCCTTATTGCCAATGGCCAAGAATTGAAGCAGTTTATTTCTACACTTAATAGTAAACCCCACATCATATGTATACAGGAAACATGGTTACAGCCACAATGGGACTTTGTCATTCAAGGTTACACTTGATGACAGGGAACAGAGGAAAGGTGGAGGTGTAGTTATGTTTATACAAAATGGAATCAATTACAGTATTGTGAATGTAGATAAAAATCAAGAAGATATTACAGTTTGGTCAGGTAAGGACAGCCTAACAATAGTCAACTTCTACAATCCATGTAATTGTGACCAAGTGACTGATAAAATCTCCACGAGACTGTCAAATATTTATAAAAATATTAACATTTTATTTCATAAAAAAATAGTAAAAGCTTATTTCATTCATTTGTATATTAAAATACTAATTCATGTCATTGCTGGGCTGTGTTTAAAACAGGACTGTGAGGTAAAGGAATAAGGGTTCATAGGTGGAAGTTAGAAAAAGCTGATTGGAGGACCTTTCTAATTAAAACAGATGCTTGTTGCATAGCTGTACTTGCAGAGCAGATGACCGATGTAGAGGAATTAAATACAACTATAATATCAGCCATTACTCAGTCTGCAAAAGAAACAATTCCAAAGAGCAAAGGAATCAGAAATAAGAAGTGTGTACCATGGTGGAACGAAGCGTGTGATAAAGCTATTAAAACAGAAACAGGGCATTCAGGAAAGTTAAATCTCAGCACAACATGCAAACATTACTTGTTTACAAGCAAGCTCAAGCAGTAGTTCGCAAAAAAATAAGAACAGCCAAATGGGTTTATTGGAGACAATTTTGTTCCAAAATTGGGAGAGAAACCCAACTAACAGAAGTCTGGAGCATGGTTCGTCTAATGAGTGGAATTAAAACTAATTATGAAATGCAGAAACAGATCAGAAAATCTTTCACCAGCAGCAAGACAGTGTAGGGATAAAACTCTGGCTCAACATCCAGGTTTAATAGAACATCAGCCTGTTACAGGGGGTGACCTTGACTTGCCTTTTAACCTTCGAGTTGAGGAGAGCACTATCTAAGGCTAAACAAACTACCCCAGGAAAAGATTATGTCTGCTATGACATGCTGGCCCATATGACTGACCACACGCTTGATTTAGTATTGAAACCTTTTAACCTCATGGTGTAGGTGGGAAGATGTTCAACTGGGTAAGGAGCTTCTTATTTGGCTGACAAATTCAAGTAGGTGCAGAATATTCAGATGTGTATACTGTAGAAAATGGAATTCCTCAGGGTAGTGTGTGTAGTCCTATTTTGTTTAATGTAATGAATAATGATATTTTTGAGGACGTACATGGTTCAATTGGCAGGTCACTGTATGCAGATGATGGTGCTTTGTGGGTGAGAGGAAGAAACTTACAGTTTCTTCAGAAGTAAAAAAAAAAAAAAGGCAGTTAATCAGGTGGAGCAGTGGACCCTAAACTGGGGATTCAAATTATCTGTGGCAAAGTCACAAAATAAGAAAAGTTCAGAATAAGTGTAAAAAAAATGAATAATTTGTTACGGTGCCTGACAGGTCAGGACTGGGGAGCAAACAGGAAATCTCTTTCAAATATCTACTGGGCCATCATGAGAGCCACTTTGGACTACGGTTTTATAGCTTACATGTGTGCAGCTGAAACAAACATTAAGAAACTTGATGTAGAACAGGCCCAACCCCTGTAGCAGGGCTTTTAAAACATCACCTGTCTCTGCAATGCAGGTTGAACTAGGAGAGATGCCACTTTGACTCCGAAGGCTGAAACTTATGTTGACCTATTGGGTGAATGTACAGGGTCACAGAGGTACACCCTGCAAAAGTGATTCTTAAAGAATGCTGGGAGCATTGTAAGACTGACTACCACATCTTTGGTTGGGTAGCAAATGCAAAGGCACATCTTGCTGGCCTGTATGAACTCAACTTAAGCCCCACCATAGCTCTATCAGCCATAGCTCCATGGAAGTTCATCATGACTCCAGTAGATACTAGCTTACACCAAAAACTTCAAACAGATCAAAAAATCAAACAGATCACCGCAGTTTCTTGTTCAAGAGCACATTAATCAGCATTATGACAAGCTGTTTATATTTACAGATGGCTCAAAAGACCCTGAGAGAGGGCGCACTGGTGCTGCTTTTTTCATCCCTCACCTTGAGGTAGCAGTCAAGAGGAGACAGTCAGTCAGTCTCTCAGCTTTACAAAGCATTAAATCTGGAAAATCTGACTGTAGACAGGACCTGATTTACTCTATCTTTTGTTTGCTGCTCACTATACAACAAAGGCTTGGACTCCTCCTTCCTGTGGGTTCCTGCCCATGTTGGTGTGGAGGGTAATGATATTGTTGATATGTTGGCTAAAAAATCTCTAAAATTACTCTCTATAGACACAATAATTTCAATAAGTAAATCTGAAGTCAAAACTATCATAAACAGTTATATACGTAAAAATTGGCAGGAATATTGGGACATAATAGACACTGGAAGGCAGTTGTACAGTATTAAGAGGCATGTTGATCCATGCAAAACTGTGGGCAGGAACCCAAAAGAAGAGAGAGCTTACATCCGTTTAAGAATTGGACATAGTGGACTTAATGACTCCCTCCATAGAATAAATAAACACCCTGCTGGACTATGCAGCCACTGTCACAACCCAGAAACTGTTGAGCATGTGTTAATTCATTGCAGCAGATATGAGAGAGAGCTGGGTGACTTAATTTCATGGTTTAGGAAAAACAGACAAGATTTCACAATGACTAACCCCTTAGGAGCCCCTACACAGAATCTCTGGAAGGTCATTGCACATTACCTAACAATTACAGGAACAGAATTGAATAGAATTGAGTTTTGGTTTTTCTTCTTCTTTGGTTTTGTCACTGCTCAGCTCCTGTCCACACTCCAGTCCAGTAGGTGGCGGTAAATGCACGTATCAGTTGGTTGCCAACCTCCAATAAAAGCAGAAGAAGACGAGGAGGAGAGAGGAACCCGGACAGCGCTAAGATGGCGGCTTCGTTGCTGCGGTCTGTCAGAGGAGGAATTGGACGCAGTTTAAATGGTGTGTAAAGCTCATATATCGATTGAATGTCGTCTTAAATTTATTGCATCCATTCACGAAACCCTTGCTATGTTCAGAGTTTGCTAACTTGGACACGATGTAACTGAACCTTTTTAGTAGACCTATTTGACCTTCCAGCTAATGCTAATGTTACAGAAAACGTAGGAAGGCTGTGCTTTGAAGGAGATGTAACAGGTTTTAGTTTCATTATTCACTTTACAAGTTTTATTATCATTTTTAGATCAAAGTTACTAAACTGACAGATTCAGTTGTCTGTAAGAAGTCACATTTAAAAAGAAAAATGTCTAAAATGCTTTGGTTTGTTCTGATGACTCCTTTCCCGTAGTTTTCATTTAATTGTTTTTATATTGTCCAGACTGATAACGTGTCGGAGAATAGCTTTGTTTTACAATTTTCAGTATTAACTTTAGGGCCTGTAAATGATTGCACCTCCTGTACTTCAAACATACATGGACTTGAATGTCTTGGGTATGTGGAGGGTCGTGGCGATGTGGCAGAATATATGTTTTCATACCGCGGTGAAGTTAGTTTGACATTGGATATTCAGCTTCGCACTTTCACCGCGAGGTTCCCTTGTCTGTGTCCGACTACTGTGTCATGGTGGCGGGGAACTCAAGCTGGAAGCTTCGCTCTTAGGAGGATCATTTACACTTAGGGACCGTCAGTAAATGATTATAACGGGGAATGGCGTTTAAAAAAAAAAAATCAATAGCTTGAAGATAAACAAATCTAGTTATTCCAAACCACTTTATATTCACGGCACTAGTCTACTAGTACTATGCACACCTCTTTTTTCCATCTTTTTTTGATTTTATATGAATTTATTATATCAAAAGTCAAGCGCTTTTTTTCAATAGCTTCCAGGTCATGTGACCTAGTCACGGTAATCCACTTTATATTCATAGTACTAGCCTAGTAGTACCATGCAAATCTCTTTTTTTCCACTTTGATCTTTTATTTATATGAATTGTATCTACTGGGCCATCATTTATTCATTATATGATTTTTTTTCAATAGCTTCCAGGTCATGTGACCTGTCACATAAATAGGATAAATAGCTCCTCCGAATGTCATCTCTCAATTGCTCAAATGACTTCTGATAGACTTTATTTGATAAAATGTGGTTGCTAAGGTTTAAAGTCTGTGTCTGTGAAGCTTGGAAATAATGCAATGTTTAATAGAGCTGAAATTTCTTTTAGTAGTCCAAATGTCCTTGTTAATGTTAGTGTAATCCTAGTACATTCACTCTCTCTCTGCATATCCTTTATAGAGCCCATCATGCATTCAGGCTGTTGAAGGTCGTCTCCTAGCATCCAAAAAAAAAGTGTTTCAGATTAGAGACTTTGAAAAGTCCCGATAATTTTTTTTGATGAGTGTTCATATTTTAGCCTAATTCTTTGGCACTTTGTTTCCCATATGAGGTTAGAAATAACCTTATCTAGTTTGTAAAATATTGAAATAGGGATGGTTATAACGTCTTACTTAGATATATTATTTTTATTATATATTATTATTCTGAATCCCAGCCATATCATTTTACAAATGTGTATAAATATGTAAATGTGATTAATAAAAATGTGGTATCTTAACATTCTAAAACCAAGAAATTTCCAGAATTTGTAGACTGTAAAAAAACAAAATATAGATGAAATATTTCAGAAAACAAGACTCAAAATGGCACTGAAGGCCTATTTGAAGAGAGTGGACTGGAACAATTTGGCAAATTGTGAAAAAACAAACCGGTTTATGATTAAAAAAATATTGTTAGTAATAATAGGGAAGAGCGCATAATAATAGGTGTGGACAAAACACAATAAATTCTGAGACCTGGGGTGCACAGGAGACAGCAAGTGGACAGTGATGAAAGAGATGGCTGAGGAGTCAGTTTCAACCCTTTTGAAACTGAGATCTACTTTAAGGGTACTGAGTAATACGAAGGGCTACCATTTTGATACGCACTTCTTTAAATTGGTGACTACTGCTGTTTTTAGAACTTTCCGTGTGGGCACCTCATGTGGTCCATGTGGGCAACAGCAAAGGGTGATGATCTACACCCATTCTGGGAACACATGCACTGAAAGGCACCGTTGACTAGAAATTGAATTCATTGAATCTTGATGTGGCAGATTCACAAAGCTATTGTCAATTTTAAAAAAAAGAAGAAAATTCATCACTACCAGATTAGTGTTAAAAGAATTAAGTAATTTGAGGTGACTGTCACATGACCCTAACCTGACTCTTGGTCAGGTTGAAACTTGGTAGTTGATTGGATGAAGTACCGACTAGTATCCGCTTACCATGAAGTTTCTTTAGCCAATCATAGCAACGATATGACGTGCCACTCTTTGAGCTTCTTTCAAAGAAGAAATACTTTCTACTTCTGATAAAACTGTTTCGATAGCAGCGTCAACGCTAATGTCTTTCGGCATAGCCATGTTGAAAACAAAGAGGAGAAAAGAGCGCTTGTTGCTTTCTTCAAATTAAAAACCTGCCTCTACCTGTTAGTGCTGCAACATCATTGGTCAAAAGAGTCCGGTGAGCCCACGGTTTGCGACCCAAGTGGTTTGGTTGGCGCGATACAAGATGGATTTACAAGAGTTTTGGAAACTCCCAAATCTCGCGAGAATCCAGTCTGCAGCGCAAGGTCAACATGACCCAGGAGCTATTGAAAGAAACTGACCATTTTTAGATATAAAAATCAAATAAAATCAGCAAAGAAATAAAACCTAATAAAAGAGGTGTGCATCATTCTACCATACTAGTGTTAAAGGAATTAAGTGATGTGTGAGGTGACTGTGTCACATGACCCAGTAGCTATTGAAAGAAATTGTCCATTTTTAGATATAAAAATTAAATAAAAGATCAAAGTGGAAAAAGTAGGTGTGCATGGTACTAGTAGGCTAGTACTATGAATATAAAGTGGTTTGAAGTGACTAGGTCACATAACCTGGAAGCTATTGAAAAAAAAAAGATTTTTGATTTAAAAGAAATCATATAAAATCCAATGAAAGAAACTTGGAAAAAAACATATGTTTGTCTGATACTACTCGGCTAGTTCTATTTATTTAAAGTGGTTTGGAATAACAAGATTTGTTTATCTTGAAGTTATTGATTTTTTTTTCTTTTTTTTTTTACAAATGCCATTCCCCATTATAATCATTTATTGATGTGTAAATGCGCTGTACTAAGAGCGGAGCTTCCAGCGTGAGTTCCCCGCCACCATGACACAGTAGTCGGACACAGACAAGGGAACCCCTAGCGACAAAAGTGCGGAGCTGAATATCCAACATCAAACTAACTTCACCACGGTTGTTTTCATTGGATGCTGACGTGTCCCTGAGTACTTGATCACCCTGACTAAGTTGTCTGTAAAAAATTTCCCTTTAACAGCAGAAACCATCAAAATTACTAAAAGCCTGAATATCTAATGATTTTTAGACTTTATATAGATTAAGTTACAAATGGTTGCTTTAATCAGTTACTTACAAATGTACTACATTTGGCTTATGTTTCATGAAATCTATTCATATTAAAGCATTTCTTTTTTCATTATGTATTAAACTTATTTAAGGTAGTGTTCCCCATTTCCCTCTATGTATATTCATTTGACCATTACAAAATGTATTTTTAATTGAAAAAAAAATCTCTGTGTTTTCAGTTGTGAGGCAGTCCCCATCTTTCATCCAGCATCAGACTCGAAAACAGAGCTCGGAAAACAAACGTAGGTTTTAAACAAGTAGTTGTTTTGAGAAATCCAGATTATTCCTAACTACCTATATGTTTGTTCCTGTCCAGCCACGGTTCGTCCTGTGGACTCTGTAGTACACAGTCAGCTAGCAGCATTTGGGGAATATGTGGCTGAGACCCTGCCCAAGTTCATACAACAAGTACAGGTTTGATCTTTACCTAAATCCTAACCCTCAGACTTAATCCATTACCAGGTAAACGCAACATAATTGTGAAAGCTGCATATGTATTATTATAGTGTGTTTTCTATTATTTAGATGATGGCTCTGTTTCACTAAGTAGGTTGAACCAACTCAGTTATCCTACCTGGAGTTTCGTCCATCGGCAATGGCTGACAACCATCACGATACCAGCTAAACATCGTGATGGCAGCCCCGCCCCCGGACAATGACCAAGGCTGACCGATCGCGGCACTCTCTCAGATGAATTAAACACTTGAGAGTGTTTCACAGTATTTGGTTTTCATCAGTCAAATACTTCAGGCTTGGAATGTACAAACATCTTACTTCACTGCGATGTCCAATGATTTAACTGATATGTGGGTGTGCACGGAGCATAGGTGCTGTACTGGAACTTTTTTTCTATAACCGCTGAAAGTGAAACTTAAATACTCCGTGAATTATGGCCATTGGAGGATAAGACATCTTTTCAAGCTGTCACAGTATACTTTTGTGTAAGTTATTAGTAATGTTCAATCACACTGTGAAAATTAAATAAAATGATGTGAATTCAGCGTTCATTGATTCAGCACAATGTGCATATAGACAAAAAACACAAATGTGTGTGTTTATTTTATTTAATCTTTACATTGTATTATACTCTTGCACTAATAAATGGGGTATTTCAGTTTCAGCGGTTAAAGAGAAACAGTGCCCTGTGCGCACACACATATCAGTTAAAACATTGGTAACTTGATCACAGTGAAGTATGACGTTTAGTACAGTGCGTGCCTGAAGTGTTGTGCACGTGAATGCTGATGTTTATAACATCCGGGACTGATGGAAACGCGAGTACATAGAGGAACACATTAAAGAAAAGCCCATGTTTTAATTCACACGAGAGTGGCACGTCACGTCAACATTCAGATGATGTCACTGTCCATCACGAAGTTTCACTGTAGACATAGTCAACATCGCCCAACCCTGCTTTAATTTTTGGATAAATCTGGTAAATTTGACACTTCCATTACAGAGTAACAGTGGGGAGATTTTGATAACCTGAGAGAATGCATACTGCTGCAAAATAGCTATCATATATTAATATGAATGACATCTTGTGTACAAGCATCAGAATTTTGAGTTGAAGTTGATCAAAGTTGATATGAGTGAATTTGTAATTTCTATAAGATCTAAAAGCAAAAAAATTGTTATCATTAGTTGGAAGGAAAAAAAACCTGCCACAGACCAGGTTAAGTTCACAGAGTAAGTTCTTTTTGTAACAGTTTAGATCAGGGATGGGCAATTAATTTTCTCCAAGGGCCGCGTTAGAACCTGGGACTCTTGTGAAGGGTCCGGCCAACAGAGTAAACTCACTTATGCCCAATAAAAACACATATTGTTCAAACTGTAAGCAAAAATATGTGAAATATATGCCACCGTCGCAGCTACATAATCCAGTGTTTTAGATCCACTTTTTTCATGTTCTAAAACCAGGCCTGGCTCAACATGTGTATTGACACCTGAGAAAATGACTCAAAAAACTCTAAAATTAAGTCTAGTCACCTGCAGAAACACTAATGATAACAGCTCCTTCGTCTATGCGGCGACTTCCAAACAAGGCCTGAACCAAGCAATCAGAATTTATCGTCAACAAGTTTACCAGGCACATAATACACTTTTAAAGACAAGTCTATTCCAGCTTCCCCTCACCACACAAAAATACCTGCCTAACTTTAGCTGACAGAACACATACAGTTTATAAACAGAGTGAAAAGGTGAGTGAGTGTTATATTATTATAATTGGCAAAGAGTCTAAAAGTGCCTTTGAAATAAAATTATCACGTTTCTATTATGTACTGTACAGGGTCTACACTCTTGGATTAATTTCTTTTCTGACACAAGCCTCCTGAGGGCTGGACAGGGGTGCGTCAAAAATGCCCAGGTCTGGTTTAGGTGAACTCCTTCTGTGAAACTGAAAACCCAGAGTTTCCCTCTTTTCAGGGTTAATTTACTCTTTGAGTTTAAACTCAACCTGCTTTTTGAAACAGGGCCAGTCTCATGTGTTTTAGTGAATGTAGTGGTGATAATGACTTTCTCTCAGAATTATAAAAACCTGTTATTTGCTCTTGTTCAGTATGATTAAACAGTGATATGATTTGGTTCTTTTATGGTGACACCTCACAGACAATTAATATATTACTTATTTTACAAAGGATTCTGTTTTGTTTGATAAATCCAACATATTTCCAAATTACATTAGTAATCGTGTAAAATAATCGTGATCTCAATAATGACCAAAATAATTGTGATTATGATTGTTTCCATAATCAAGCAGCCCTAGGTTTAAAGTGCTTAAACTACATACAAATAAAGCTTGCATTGAGCGACTTATCGATGTAGCTGGAACATGGCAATAGAAATGGATACATAGTAGATGAATCATAACACTCTTATCATTGGGCTTCAGCTTCAGCAGATATAAACGGTAGAGGCCGACAGATATGGGTTTTTAAAGGCGGATGTCAATATCTTCAGAACCTCATCAGCCTATGGCCGATAAGCATAGCAGATGTTTTTGGGCCGATATAGAGGGCCAGTTTTCAGAAATTAATGGAAAAAAAAACGCAGCGCTTTCTTCACAAAGTGCTATCATGATAATAGATCTTTTCCCTCCTAACCAACTAGTATAAATTGTAAAAAACAGGCAAATATGAAAATAAACCATAAATATCAGCCTTTTTTGGGGGGAACTGTTATAAGGCTTAGCATGTTGATTATTATTATTATTATGATTGAGTTTCCATGTAAGTGTTTTTTACATCACATAGAAATCAACCTATCAATACAGGCAATTTTTCATCTTCCATAAGTGGCTTCAAACATCCTTTAGATTCAGGGTTTGATTTCCACTTTTTTCTGTATTTTTGAGTGTAACTACCTGGCTAAATATTTAGCAAATGTCACACAGATGCACAGACACAGTGGACGAGTCAAGTGAGTGACAGAGGCTATGTGAGTCTCCGGTTTAATGATAGGATACATCTATGCTCAGGACGGAGAACATTTCCTGCTCTGATGCAGCTGAGAGGGACTGCTGCGATCGGACTGGTCGTTGAGTGCTTTGAGACAGGGAAGGGGTGCACGACAGCGCCCGCTGCTCGTTGAGAAGAGTGAGAACAAGTCTCGTGTAGTCTCCAATAACACCAGGAAAAGTCGTTTATTTATTTATTTGTTTATTGCTAGTCACTTTTTTTTTTGTTGAAAAAGAGTCACTAGAGGGGTCTGAATGAATGCTAAATATAGCAACAAGTCGCTAAGTTGCCAACACTGGTGCTAGTGCTGTGCACCCATGGACCTCTACAGTGAGATGGTGCGGCTGCAGCTGGGGTCCTTCAGTCATGTGGTCAGATGTTGTTCAAAAAACTGCCTGACTGAAAATCAGACTGTATGTAAGATGCTTTGTTAATAGTAGAAATTATGAATTTGAATTATCTAAAGTTCTATGTTTAGTTTATACAGTATTTGAAGTGTTATAACATGTTTGAGAGAAATTATCTAAGAAGAGTGATGACTGTAATTTCTGCTATTTTTGTTTCTTGCTATTCTGTTTGTGCATAGGTGACATGTTACAATGAGCTGGAGATAATGATCCATCCGGACGGAGTAATCCCAGTTCTCACATTCCTGAGAGATCATACCAATGCTCAATACAGGAACATGACAGACCTCACAGCAGTGGATGTGCCCACACGAAACAACCGCTTTGAGGTGAATATAACCCACTGTCACCAACTTAATTCATCTGGTGCCGTTAGGTACGTTTGAGATTGTGACAGACTGCTGCGGTGGATAGTTTCTTAACACAAGGAATAGGTTTAGGCTAAAATAACCAGTTTATTCAGCAGTGAGCAGCCTTTTGGCTTGGCCCAGCAGTTTGGCAGAATAAGTAATCTCATGCGACTTTAGTCACTGTGTTGATCACAGCCATGCTTAAACCAGCTAGTGAGAGAAGTGTCAACTGTGACGTGAACTCACTTTTGATTGTTAGTTAAGTGCTGCCCTATGTTAGCTAAGCTAAGGATTCTTATCAAGGTTCAAAAATCCATCTTCTTCCGCTTATCCGGGGCCGGGTCGCAGGGGCAGCGGTCTAAGCAGAGACGGCCAGACTTCCCCCTCCCCAGACACTTCCTTCAGCTCCTCTGGGGGTGTTCCCAGGCCAGCCGGGAGACATAGTCCCTCCAGCGTGTCCTAGGTCTTCCCCGGGGCCTCCTCCCAGTGGGACATGCCCGGAACACCTCCCCAGGAAGGCGTCCAGGTCAGCTGGCTTCTCTCGATGTGGAGGAGCAGCGGCTCTACTCTGAGCTCCTCCCGAGTGACCGAACTCCTGACCCTATCTCTAAGGGAGCGTCCAGCCACCCTGCGGAGGAAACTCATTTCAGCAACTTGTATCCGAGATCTTGTCCTTTCGGTCATGACCCAGAGCTCATGACCATAGGTGAGAGTAAATTGACCAGTAAATCGAGAGCTTTGCCTTGCAGCTCAGCTCCTTCATCACCACGACAGACTGGTACATCGACTGCATTACTGCAGAAGCTGCACCGATCAGTCTTTCAATCTCCTGTTCCATCCTTCCCTCACTCGTGAACAAGACCCCAACTGGTTGGGCAAACTCCCATGAACCCTCCAGTGGGACCACCACCCCGGTCTGCCAGTCCTGGTACTGTCCCCGACCTCCACACGATGTTGCAGAGGCGTGTCAGCCAAGACAGCCCTACAACATCCAGAGACTTAATGTACTCAGGGCGGATCTCATCCACCCCCGGTGCCTTGCCACCGAGAAGCTTTTTAACTACCTCGGTGACTTCAGCTTGGGTGATGGATGAGTCCACATCTGAGCCCCCAGCCACTGCTTCCTCAGTGGAAGACGTATCAGTGGGATTGAGGAGATCCTTGTAGTATTCCTTCCACTGTCCGACAATCTCCCCAGTTGAGGTCAACAACTGCCCACCTCCACTGTAAACAGTGTTAGTGGAACAGTGTTTCCCCTTCCTGAGGCGCCGAACCTTTTGTCAGAATCTCTTCGAGGCCGACCAATAGTCCTTCTCCATGGCCTCACCGAACTCCAAGACCCAAGTTTTTGCCTGCACAACCACCCGGGCTGCAGTCCGCTTGGCCTGCCGGTACCCATCAGCTGCCTCAGGAGTCCCACAAGCCAACCCCGATAAGACTGCTTCTTCAGCTTGACAGCATCCCTTACTTCCGGTGTCCACCACCGGGTTCGAGGATTGCCGCCACGACACACACCAGCATTTTTTTTGTTGCAGAATACAGTGTTTTTGTATTAATAGTGTTACATACAATAATCACAATTCTTTCTTTTAGTCGTATATTAAATGTCATATAATGTGAAATTGAATTTGATTATTTTTTTATTTTAATTTTAACTTCTAAATGTAGAATAGTCTCAGTAAGCTATACTATGATTACAAGTTACTCTGTCAAGGAAGTCCTGCCTCTGTGAACCTTTGTAGATGTTTACTGGACATAAAGAGAACCTATGCAGACACTAGGAAAATGGATCAAACTGAAGGCCATATTGCTGTGATGCAAGAGTGCCAATGGTTAGGTGGTTCACACTTGTGCTAACTTGTACTTCAGGACTGAAAGCTGAGAGTGGATCCTATCTTTGATCCATGCGAGCATACAACTTTTTCCCAAAATGCTTTTTAAATATAAATATTTGTGCAGTGATGCATGCTGGTAATGAGGTGTTTGTATGCTCTAGAAATTAAAATCTCGCAGGATCAAGGCGATGCACACATGCAGCAGTGTGTTGAAACGATAGCCCATTATCAAGCATGACTGGAGTTTTGTTGAGAAAATACACCTTTGTACAGAATGGTGTTTTATTTCTGCCTTACCAGGGCACTTTTCTATGAAGATAGACTACACTAGATATAGTCGGTCTCCCCTACACAATTACAAAAGCCCTAACATTCCTTGTGTGGATTAATGGTATCACTCATTTTTAGATTAGCAAAGACTATTTTGGGTCAAGCTGCCACTGGCGTGTGTTTGTCTGTTCATATATTCATTCATGTGCAGGTGCTCAGCCTCAGCTCATCCCCTCTGTCTCAGCTGGGCTCTGCCCAGTTACCATTTAAACCTGGATTTCTCTTGGAGCTGTGAATCTGCTAACCCAGAAGTTACCTCACTAACTTCCTAATCCAACTTCAGAGTACAGGGTCCTAGTAGTGGTTGGCTGTGGTTCAGCAAGCTATTGTTTCTTACACCTACACACCCCCGACACCTGAGTAGGTCCTTCAGGACTAATACTTCAGTTAATTTATAGGAATTATTACTATTACAATGTCTCTCCATCAGTTTGCCCCAGAGCAGCTGTGGCTACAGAGGTAGCTTACCACCAGTGTGAATGAGTGCTTTTGTGTGTGAATGTGTGAATGAAAGTACGAGTAAAGAACAATATAAATGCATGCAATTTACCATTACTATTTTCCGTTTCAGATTGTGTACAACCTGCTATCGCTCCGGTTCAACTCTCGCATCAGAGTGAAGACATACACAGATGAACTCACCCCTGTGGACTCTGCTGTACCAGTCCACAAGGCTGCCAACTGGTACGAAAGGGAGGTATGTATATGAAAAATTGTTCTAAAATGATGGAAGGTAACTGAGCTCTGAGACATCAAATGTGGGAAACAGAGCTCTGGCACACAAAGTCAAAACACAAATGGTAGCATAATCAAAACGATTTCAGGAATTCAGGATTTTTTGGAATACATGAATGCATATATGTAATAGTATATATAATAAAATTAGAGCTTGTAAAATTAGTGTGTTAAGTTTTTACTTTTTGTTTTTTTGTTCGTTTGACGTGACACCCTCTCCACACCACAGCAACTCATTTCCGTTTTATGTGGTTAAGGCAGCTGCACACTCGAGTTAGCGATGGTGCATGTCTGTCTCTGGGACAGGTAAACTTCCCCTCCCCCTGGTAGAGTATCCGCTATAGCAGGGGTGGGCAATTAATTTTTACCAGGGGCCACATGAGAAACCTGAATTGTGTCAGAGGGCCACCAACTTTCTTCCATTGTAAAATGCTCTAAATTAAATATTTTGATTAGCTGGTACTGATAATCAGAAGAATAAAGCACTCTGTAAATATTTATATTAGGTTATGTGAAATTGTGGTGTATAGGTCAAATAAGAAAACAAAAACAATTATTGAATCAGTGCAATTCATTTTTAACTTGTTAATCTCCACAAACAATGAAAAACAACAAATAACTATTTACAGAAATACAGCAATAATAGTATGTTACCTCTTCAGTGAGAATAATCCAGTCTGTTCTGGGCTTGAACAAGGGCATTGAAATCTGGCTGAATGTCTGAAGTGGCAATGCGAAGGACCGCTGAGAGGTGGTCATCAGTCATAGAGGATCTGTGTTTGCTTTTGTTGAACTTCATCACTGAGAATGTCTGTTCACAATGATAGGTAGATCCAAAGAGGACTAGGGTCCTCTGAGCATGCCTCCTCAGGTGTAGAAAGTGCTCCTCTTTGAGGGAGGAGTAAAAGTCCTTTTTAGTCCCCTAAAAGTTTCTACCTCAAACATACCCAAAGTTGTGTTTTGTTTTATTCACGCATGTTTGAGTAATTTATTTAGTTTGAGCTACAGTCCTTTCAACGAGCTGTTTCACGCAATGACGTCAATATGTGAGCAAACCACTCCTCTCCAGGAAGTGCTCCTCCACACACCTCCAGCCCCTCCCTCCTGCACTGTCAACAAGTGCCGTGCCGTGCTCTGCAACTCAGACGCACAGAGAAGCATCACTGCTAGTTCTTTCAATACACTGCACAACAGCTACCTTAGGAGTCTCCAGGCAGCATACATTCTCAACTTCAGTAGAAGCCTTCGAGGTTTTTGTGTTTGTTCATGTTCTTCGAACTCAGAGTCAGACTCTGGGTCGAAGATATACGGCTCAGTTACTCTCAAAGCCATTGCTGAGAAAGTTATTACTACTATGTACCGTGTTTACTTCAGTCTGTTTCCAGTGCAGCTCGCGCAGCTCTAGCGTGATGTCATGAAGTGGGCAGAGCCAACACGGGAGAGCCGAGCCTTAAAGTGATAGCTCCAAATCAGACCGTTCACTTTGGACTCATGATGAGAGCTCATCCAAACCGCTTGTATAAGATCATTATTGTGTGTTTCATGTTGCGTGATATGGTAACCTAAATGTATCCAAAATACACTGTATAATGTTAAAAATAGTATAATATAGGACCTTTAAGTTGCTGTATATATGTTTCTCACACAATTTACATACTAAATGATCAGTTAAATGATTCAAAATGATTGTGATTAATTTTTTTCTTTTTTTTTTCATTAATTCACATCCCTAAATAAAATGTAAATACATTTTCATTTTTAGCAGGGTATATAGCCTGTTCTTTTGCAAGCAACCAATAGTTTTCCAGGATTGTATCCTTTTTACTAACCCACACCATACCCAAAGCAGAGGGTGCCACTTGACACTGAACAAACTGACAAAAATCAACATTATCTTTTCGTTTGGGGCGAGACATGTAGTTTATATGGCTTCTAAAAAGGAATGAAAGTTAACTTTATGTGCCTGTAAGTATTGCCATTTACAAGGACCAAACTTTTACAAGGAAATGAGGTTTTAACCAGCAACTGTGTTTTTAGGTATGGGACATGTTCGGGGTGTTCTTCTCCAATCATCCCGACCTTAGACGCATTTTGACGGACTATGGCTTTGAAGGACACCCCTTCAGAAAGGACTTTCCCCTGTCTGGATATGTGGAGGTACAGATATAACAAACTAGCCAATTTGGGCTTTTTTAAGTATGAGGGATCTGCTTGGTAAGGTTGTGCCATATCAGATAGTCCATGATAATACTGATATCATTTTCAGTTGATATCGTGATATTAAAGATATCACACAAGCAACACCAAAAAGTCCCTTTTTTATTTATTTAAAAACAGATTTTTTGAGTCTGTAACTAACTTTCACCTTCTACAATGAAGCTAAAAGGTACAATTTTCAGCATTTTTTTATTGCCACTTATTTTATCACAATATTTCTTGTCATTGTAAGTTTGAGACTATATTGCCCTTTTTTTTTTTTGCCTAGCAACAGACTTTAACATAGAGAAAAATGTGAGTTTTCCAAAATCTCTAAATGAATATGAAATAAATCTCTCTAACCTCCTTATCTTGAGGTGAAATATAGAAAAGAATTTTACAGTTTTTCACTTTTTCATCCTATCTTTTTAGAATGTTAATGTTCCATTCCTTTAGAAAATAATTGTTTTTGTCTTTACTTAAAGGAAACATCAAGTCTTAAGTTTTAAATGACTGTAGAATTGTAGGTAAAAATGTTCTTATTTATTCCAAATACACTAATAAATTAATTCTGACCACTATACTTTGTATTTAAGCCCTTTTAGCCTTTCCCAACCCTCCTTCCTGGACCACAAATCAGTTTTTTCACTTTATTCATTTTGCGACTACTTACCAAACTATACAGTAACTGACACCTACTGACCTACGTACAAGCTTTGCAGTGGATTCACCCACAGTGTAAAGACAGAGCGCATTGTAATCCTGTTGTGGCTCTTTACAGAAAACTGTGTTAAATATGAGAAATTAAAAACTAAGTAACAATTGAGCATGAAGGCAGCTCTGTACAATTTGTGGAGTAATAAAAACATTAAGTAATAAAAATGACCAGATTAGGGCAACAACCTGAGTATGTTAAAAGATGCAGCATTGGCGAGTCGGCCCACTGCTCTAAACTCTTTCAGACAAGTCAAGTGTCCGAGCATGCTATGGCTCATTGATTACACAGAGCCGTGAGCATACAGTGGCTGCGACTCCTGGTGCTGTGTGCGTCAGTCTCGCCTGTTGTGGCTATAATTCTGTTTCAGAGTGACTCTCGTTAGCATTGGCTTTTCATGTTGCTTGTGAGTTCTATAAGTTCAACATTTCCAATCAAAGGTGAGGACATGTTTGAAAGTAAAATGTCACCCACAGAAATAAGTGAAACGGTAGCAAAAGCTTATGAAAATCAAAAGAACACATCCCACACTAATCAAAGCATTAAGTTTGTGTAGCAGAAGCAAAAAAAAAAAAAGTTGTATGCTGTAAGTAATATGCCGTGTAAAACTGGTAATATAATCAAGAAAACTAAAATCAATAGACATCAAAGACATGAGCTATGCAAAAGTAAAATGTTTAACAATCCTTTCTTTTACAGGTTCGTTATGACGACGAGTTGAAACGTGTTGTAGCTGAGCCGGTGGAACTGGCTCAGGAGTTTAGGAAGTTTGACCTAAACACACCCTGGGAGGTGTTTCCTGCCCATAGAGAAAAGGCTGTGCCCCCTCTCTCCAAAGGGGAGGAGCCTAAGTGACATGCCATGCCCATTTCTTGTGTTTTTCCTTTTAAATGTATTACGTGTATTACATAACAATAAAAAAGTTAAAAATGTCTTCCTCCTTTTTATGTGTATATGGAATTGGACAGGTATTAGAGGAATTTGAACACCCTGGGATATGGTTTCAGTGTGAATGTAAAAAAATGATTGCATTTTATCACTAAAACCTGTTCATATACAAAGTCCGTAGCCTTATACCAACCTCTTGGTTCCGATACGCACCTAATGATGTTAATGAAGAAATATTTGCAAGTTCTTGCTCATGGGGGATTGTTGGAGAGTGGTATTAGTAGTGATTTGGCATTCTATAAATATATTGGATTGAATTCAATAATAAATCCAAAAGTTCATGTAAAATATGGAGGGTAGTAGGTTCACAAAAGTTTATAGATCCACTTTGTTCTTGCCAAACGCAGTGAAATTTATAGACAGCAGGTTTACTAAGAATGTGATATGAAATTATTTTATAGTTTAAGGTTAGTTACTTTTCTTCACAGTATGTGTTTGAAAAACAGTGTATGCTGCACATGCATCTAGGTGCTGACAATTAAGCTGACTGCAACACATTTTTAATGGCCAAAAAATTCCAAGTTGGTTTTGGCAAATAACAACCTCAGACTTGTGTAATATCAGTTCCTTAGAAGATAAGACCGGTCTCTGTTGTATCTAACTTTTTTTTTCAGTTGGGCAATAAGTGCTACATGAGCTAAGGCAGTACAGAGAGCTACACATCTTCCACTCTACTGTTGACGCTGGACGGATGTGGCAAGGCTTGCAGCACATTAGACTATAGGGCCACCATCAGCGATGTCAGCAGCAGATTCTACACCCTCTTTGAGCCCACCAATACAGAGGGGCACTCGCACACCTGGAAATTTAGTATGTCATTCAAGATCCTCAGCAATTTCCACAGCTGTGTTTTTGAGAACGTCTCAGCTAGTTGCGTTACCGCATGTTGCTGCAGGACCACTGTGATGTAACCTTGAGAGCACCAACAAGAGTGGTGAAGACTGCTGAGAAGAGGACCCACCTTCCCTCTGAGGCCATCCACCAACGCAAAGTCTACAGTAGAGCTGACCACCCACCCTCAGCACACACTGTTTACACTGCTACCCTCAGGTGGGAGGTACAGAAGTGTGAATTGCAGGACTACCAGACTGAAGAACTCTTTCTTTCCTACAGGGAAACTAGCCTGGCCAGCCGGACAGCTTTCTCATTGTATTACATACAGAGAAATCAGTCTAGTAGTGTGGGGTTTGAATAGGATTTCAAGGCGGGACCATGGGCGGAACTAGCACTTGCTGAGTAAGCGCCTAATCACCCAATTTATCTGGAATAATCAAATATTTTGTACATGTTAATATTCTTCCCAAACTGGGATTTGTTTGGTAAAGCAGCTTTTCAACTCAGACGCACTTTTGCCAAGATTTTTCCTTTGTTATGGACCTTTGTTATAGCCTACACTGTTGCTGTCCAGAAGATAGAAGATTATGGACACAAGTCATTCTTTCTGTGGGTGTGAAATGATCCCCTACAGTAATGTTTTGGAAACATTTTGAATATGAATACTATAAATGAATACTATATTATAAGCTAATATCTTTTTAATTACACAGCTTGTTATATCTGAAATATTATTTAACGCTTGTGTAACGTGAAACCATCCCGTGATGTGATAGGGACCACATTTATTTTTACTGACTTTGCAGCAATCCGCTTCTGTAGCTTACAAAAAAGCTACAGTCTTTCTCAGATTCAGTTTTAAGTCCCAGTCCGGAAGAGGGCGCAAATGCTCCCGTCACTCTTTATCATAAAGCACGACGAAGAAGGACCACTGAGGCAGTATGGACTACTGCTGCTATTGTGAATCCGTGGGTCAAATTCATGGACCACACCGAGCCAGGGCCTAAACAGTCCTGAGGGAGACGGTCCAGAGTGCACCAGTAGCGCTGACTGAACTGCTCAGACCCCGCGGGACAATCACAGCCACAACCGGTGTAAAACCACCGGAACATTTAGGAATTTAAGCTACAAATTGTTCTTGAGCGGCGTCAGGTGAGTCTGATTTGTGTTTCTACTGTTTATTAGATAGGGACATATAGCACATTATACACTTTTTAAGTTAACCGTTCTCCAAAACTTTTATAACACAGCTTACAGAATAAGAACGAAGAAGGGAAATGCACAAAATAAATACATAAATGAATGATGTCTTATGTCTTTAACTGGTCCTCCAAAAATCAATTTGATCACATCAAATTCAAAGCCATTCATCTATAAACTGTAAACTAAAAGTTTAAACAGCAACTCATTCATCATTTATCTCTTTCTGTTATACTTTGTTCTTCACTGTACAACACAAGACAACGGCTCAAGAAAAAAAATAAAATGCCCTTAGCATTAATTTAGCATTAGTTAGTCACTAAATGCAGGTGACAAAGAGAAGTGGTGTAACTCGCTGACGCTGGGCTTCTTTGCTGTTACAGTTGAAATTTGGGGTAATGATTAGTTCTGTAAAGGATTCTCACTCCTACAACAGAGACGGGTTTTGGACTTATGGCTGTCCTTTTTGAGCTTGATGTGTAAAGATGTTTTCATCACTCAGCTCTAAACATCCGGTTTTGATTAACGTGGATAAAAAGCATCTAAATTGGCTTGTGTAGACAAGCAAGTCATTTAGGTCAGTTCCATAGACAGAATTAATAACAAACAAATGCACAACTTAGCGGCACACAATGAGACATTTTCACTTCTCTTTGTCAGTTCTTGGAACTGCCCCTCTGCTTTATACTCACTGCCTCTCTCTGGGGCTTTTGTGTCATCATCCCCCTTGCCGTTTTCCTCCACTTCAGAAATTGACCACACAATTGAAATTTTTTGTGACTTTTTAATATTTGAACCAAATGGCTATTGTGTTGTTTTATTTGGCGGGTTTTGATTTAACATTTCCTACAGCAAGTATGCATGTGTCACAATCTGTTCTATTGTAGTCTATTATTAGTAGCAGACATCAGACTGTGTATATCATTGACCTTAATAGTGCTGTTCTTCAACAGAACTTCTCACTTCAGTTCTTCTCCACACACTTCAGTCCACAGTTCAGTCCGGTTTGGTTCTGTTTAATTGGGTGTGGTCCTGTCTCGTCCAATCTGCTCCTTTGAAGATGGCATGGGTCGCGGCCCGTCTGTTGTTCTACCCAACTCTGGCTTATAACGTGATGATGGAGAAGTGGAGCAGCAGGAATTGGTTTGACAGAGTGGACTCCAATCTTATACTGGGGGCGCTGCCTTTTAAATCCATGACAAAACAGGTAAATACACACAATATAAATAGTTGTTAATCTACTCAGAGCTGTGTGCTAGTCGACCCTATATTGCCATCATTTACCATCATACCAGGGCAGGGCGATAGATTGAGATTTAAGATATATTGATATATTTTTGTGCGAGATATGAGATGAGCTTATATAGTTATATCAATATTAATATGATGGTCATACAGCCAGTGCTCTTATTTGTCACCCCGTCTCCCACACTGACTCCCTGCCTCCCTTTCCTCTGAGCAGCAGCAGCAACTCAGTTAATCTTCATCTGTAAACTACATATGCATTTGAAACTGTAATTTCTGTTTAATTTCAAGCGGTAACAGTTTGATATTTAAAAGCCATTCTCTTTTCATCGCCTGTCGTCTTCCCATGGCTCAAAACAAAAACAAAAAAACAAATTTGCCAACTCCTCAGTAAGAAAAGTAGCTATTGGCTATCCTAAGAGTCGCTGGAAGTCTCTAAATGATGTCATTGCCTAATTTGCATAATTTATCATGTGCATGCAATTCTTATGGATGCTGTAGGAGAGAGGAATAACGCTGTTTTTTTTACCATAAATAGCAGCTTCTTTTGGGTGAGTGGGTAGCCTTTTAAGTATGATTTTGAGTTTTGATGTGTTTTGTGTTTTTTTTGTTTTGTTTGTTTGTTTGATTTACATCACATAGAAATCAACCTATCAATACAGGCTGAATGCCCATTTATCATCTCCAATAAATGGCTTCATCCAGCCTTTAGATTCAGGATTTGATTCCCACTCCTTTCTGTATTTTTGAGTGTAGCTACCTGCCTAGATTTTGAGGTTATGTCGCTGAGAGGCACACTCAGTGGACGAGTGAGTGACTGAGGCTGTATGATAAATCCATGCTCTGGACACAGAGGGGTGAACTTCTCCTGCTCTGATGCAGCTGAGAGGGACTGCAATGAGCGGACTGGGCTGGCTGCGGGTGCTTTGGGACAGAGATGGGGTGCACGGCAACGCCCGCTGCTTGCTGAGAATAGTGAGAACAAGTCTCCAATAACACCAGCTTTTTTGAAAAAGAGTCGTTACAGGGGTCTGAATAGTCGCTAGATATAGCGTCAAAGTTGCTAAGTTGGAAACACTCTGTGCATCTGATATCACTTCCACAATGCTCAGAAACCTGAGTTCTGATTGGATCTCTTCTCACCTCGTTTTGCCTCCTCCTCCTTTTGATTGGATTTCGTCTCTGTTTATTTTCGTTTTGTTTTTATTAATTGACGAAAGTATCGATACATTTAGTCAGAGTTTTTGTACTCAGTTAGTACTTTTTATATACCTTGACACAAAGGTGTTAATTGAGCTGCAAGTGGATAAATGCACAGTGAGTTTAAACAGTGACATTTAAAGTCTTTCTTTATAAATATACCAAATAAAAAGTGGACTGTGAAAACAAGGGCTTCTTGAACAGATGAGAGGTGGAGAGTGTTTGTGGGGAACCTTGTCTGTGATAATTAAATTATAATTTTGATAATGAGACCGCGGTTAAGAAAGTAACTGCATTATAGCGCAGTGACAGAACTGTGAGACAGAATTGAGGACAAGTACAAAAACCTGGACAAGGCAGAAGCTGCAGAATGTGAATTAAAATGGAGTCTGACGTCACAGCAGAGTTTGTGTGACTAGTCACTAATGTCTGAGAGTGTAGCTGCAGTGAGGGTGCGTTCTATTGTGACAGTGGGTGGAAGTAGCCTCATAAATACTGTACATGTCCCTTTGATGTTGTAGCTCGTGTCTGTCCAGAGAGCTCTGACTGAATATGGTTTCAGAAAAGATGTTCACCATTCTGCCTCTGTTGCTCTCTCTCTCCGTCGCCACAGCCTGCTCTGTTACAGACAGATAAAGAGTGATCTCCTAACTAAACTTGTGCTAAAACTGGTTCGAACTAACTCAAGGCTGGAGGAAAGGTCGCAGCCACATGCTCTTATTTCTAAACATGAGCGTCATGCAAGGGCGGAACAAGGTCTGGGTCTACAACCATTTTTGGGCCCCAACCAACACATATACAAATGCAATCTAAATACACACATAGTATGTGATGTTAAACTTATAACCGGGCTTTAAAGAATAATGTTTATACTTACGGAAAGTATTTTTCCACTCAGCAGTATGTACAAAATTTTCTCCATTTGAGTGTAAGACCCCTGGATTAGCCTAATAAAACAGCTGGTTTAATACCTCATTTGCATTTCAAAGTACTTTACAAACTGTAGTCGTCACAAACCAATGAAATCCCCTCATGTAGCAAAGGATTTAAGAAAGTAACCTACAAGGTCGAGCAGGCTAAGCTAAAAGTTAAAGAAAGTACGGGCCATTACGTCTGTTTATATTTAGCCACATTATGATGGCAGATAAAAATAATACTTAAAAAGACATTTATATGTCATAATTTATAACACAGCTACTTATTTTAATTCAATTTTATTTGTATAGGCCAGAATCACAACAACATCAAAGAGCTTTATAAAACAGACAGTAAATATGCAAACAGGTTGAGCAGGACAACGTCCCCTGTCCTTAGACCCTCCATCTGGGTAAGTAAAAACTCAAAAAACCCAGCCGGGGAAAAAGAGAAACCTCCGGGAGAACCACAGAAGGAGGGATCCACTCCCAGGATGGACAGGCCGTGCAATGGATGTGTCCAGGACTGTCACTGACAAATAGTCCATCATGTGAACAGGTGAATAAAAAATTTACTGCTCCCTAGTCAGCAGCTTGGGCATTAGTAGTAGTACCCCTCTTTTGAAAAGTGTCTGAGCAGTTCTAATGTGAACATTTCTCAGTGTCTTACAAATAAACTCTTGGTGCAAGACAAATTCCCCTCAGGGCAGTAAAGGTTTCATACATGGATCACTTTAGCAGATTGCCGGCCCGATGTTGTCTCCTCTATCCCACTCACACCGCTCCTCTGATAGGGTAGCGGCAAGCCTTTATTAACTCGGAAATAGAGCTCTTGGATAGTCTCAATACTTGCTTCACACCAACTGACAGATTTCTCAGCAATCCCTGAATGGATAAATCTTAAATTTAGGAGGCAGTAGACACCTCAAATACAAAAACACATGTACCAAAATACATTAGAAGTGGCTTTTGCATAACATGACCCCTTTAAGGCCCAATGGGGAAAAACCTTACTGGGGACTCACTGGGGATGCACTGTAAAAAGAAGATTTAGAAGAATAATAAACTATAGTCCATAGCTTTATGTGTCCATTTTGTAATGTCCATATTAATAGTAATATAGGAAAGGCTTTATGCGCTAAATGAAGAAGCCGGAGTGTAGTTTGGCCACCCACTTGCGGATCTCATCAAACTCCCTGCGACGGGTGGGAACCCCTGGCTTCAGGTCTGGAAAGATGAATGCTCCTTTTTATTTCCAAGCCTTCTGTGCTACGAGGTTCACAAGTACTTTGCGAGTCTGACAATAGTACAGTCTGGCGAAAGGATGAGGCTGGTTGCTGTTGGCTGGTTTGGGGTGTGGGATAGAGACTTGCATTTTCGCGGGAGTACTGCAGAACCCGCAGTACCCAATGCAACCTAGTGCAACGTGGGATAAGATTTGATGGGTGATTGCGGGTGCGGGCGGTAAGACACTCGTGTGCGGGACGCGGGAGTCTAAAATTATTAGAGGGAAAACTTAAATATAAAAAAATAAAAACAAATGTTGTTATTAATTTACTTCACAAAAGTAGCAAGAGCAACTCAAATAAAATATAAATTAACAGGCGCAAGCCAGAAATGAACTCTCACGTAGTCCATTCAATGCAGCTGAACGTAGCTTAGCACATAGAGGCAAAATGGCTGAAGAGCATGACACAAGTAAATCGCCTTTTTTTTTTTTTTTTTCTAAATGCTATATGTCTGTCTATTTAGGTTTTGAAGAATAATAGCCTATTTTTGTTTCATGTTTGGCGTTTTCTAATGGGAAAAATTGATTATTTATTTTTTAATCTACCAGCTTTTTCGAGGTTTTTTTGCAGGCGGGAGCGGGACAAATCGTAAATACTGCCGGTGGGAGAAAGTAACTTTGTTTTTTTTCGGGAGCAGATGGGAGCAGGACAGTATCTTGTGGGAGTGGGAGTCAAAAATCTGTTCTGCGCCAGTATCCAGTACGGGGTACGGGGTGTAATGCGCTCTATTCACTAAAACTTTTAGAAGGTTAGGGATAAGCTCTGAAATAAAGTCCAGTGGCTTTCCTTTCTCCATTCCCTGAGCAACACCGAATATCCTGATATTCTGTCACGACTTGAGGTCTTCCATCTTTTTGTGCTGCAAGTCGTATCCCTTGGGAAGCAATTTGCAGAGCGCCTCTAAAGCAGTTCTTTCGATGTTGTGCCATTGTGCTCCTCAATATAAACACAACACTTTTGTTTTTGCTCCCATTTTTCATGAGCTGAACTCAAAGATCTAAGACCTTTTCTATGTACACAAAAGGCCTATTTTTCTCAAATATTGTTCACAAATCTGTGTTAGTGAGCACTTTTCCTTTGCCGAGATAATCCATCCCCCTCACGTGTGGCATATCAAGATGCTGATTAGACAGCATGATTTTTGCACAGGTGTGCCTTAGGCCTTTTTCAATTAAGCATGGTTTTAACTAAATAATAAATAAATAAAAAAATTTAACTGACAACATTGAGTCCAGTAGTATTCCAAGAATCTGCTCTTGTTTTAAACTTACTGAAGCTTAACCTAATATATTTTATTTTTGAGAACATTTCGACACCTTTCAACTCAGCTTCTCCACATTTGCCCTGATAGATGTCACAGTTCAAAGCGTCTTAATCTGGATCTATATTTGTATTTATAAAATTTCATAGTGGAGAAAAGTTTCTCTAATTAATAGTCCAGTCATTCCAACTTTTCCCAGTGCCTCCCTCAACCTTTATTTTTAATTCACTGTTGCATTGCAGGTCAATAAGTTCCATTTGCAGTTCACATGGAGCATTCTCAACTTCAGCTGAGAAAGGATCTGAGTGTGCTTAAAAGGGATTTCAGGACAACAGATATGACATGTCCATATCACGACCAGTTGATTTTTCTTGCTGATCATAGATGGGGCTCCATCTGATGTCTACCAGCCTGTTCCTTGGTAAACTTGTGTGCTCTATCTTGGTGTACAGCTGCTGGAATATATCCTTGGCTGTGGTGCGGCCACGCATGGGACACAAGCGCAAAAAGACACATTACACAACCTTTCACCTACAAAACGAAAGCATCAAAGTCATTTAACAGATATCTGGAGCTAGGTGAAGTTCCCTCCTGCTTCAAGCGCTCCACCATCATCCCAGTTCCAAAGAAACCCTCCATCACAGAACTGAATGACTACAGACCCGTCGCTCTGACATCTGTGGTCATGAAGACCTTTGAACGTCTGGTACTGACCCACCTGAGGTCCCTCACAAGCGACCTGCTAGACCTCAGCAGCCCTGTAACCACCGTGGAGAGCTTCAGATTCCTGGGCACAACCATCTCACAGGATCTGAAGTAGGAGCAGAACATCAGCTCCATCCTCAAGAAGGCCCAGCAGAGGATGTACTTACTACGGCTCTTGAGGAAACATGGTCTCTCCCAGGAGCTGCTGCTGCAGTTCTACAATGCAGTCATTGAGTCTGTCCTCTGCACCTCCATCACAGTGTGGTTCGGAGCTGCCACCAGGCAGGACAAGTCTAGACTGCAGCGTACGGTGAGGACTGCTGAGCGAATCATTGGTGCCCCCCTGCCCTCTATCCAGGACAACATCATAAAGGACTCCTCTCACCCCGCACATAGACTATTTGAACTGCTCCCATCAGGAAGGCGCCTCAGAGCCCGCTGGACCAGAACCAGTAGACACCGGAACAGCTTCTTCCCCACAGCAGTCATTTTACAAAACAGTTCAATATAATTTTGCACTAATATCACTGCACTGACTCCACTTTCCATGATCATGCTGCACTTTATTGTATATTGTATATTTGTATTTTAGTTGTATAGATTTGTTTTTTAACTAGAGAGACAACAACTGCCAGAGAAAAATTCCTTGTATGTATATGTATACTTGGCAATAAAGATGATTCTGATTAAGATGTTTTTTTGTCATGAAATACGTTCGTAAGCCTCCTCTCAGTCCCCTGTCGGAAAACCTGAAATGTAACTGCAGCAGACTGCAGCTGTCATGAGACCAATGACGCCTCAGGCACTGAGACCGGAGAGAGGAGAAAACATGGTGGCGCTGTAGCAGCTGAAAACTATCGGGCTTCCTTGCTGTTTTAGCAATATTTGGTATTGCTAAACACTCAAAAGACACAGAAAACACAAAAGGGAGGGGAGAAGATTTCAGAGATGAACTCTGGGCTGCATTGCACTCGTTGGAAAAGTTATGAGAACAGACCCGGTACAAACAGAGAACTTCTAATGGTAAGTGTCGTAGTTTTCTCCTGATGAATCACTTGTTGCTTCTGTGGTTTATTTATTTATTTGTGTTTTCCCCATTTTATAGGCTACAACAGCCAACTAGTAATCATACCGCTATGACATAAAATTAGCTTATTACCTACAACCTTCATTGGTCGCAAAAACCCTTAAGTAAATAAATAAATGTTGTTTTGTTCAAGCTTTATAGCTCTGCAAACTAGTGTCTCTTTTGTCAATATATGTTTTGTAATAATGTATTTGAGAAGCTTCATTCTGCGTACTATCAATGTGTTTTTCGGTATTAGCTCAGCTTACAGTCATTTACAGCTTCTGTTCTCGATGCTGACCTTTACCCTCCACGAAGCACTGGATAGTACATGAACCATGAGAGGGACATAAAAAGAGTTGTAACAGATATTGCTTTGTCCAAAACATTTGACTTTAGTTTCTGTTGCTGTGCTCAGGTTTGTGAACAAAGGAGAAGATAATGCTTTATTAGAACTAGACCATTGTGGAGACATTTACAGAAATAATAAAGCCAAAAGTTAAAAAAAATCAAGGGCATATTCCTTAACAATGAAGGGCTGGAAAGTGTAAGTAGAGAATTAAAAATGTAACATACAGCAACACATATACAGGCTGTTGCACACAGTGGTTTAGTGGTTATTTTACTTATGTGTAAAGTCTATATTCTCCATTTTTTGTTTATTTAGAAAGAATGAGAAGGTAAAACAGGACGACTTCTGGAGAACTCCTACAGTTACAGCCTACGACCAGTGTCTGTAAAATGTATAGACAGTGTCCTGTTTACAGCAGACAGAGACCTACAGCTCATCACTGAATCACTGAACTCTTCAAAGAGGCCTCAGTCTCTGGCCTGAACATGTAAAGCACTGCTGCTCCACTGTCTGTGTTCACAGCTGCTCTGGAGTTTTTACACTACATTTAGACTTAACATAACAGAGTAGTAGCAGTAATAAAGAACAAGTAGATCACATTTACTGTATTGTGGAAATAGAAACAAAACAACCCAGTTCTAATCAGCTGTACCTGACATGATTATCTGAAACATGACATAAAAATGCTATGAACCAAATAAATACTTCATACATTAGGGCACTTTCTCTTTGTTCAGTCTGTGGACTGTATATTGTCTCTGGGTCTGGATGAAGTATGTTTTGTCAGTAGCAGTGTTCTGTTCATCCTGTTCTTCATCTTTCTAGAGTCAGCCTGGACAAGTCTGGTGTAGGACATGAAGCTATAATTTCAACACAAACATGAATTCTATATAATATAGTTTTGACAGATAAAACATGCCTCTGAGCTTTGCTTGTGTCCTGCAGCTGCTGCAGCCTCTTCTCTATGGGGTGGTTTGATTCCTGCTCTCTCCTGTTCATACTGTCGTTGTGTCCTTGGGTAAGACACATCGCCTGCCTTGCCTCCAGTGCCGCAGCACTGGTGTATGAATGTGTGTGATTGTAGAGGTGAGTTTGGTGGTGGTTGGAGAAGGCTGTGAGCGCCTGGTGTATGGCAACCCATCTCTCCATCTGCCCCAGGTGTGAATGTGTGTGAATGGGGTAAATTGAAGCATGATGTAAAGCACTTGGGTGCCTGAGAAAGGCATGAAAAGCGCTATATAAATGCACGCCATTTCTTCTCACTCTGGCCCTGACTCTGGACTCACTCTGCTCCAAAAGCAGAGCTGAAGATGGTGTTGAAGACTGGGGAAAAATATGTTTGTGAAACAAGCTAAAAACCCACTGGGGTAGAAACTGGTAGAAATAAACAGAACTAACTGTATCTGGCTGCAGTGTAATGTCTAGTAATAACAGTACTGATTATATGTGTATTATTATAATAATACCCTTTGTTGAGGTAACTTTTATTTCTTTTGGGATTAATTAAGACAATACAGAGGCGAGAGAATGTCTTTTATGTCTTGTTTTTGAAAACAAACAATTCATGTTTGGCTTCTATCAAAATTCAATACGTTTTGAGATGAATAGAGACGAATAGTGTCTGTGACAAATACATTTCTCTTTTTCTCTACCAGTTAGCGATCTAAATTCGTAACTCCACAACTCTCAAATAACTTAAGCAAGTGATAAATCTGCGAAGTAAAGCATTTGTACATCGACATTTTGAGGAACATTATACATAAAGCCCACTACACACTTAAACAGTGTGTCTATCAGAGATATAGACGCATAAAAAGTTATATTGTCATGTAATACTGTACTGTGTCAGTCCCAAAGGTCAGTTCACAGGATCAGTTCACTTGTCTTCTTTCTATGCCGACATTATAAGGTAAACACAGTGGTGTAAGGGCGTTGCCATCTTGGAAAGCGAAAACCTACAAATTTAGGTAGCCCCTGTGTGGCCTGAAAAAAATTAACATAAGAATTATTAAAGGCACACTGCGTAATTTGAACCAGGTGCATTGTCACTTTCATCAAGCGCCATGGAGTATGACATGAAGTGTCTGGCTTTATCCCACAGCTGATTCGTTGTTTATCAGCAAAGATGTTTGCCGAAAGTGAAATATAAGTGAACAAGTGTGTCTTTTCTGTACACATAATATCAGCCACTCATAACATTCAGCAGTCTCTCAGAAACTGTGCCTTGGTTAATGACTTTCCTGCTTTGGCGAGAAGTTCACTCGCCTCCGAACTCGCCTCAAGCGCAGCATCAGCTTCCTTTTTCCTTTTGTACAGAAGACTTTGTTGAGACGTTAGCCCCCTCTGTAGCTGCACAGCCAGTGTTTCCTTGTCGTGCCCTTGTATTTTTCATATTGCTCTCTGCTTAGTCCACCAATGCTACTTCAGGTTATATTCCTTTGGTCTAGCAACCTGTTCCATGCATATTAAACAAGTAGCATTTCTATTAAATTACCTGAACAAATACTGCAATGTCCAGCTGTCCTGAAACCTTCTGAGTTCTAGAGTTATCACAATACTAAAATTTTGAGATTGGTTTTGATACTTAGCTTGAGTATCACGATACCAACACTATGATGATACTGATACAAGAACAATATTGATACTAGAAAGATACTGATACTAGAACAATACCGATGTGTCAGCCTTAAACATCTAAAAAATAATTGCATAAAGGTCCTATATTATACTATTTTGAACATTATACAGTGTATTTTGGATACATTTAGGTTACCATATCACGTTTTGCAACATGAAATACACAATAATTATCTTATACAAGCGGTTTGGATGAGCTCTCATCATGAGTCCAAAGTGAACGGTCTGATTTGGCGCTACACTTTAACGCTCAGCTCTCCTGTGTTGGCTCCGCCCAATCATGACGTCATGCTAACGCTGCACTGGAAACAGACTGAAGTAAACACGGTACATCGTAGTAATAACTTTTTCAGCAATGGCTTTGAGAGTAACTGAGCCGTATATCTTAGACCCAGAGTCTGACTCTGAGTTTGAAGAACATGAGCAAACACAAAAACCCCGAAGGCTTCTACAAGACGTTTCTGCTTGGTAAATGAGAAACTATTTATTGTCTATGTTTCTATGGTGTAGCCCGTAGCATAGTGCGTGTTAACTGCTTCTGTTTATAGGTGCACATGTGGAAATGGCCGTACAATGCCTACTGAAGTTGAGAATGTATGCTGCCTGGAGACTCCTAAGGTAGCTGTTGTGCAGTGTATTGAAAGTAAAGTAAAAGTATTGATGGTAAGTAAGCTAACACAGTAGCAGTGATGCTTCTCTGTGTCTGAGCTGCAGAGCACGGCACTTGACAGTGCAGGAGAGAGGGGCAGGAGGAGTGTGGAGGAGCACTTCCTGGAGAGGAGTGGTTTATTTCACATATTGACGTCATTGCGTGAAACAGCTCGTTGAAAGGAGTGTAGCTCAAACTAAATAAATTACTTAAACATGCGCGAATGAAACAAAACACAACTTTGGGTATGTGTTTGAGGTAGAAACAACACCATAACATGGTTAAAAGCCCAGAAAAGTCGATTTAGCATAATATGGGACCTTTAAGTTCCCTCTTTGTTCTGCTTCTGTCAGGTTTTTGCTCTGACAGTATAATTCTGCAATATGCATGCATGTACTAGAACCAGGGATAACAACAGTCTCGTAAAAAGTAAAATTATTGGGAATGTGTAACAAATATTTTCTGAAATGTTTACTATATTCTTTGCAGAGATTTTAACTGATTTTTAAAGAAAAAAAAACTCTGCGCAGTGAGTTTGAAGAGACAATAAAAAGGCTAACCAACAACTCCACTCACCTCTGAAGTCAGTCTTTAACCTCGGAGTAGCAAATGCCAACGGCAAACGTGGTGTAACACACTGTCATGTCAAATGCAAGCTACCAATCAGTCAATAAAAGATGTGGTTTGGGTTTTTGAGCACAAACATGTTCTCAACAGACCTGAAGGGGACACGGCTTGCACTAAACTCCAGCTTCCCTCGCGCTTACTTCTTTCACTTAGCTCCATTGAGGCATGATGACTTAACAGATACATGTGAGGTAATACAGAAAAGGAGCAGTTTGCTCTTTTTGATTTGTTTACGAGGATCAAAATGATGAAATGAATTGATATACCCCCATAAATTTACAGAATGTTGCAAACATGGCAACCAACAAAAAATGAACTCTGCAATTTTCCTGACATGTCATTCAAAGACTTAAATAGCTCTTGAATAGCAAATCAATATTTGGTGTAACTTTAACAGCAACACTTCTAGCAGCTGCTCTGTTTGCGAAGGAACTGGTCAGATTCTGTTCAAACGGATAACACCAGGCCAGATTCATTAAATCTCAGAAGGAAATAGGCTAAACCACACCATGTAATCCCAGACAGGACCAGTCCAGACTCCATGATGTTGGGATCAGCGTTACACCAACACGTCAGGACCCCTTGTACTCAGGTCACTCTTCACTCATTTTTCCATTTTGTACAGTGAAAAAAACAAAAACAAAAAAACAATTTTTTTAAATTTAAATTCTATATTTTTAACAGCATTAGTGCATATCTTCACACCTGTCTAAAACTTAAGCACTGTACCAGATATAATAAAACCACATTTAGTAGCACAAAAAGTCCAAACTTCGCCATTGTTGTTCTACTCATGTGTAGGTGTGATGCCAATAGCTTTCTGGGAGCAGCTGTTAAGTCATAATTTTCACTGAGAATGTTGTCTTCACAGCTTACACAATAACGTAACAGGTGCTGCAATAAAACAAAAACAGCTCCTCAAACGTTTGTCTTGGGGCAGAATCTGTTGTCATGTAAACAGTCTCTTAGATGACTTAGCCTCAGAGACTTATTCCAGTAAGGGTAGATCCGGCTCTGGCTGGGGCCTGTTACAGCTTTTTAGGGTGGTGTACACCGTGGAGTTTCTCGCTATTGGCAATTTAGAATGACAAATTCACCCATACAGTAGCACAAGGAGGACATTCAGAAGACATAGAAAGGCTGCCGCTGGACGGTGCAAGGATCAGTCTGACATCTTTATTTATCACCTTTGTATATTTGTAGTATGTACATGAGTTTAACCCTGGCCTAGGTGCAATTTTCATTGTATTTAATGTGAATATGTTTTTATGATTACAGCTGGTGGAGGAGGAGGGAGTAAGTGCTGTGATTACAATGAATGAGGAATATGAGACCCGACTGCTTTGTAACTCCACTGAGGTGAGAGTCACACACAACAAATTAACTCAAGACTTATTTCAGCTCATTCACCTCACCTTGATCTCTTCTTCCCGGGATACTAAAACCTCAAATATGGTTGGGATCACAGTGATATCACAAAACTCTCTCCCTGTCTCTCACACAGTTAGAGAAGAAGAATTAGGCATATTATGCAATCATAATTACAAATCAATTTTCCAAAATAAGTTCGCACATTAACATGTAAATAAAAATATAATGCAATGATTTGCAAATTTCATAGAACTTTATTTTTTTCTATTCACAATAGAATGAAGTTGAAACTATTAGAATTTTATATCATGATTATCCTGGCCACAATAATTGCAGTTATCACGATAATTATGAAATCATGCTTACAGTTTGAAAATGTAATTAAAATGTACTGGAATCACTTTACAGTTTTTTTGTGTTTAAGCAACTATTTTGATTGCACTTTGTTGAAAGTGAAAATAACCTGAATGATCTTAAGAACAGCTCAAATCAAAATTTAAATCATGACGTCTCCACTGGAAAAGCAAACAAGGACACTGATTGCTTTTCTCTCTTTTTAATCTTTTTTAGTCTTTAATGAACTTATTGAATCAAACACACAGGGCCATATCTCGCGGCAGCGCAGGTGTGGTGGAGATCAAGATGGTGGTGTCTAACCTATGTTGTGCATGGTGTAACCATCTTGTGCCCGTCTGCGTCTCTGCCAGTGCCACGATGCGTAATGGGTTCAAAACGAGGTGTGGCATGGCGCAGTCGGGTGAGCTGGTCTTAAAGCACAAGTCAATGTGTGGTTGAACTTTTAAGCCCATTGCAAGTGAATACACAGAGGCAGTCAGCAGGTGCACGCCCACGGACTGATGAAAGCGTCATTAAATTCACTGAATGAGAATGTGAAATTATTGTTCACATGCTCTGTCAAAGTTGTGCATTTCATTTTATTTCAGATTTTTTTTCTTGTCTAAATATTTTTTTGATAAAGAAAAATCCTTTGCAAAAAAACACAAATTGACGTTATTTGCAACCATGCAAAGCTCTGAAGGAAAAAAAGGAGCAGAATATCTATTTAAATAAATACACAGATTCAGTTCCAGGACTGTGCATAAACATTCATTTAGATTCATGATATTACTAATGCTTTGAAGTAATATATAGGAGGCCCATATCTTGAGACAGTGCAACAAGAGAAACTCAACGGGACGAAGCCTGGTCCAATCCAGCTTGATCTGTGGGTTATAGTTGTTGCTAAAACCTGTCTTACTCCAGGAGGGTCATGCCCTCTCACAAATAACAGAGTACAGTCTGGTTTATAATCCACATCCTTCATATTTCATCTGATGTTGCATCTCATCCTGGAGTGTGGCCCCTCTCTGTGCTGTTGTCTCTGCTTGGCACAGAGCCATGAGTAGTACAGTAGCTACCGCAAGCTCTCCTAGGTAATGACGCACCACAAGATGACCAAGATGTTTCCTGACATCCAGGAGTTTTCTCATACGCATGCTCCAAGGAATATATATATATATATATATATATATATTATACCTGACGGTGTATGCGCCACAGACATAGAATTACACATAGTAGATCGTACCTATGTATTTTCTCTTTGGCATAAGGCAGCGTGACTTCTTCAGGTATTTTTTATTCAAACTGATATAGGATCCCTGGTGTGTGATAAATGCACATGGATAAATGAAGTATGAGAAACATCCCCAGATCCCCATGCTTCACTATCCTCACAGTGCACTGTGACTTGAATTCTGTGTTTGGGGTCATCTGAGACACTGTCTGCAACCCCCAAAAACACAATTCAAGCTGTATTCAAGCCTGAATTCAAGCCAAGCATGATGGTGCAAGCATCATGATCTGGGGATGTTTCTCATACTTTGGTGTTGGGTCCATTAATCGCGATCCCGGGATCATGGATCAGTTTGAATACATCTATTATAGCTATTATTAGCTATTTTATATTTTTATTATTATTTTGAGCTTTACTCACTTTTTTTAAACACACTGCTATTATTATGAACATAACTGTATGTATTAAACCCCACTTAACGGGCTGTGAAACTGAATATTAGCTGCAGTCAGATACAGAGTTCACAGCTCGGAAAATGAAACTCCTCATAATAGCAATAGCTGCAATAAACACACTAAGAGATTTTAGTAACACATGAGTACTATAGTGCATTTATTTAGCTTTATCAGATTAGTGAATAGTAGGGTTTTAACCTCTACTACAACTTCCTTGTACAGGATCTTCCAGAGCCTAACCTGTTTTGTCATTTCCTTTTTCAGCTATTGCAAAATTTTAGATTCTGCACTCTGTCTAGTGACAAAAAGCTTTCATTTATGTTTTTTTCCATGTAATGAAATTTCCAATTCTGTTTCATTGGATTTATTATGCACTGTATATCTTGTTTGTTTGTTGTTGTTGTTTTTGTTTTTTTTCTCAGGAATGGCACCAAGCTGGAGTGGAGCAGCTCAGACTCAGTACTGTGGACCTGCTGGGGGTCCCTACTCTAGACAACCTTCATCAAGGGGTTAATTTTGCTCTGAGACACAGAGACAAGGGACATACTGTGTATGTGCATTGCAAAGCTGGACGTTGCCGGAGTGCCACAATGGCCGCCGCCTATCTTATACAGGTATCAGGCTAAAACCTGTACAAATCCATGTAAACCTGTACAAATCTATTTAAACAGGGTGCCTGCGGGTCAAATCAAATTTAGTCAAATTAAGGTCTTAAATTGTCTTATATTTGTATATATTATATTTCTTTTAAATCCCACATTCAGGAACTGGTTCAAAGACTGAAACCTAAATTTGTCTTTTAGAAGACTTAAACATTTGTAAATTGATACTTGGGCCGCTCACAGGACCTGCTTTTTCTCTCAATGCCTAAAGCTTGCACTGAACTGGGAAAGAAAGCTTTCAAGTTTGCAGCACCTTATTCTTAGAACGAACTGCAGAGAGAAAGACTAACTTTAAAACTGAAGACTTAGATTCTTTAAACTATTTTAAATTGATTTTAAGAAATAATGAAGCAGATTCTTTTATCTGTTGTTCTACCTGATCTGTACTTTTATTGAATTGTAATCATGTCATTTATTTGTGAATGTATGGTTGGTGTGCTTGTTGGAATTTGTTGTCATGTAATGATGATACAGCTGCCTTTTGGCCAGGACTCTCTGCAGTCTCTCTACATGAGTTTTTTCATACATTCCTTCATCTTCTACGGCTTGGTCTCTGTTGGGGGTTGCAGGTGGCTGGAGCCTGTCTCAGAAGCTTTGGGCCTGAGGCAGCATGGCAGGGCTGACATTTAGACCGGGACATTGACAGACCATTTACTCTCTATTCACCTATACATATATGTCTTTGGGCGGGCATGCAGACTTCTCACTGAAAAATCGAGTGCCGGCTGGCCTGGGGATTGAACCCAGGATGTTCTTGCTTTGAAGCAGGAGGGCTAACCACTCTGCTACCGTGCACCGCCTATGAGCTCTTTATTCTGGTTTAATAAAAAATAAATTATGAGAGAGTCAGGGGGAGAATAAAAATGTGGTTGAAAACAAAGCTCTGTTGCCTGTAACATACGCACAACACAGGTATGTTTTGTGACCAACTAAAACGGTTGGTATCACCAGTGCTTATTGTAAAGGTTATTGTAGAGTCCTGTTATATACTGTTCACATTTGTTTCCCAAGTTGTACACACTTTTTTCTTTTTTTTTGCAATTATTATACGTTGATTTTACACTTATACTTAAAGATTGCTTAGAAGCAGCATCAGAGTGTAGTTTTTGCATTCAAGATAATAGAAGAACAAAATGTGAAATATTAATAGGGTTATAGCTATAGTGGAAGTTAAACTAATAATAAACGTTTTACTAAAAATTTACTAAAAAGTATTTTCTCTAAAACGTGTCAGTGAAATATTTTTGGTCGTAAAAGTTCAAATCAAATTAACTAAAATTGTGCAGGAACCCTGTTTAAACAAGTTAAACTAAAACCTGTTCAAATCAAAATAACACTGTTATATGGTGCTGTAGGTTTACTGTGTGACTCCCCAAGAAGCCTGCGAGAGACTGGTTTCAGTTCGACCACATGTTCTGATCCGATCTGCTCAGCTAGACCTGCTCCAGGAATTCTACAGCCAGGTGTGTGCACGAGAGGAGGGTACCCGGAGCAGTAAAGCAAAACCTGGTCTAACACCTGAATGTTGAAAAAGTGTTTCTCAACCCTTTCTTTTTTGGTTTTTTGTTTGTTTGGGGGTTTTTTTTTGGTGTAAACCATGGAAATAACATTGTTTGAAATGATAAACATGAAAGATTTGAGATGAAAGTTAAAGTTTTTATTTATTCACATGTCTAGAAGTCTTAACTCAATAAAAATGATTTCAGTTATTGGTCTTTGATTGATTCACCCTCTTAGTGTAATAATCATTTTACCAGAACTTCAACCAGATATTGACATCCACCACTGACGTTAAGACAAGTATTGTCTCCCATTTATTAAGCCTCTGTCCACGCTAATGCATTTTCATTTTAAGACAGTGTTACAATGTATAATTAAAAAAATCAAATAGATTTGTGTTTCCATTGTTTTTGAAAATTTGTTTTCCTCCTTCAAGTCAGAAAACACAAGTGGTAGGGAACATTTACCCTCATTTATAAGATGGATATTTTTAGTCGTTGGTATTTGACAGATACAATTGTAAAACAGCAAGGATTGGAAAGACAGGAGGTGATATGGAGAGAGTTGACATTGTATGATGCATGCTCTACCATGTGAGCCACCAAGGTACCCCTACATTTTTTGTGTTCTTTAAAATTCTGTTTAGCTCTAGAACCTAATTACCGTAATTGTACAAACACATGGGAAGTTCATATGACATTTATTATTGTGGATATAGGTTGATTTGTCATATCATTTCAAGAATTTGTTGAACTTATTTCTAGTCTTGTATTTGATTTTGATTAAGGCTTAAAATGAATCATGATGATGTCAGAGAGCATTTAGGCCCGCAGTCTCAACTTCCTTCAAAGGGAGCAGCTCTTTGGCCACACTCACTTCATGTGTGATGTCATTGGAGGCCATGCCCTCTTTTGGGTAGCGGTGGTTAGAGCCTGGGCCAGCCCTGTAAAGGACAGACAAAGGCTCAATCCAGTTACTTAAAAATAACTCCTAAGTTGTGTCTTAACAATGGTTCTTAAAAAGAGCTGAATCTTTCTATACCCACACAGCTGTGTAGAGCTACACACCAGTGTCATGGCCTCTCCCTTTCTGTCAGAGCAATAGTGTCAGTAAGTAATCTGTCAATCAACAATACATTTTAAATGGCGGTAAGGATTTTCTATGGCAATGTAAGCCTCAGATGCCAGCCAAACAGCATTATAGTGTGATCAAATTATAGTGAAAATTGAACAGAATAGTGAGAAATTCTGTTTAATATATTCCTGTTGTAGCTTATACCCCTATGGAGACAATCATTTGTGGTGGGACACCTAGGGCTTTTGATGTATTGGAACCACTGGATAATGGCTTATGGCACAAATAAAACCTAAGGGAGGAACATAATTTCAACAGAAAGGACATAGGATTGAGAAAGCAATGTTTTGGTAATTTGACTGCACTAACCTAAAAAATACCTTGAAAACAATGACACAAGAGACGTACTCCCTTTGCCCCACAGACCCATCCTGACCTTGAGTTTAATACTCATGAGTCAAAAGGATGATTTTCTTCTGTTCAAAAATTCCTTTATATGTGGATGCTTTCTGATCTAGCTTTCTGATTTTTTATCAGGTCCTATTCACTAAACTCATGACTTAGTGGAGGATTGGGTGCACTTATGTATTTGGATGGAGCCTGTTTTTCAGTCATATTCTCTCTTTGTAGGCAACTGTTCTACAGATGGACATTGTGCTTTTTGATGGCATAGCTCTAGGTATGCTACAAAAGGCAGCTGTACTCAGTACTAAGGTTGGACTGGAGTTGGTTAAACACAAGTGTATGAGCAGTGTGGGGAGCTCAACCTAAGTGTCAAAGGTTTGTTACTTTTGTTTCAATTTGTTACCAAACATTACAGCCTACAGTCTGTATGCTAAAAAGTCCAGGACCCACTGACATAAAGGCTGGTTTAACTCTCAACTCAATATTAAGTGTCTGAATGGTTTAGGTCCGCACCACTTCTCCTCCACATCCTCAATAGTGTCTGGCAGAGGGATGTTCAGTGTCTCTGGTAGGAAACAGGCAAATCCACTGGCAATGACTGCTGCACCTCCATAAACCAAGCTTGGCAGAGATGGGAACACCTGGAATTATACAAGACCAAAACATGAGAAAAATACCTGCAATTATACAGGACCAAAAACATCTGGCTTGGCCAGTTTTTTTTCAACATGCTTTAATCCAAACTCTGGGACATAGAGAACTCACCTCATCCAGGATGAGCACAGCTGGCGCTGCCATGCTTCCCACTCTGGCCATCATAGAGACAAGCCCCATTCCTGTCTGTCTGTGTGTGAGGTATTTATATAAACATTTATAAGCAACATATCCTACCCATTTCTGCCTAGCATGCTAACCTGCTTTTATGTCACTGAGTGTTAGAATTATTACTACCACACCCTCCCGTGTCCTTTTAGTCACCTGTATTCTGAGTGTAAGGTGTTATGCAGGTCTGTTTACCTGATGACAGTGGGGTAGAGTTCACCTGTGTAAAGGTAAACTGTGGTAAAGGAGGCTGAGGTAAAGCCTTTGCCTAAACAGGCAAGAGCTGTTCTCAGAGTCTGCATCTCTAAAACACAGATATACTTTCATGACAAAGACAACACTATATTATTAACATACACATATAACATCATGATACTGAATCAAGGAGAGCATGTAGGGAAACTCTTAAAAAAGGAGAAAATGTGTACCTGCAGGGACAAGAATGTTGGCGAAAATGACTGCTGCAGACAGGAAAAGGCAGGTTGCCTGAGTAACTCTCCTCCCAATCACACTGAGCATGCCCAGAGCCAGCAGCTTGGCTGGGATATCTACAGCTCCAAAGATAATTTGGATCAGGTAGATACTCACCTGGTCAGAGGAGGACAGGTTAGAACAGTGCTTTTCAAACTTTCTGCCACATTGCACTTTAAACATATGTTGAAATTTCATTTTGTTCAGAGCTTGCATTTTGCTTTTAGCAAGTGCTTTAAAAGAGCATATAGGCCTATAATAGATATTGCAATATGTGCAAGTAAAATTGTAACTCTGAAATTAAAAGTACAAGCAGTGATAAAGGATCCTCGCACCCCTTGCAACTGTGGAAGTACATTCATCAAGGACTTACTGTGCATCACGGATGAGCACAGAGCACTAACTTGTAGGCTTGAACTGAGAAATGTATGTACCAAGTTGAAAAAATGTATGCCTTCAAACTCTCTGATTCATAATGGCCACCCTCCCGTTGGTAAGAAGGTGTAATATTGTGGACTGTTTAGCTCATTATCCCATCCTGAATGTTTGTACAAAAATTCATTTGTCTTCGTCAAACAGATTTTTTTGCTCAGGAAAGTCACAGGAGATTTCTTTCGTGTCAGATTCTCTCCACCCTACATGTTCCATATGTACGTGGACCCCCCCACTAGGACAGCTGACGTGGATTACTCTTTCAACACACCACTTGTGGTGGCCACACACTGATTGGCTGCGTGGGTATAGGTGGCCATTGATTAACTTTGATTGGAACATGCATGCGAGTGGCCTGGAGACTCTCCACTCAGAGGACCTGTGTTACAACATAACCAACCATTTTAATGTCCCCAAAATTGCTGCCTCTTCACATGTTCACCACGGCCACACCCGAAAACTAATGAAAAAGTTTTTAATAACTTGGCAGAAGTATCTAGATCAGGGGACGGCAGGCTTTTGGAGCCAAAGAGCCACTTCTCACCAAAAACATAAAATTTACATTTGTTGGGAGCCAGAAGAAATAGATCAATTTCAGACCTTTATATTTTGCACACTAAACTTGGTTTAAATTAGCGTTTTTATATATTATTATCTATTGATCATTAAAGGGCCATTGTGTAACTTTCATAAATTTCTACCAGTTACTGACACCTGTGGCCGTTAGAGGAACTGCAGTCAGTGTCGCGTTCGTACGAGCACGACTGAGGAAGCGGAGTATTAACGTCAACACACTCTTTTACAGACTCATCACAGACTCAACACAGACTCTGAGATTTACTGGAGTCATGTTTACGGAGGAGGTAAGAGAAGTTACACTTCTGAAAGTTTGACAAACTTTATTTGAGACTAAACTATACTTGACTCTCGGGACTGACACAGAGAGTGAACTCTTGAGACAGAGGCAAGAGAACGACTAATGTTTGACAACAGTATGTTTTATAAAGTGTTTTTCAACACAATACAGTAGTTAGAGCAAACTCTGATATATTATCGACTGTATGTAACGTTTATCAAAAAAGCGTTGACAAACGTTAGCTTAGCCATAGCTAGCTTTAGCACTAGCTCACATAGTTTCCATCGAGACCCTGCAGTGTTTACACAGGAGTCTCAGCAGAATAACGGCAAAAGTTAGTGAATTTATCTCTATCAGACGAGATACGATACATAATGTGTTACTATTACTGTTGTTTTTCCGAGACATTAGAGCATTTCATTTTTATTTGATCAGCTAATGTCTAAACAGCTGCACTGTTCCTAAACCTTGTGTAACATCAGTGACAAGCACCAAAACAACACTCACTGACCTCTTATTTATTCTGGAGAAAAGCAAAATACATATTACTAAGTACAGGAGTTTTGCTTGTTTCTAGGTACCACTACTGTACTAAATTGGTCTGGCATTAGGTTGAGACAACATAAATGTAACCCCACTGTACCATTTCAGTTTATCCTTGTTTATTTTACTCTTGGTTCATTCAGAATACCTCTAACATGAAATTTGGCTCAATAAATGAACAAATAAGTCATATATTTTTATTGTTCTCTTCTCAGGACTCCAGCTCTAGAGTTTGAAGCTCCTGTGCAGGAGATCAGTGACTGCAGCATCTGTCTCCGGAGAAGGATGAAGTGCTCCAGATGAATGGAACTCGTCTGTGAGGGTTTTTTTCTGGATGTGCCGGAGAGAGTCACACCAGGACCAGCCGAACCAAACAGGGGTCAGCCAGCTCGGTGCACCTGCCTGAACTGCCAAGTCATGACAACAGATCTAGAAAACAAATGCTGCAGGAGGATCCAACAGGGCGTCTCAGCACACCACATGGAGCTGTTTTTATTTATTTTTTTTATTTTTTTCAGAAAACTAGATTTAAAAAAAAATACTTTCATTTGTTTTATTAATTGAAAGTTTTATATGGTGTTTATATACAGGCAGAAATAAATATACATTTTTATAGATTCTTTCCTGCACATATTTATTGTAAAGGAATTGCTGTATTTGACCACTGTCTCTTTTTATTGCTGCCCTTTGTTTTTGAGGCTGAAGTCATGTTCTGAAGAGAGAAAGAAAGAGAGAATAATAAGCATTGGTGTCATTTTTACGGTCATGACATACATTTATTTACTTTATTATAACATACAATACATAGATAATACAGATAAAGTTTGACAGGTAACAAACATGTCCACAGCATTGTAGATAAGTGCATCTTGATATTATGATGTAAATAACAAAACAGGCTAGTCTTCTCCACTGGTGCATGATACCTGAACATAACGGTTCCTTCTGAGAGACAGGTAAGGACTGTGGGCATGTGGCTGACATACCTGTCCTCTGCAGAGTAGTGTCTGGGCCAGTTCAGCTGTAGGTGGGGACACAACCCCAGGGAGGAGACCAGGGGCCCTAGGGTCATCTGGCCCATGACCTCTTTGTCCCACATCCAGAGGTGCATGCTGGATCTGCTGAGGGCCCACTCGTGCTCACCGCTGACGTGGTGCAGTACACCTCAGCACAGAGCCTAAATATATTGAATTTAGAGTCTAAGTTAAAAGGAATGATCACATCTGAGTTCATTTTTTATCTGAAATACTAACTGAAAACAAACTTACCTGTCAGATCCTGCAGTTATTGATTCAGGATGGTGTGGCAATCCTGTCTATTTTCTTGGTGTTTTCCACTGTTGTTTTCTCATAGCTGTAAACAGTTCACCTATTGTTAGAATACAGGAAAATACAATATTTACAACAGCATTACTATTGACAGTGCCACTGTATTTTCAACAAAAAAACAAAATATAACTACATTTTCATTGATTGATTACCTCCATGTTACTAACCAGCTTACCATTTGATTATTAGTTACCTAACATACAGATAAATGCACAAGCACAGCTAATCCCACCACATATGTTTACTTTATTTGTATATACGCTCTATTGTGTGTCGTACTGTGTATCACAACCGAGACAAGCGGATGTGATTTTCATTATAATAAACAGTCCGACTTGTAAATAATCATGACATGAATATAACGAGGTAAACAGTAAAATACGTGTGGTAGAGTTACCTTTAGCTCGTCTGTGATGACAATTACATTCGGACTAACAGACAGTTGTAACGTTAGTGTAATGGCTCGCATTTTCTGGTGTTTATTTAGCAAACGAGCCAATGTTAGTGTAACTCAAAAATGCCACACAGAGTTGGCATTAGCTGCTGTGTGAAGACAGCCGATAAGTAAGAAAAGCTAGGACTGCACATTTGTCAGATTCATAAGCCTCGGGAGTCAGGATCATAACGAAGTTATGATCTGAAGGTATTTAATCCATTCAAAACACAAACTTATTTAGAGACGTTGCTGTTAGCTAGTTAGCATCCCCGTTTCGGAAGCATGCTATTGTTATTTAGCATTAGACAACTGATAACAAAGCATCACAAGATATTTCACATGGTCAGTGATGATGTCTTACCTTCTGAATGAAAAGAAAGCCGATTCTGGGTCTGTTTTATCCCCAGAGCAGTTCTTCGCTCTCGTGGCCGACTCTGGCTCGTCTTCCTCCGGCGCCGGTCACACTCCTTTGGGTCTGCGGGCCTCGCTCGATAAAACGTTCTTTGTTTTTTTAATGTTTGCGGGAAGTTTGTGTCGGTGTCCGGGTTGTGCTGTGTTGCTGTGCTGGAGGCCGTTTGGGGTTTTTGTGTCTGCAGAGTCCATCTCAAAACTAACGCGAACTAATGCTGCTGACTGTCATGGCCGCCGCGCAGGAAAGTCCAAGACCAAGGAGACGAGAACGCGCACGACGTCACATCCGCCTCGATTTTGCGGGAAATCCGACCCGAATACTACTCAATGAAATGAGGCTACAGGCTTATAGAGGCAACCAAGTTGGATACTTAAAATGTCATCTCTCTCATCACAGCATTGACAGGCTGACTTCTGGGCAAATAAAAGCCTTATTTATTCTTAAAATCCTACACATAGCCCCTTTAAGGAATGCTGACTGATGTATAATCGCAGTCATAATAAATAATCACTGTTCAAAATGATCGCAAAAAAATTAATACAGCTTATCCTGTGAGGAAGTCTAATAATGGTTAAAAACTGCCATAATGAGCAGTGTTTAAAATGAAAATATGACCACCCTCCTTTGTTACATTTTAACTCTTCAAAGACAAGCCTGGTTGGTGTGATCAAGAAACAATGAACACTTTCACTCCTATTCTCATGCGCAAAGATACAGTCCTCTGTAAATATTAATCAGAATTAATATAATTAATTAAAAAGATTTTTGATTTTGGAGGTTCACAGATTCAAACCAAAATGGCCGACATCCTGTTGGAAATAGGGCATGGGCCACTTTTTTGCTAGTGACCCCATGATGGATATGTGTACCATATTTTATTTGTCTACAACTAATTATTATTTTTTTTTACTTCCCATTGACTTTTTTTTCCACACATTTTTGCCATGGCCATGGCAACACTTGTGGATAGGATGTTGTCCCCTCTGGCTTTTTTGTTCGGCATGCCATAAAGGACGTATATACCAAATCCGATTTGTCTAAGAAAACAACATTTTCGGGTCCCTTTATAACTTTGTAGGGGTGTTGGAGATTTATTTTTAAAGATGGTGGTGTTTTTAATATATAATTATATTCAGATTGGCAATGTGCACTGTTGCTCTGTACACAGAAAGAACAGTGATTATGATGAAAAGTATATGTGGCATTTGTAAGCCTTATAGATCAGATCATCAACACAGGACCAAATCTTGGTCTCCCTGCCAACAAGAGCATCATTTTGATGTGTACATTGGTAGGTACATAACAGGCTGTAACAGGCAGCTGAGAGGGACGGCTGCGAGTGATCTGGTCTGTCTGTGAACGCTTTGAGACGGGGGCGGGGCGCATGGCAGCACCCGCTTCTTGTTGAGAAGAGTGAGAACGAGTCTCCAAAAGTCTCCAGTAACACCAGGAAAAGTCGCTAGATTTGTTGTAGTCACTTTTTTGAAAAAGAGTAACAAGAGGGGTCTGAATAGTCGCTAAACAAAACAACAGTCGCTAAGACAACACTGATCGTGGCTTTTACTTGACGTGGTTGCCGTTGTTTAATTCTGTAAATCGACGGGCTGACTCAGTAAATGTTCTCCAAACCAAAAGAATCAAACTATTCTGTTAAACGCAGTGAACACTAAATTGAACTGTACTGTCTTGTATATGTTTTTTATTAATTCATTTTTTTACCATTACTTTTATTCAATATTTCTGCTATGCAGGCTTATTTAGTAAATGTAAGCAATTTACAAACATGGTGCTTAATGAAAATGCCATTGGTCACAATTACAAATTGTGATTGTGTTCACCCATCAATGCAAATGTTTATTTAGAGACAAAAGAAAGCATCACTTTAATGTAGTGATTGTGTGCATTCGTTATGACACTAATTAATGATACACCACAAAAAATCTTCAGCTTTTAGTTTCATTCATCAAAAAACAAAACAAACAAACAAAACAAAAAGAAACTTTGGGTAAATAGTGTTAAATGAATAAATAAAAAAAATAATTAATTAATTTACATTTCTTATAAACTTTCTGATTTTAGAAACAGAGCTTTACATGAAAGCAAACTTTACGTGAAAAATATAAAAGTTAAAAAACTTAAAAAGCATTGTACTACTTGCAAAAAACCCCCCAAAAAACCCCCAAACAAACAAATAAACAAAGGTTTTAAAATTCAATTAACTGTGAGGTAAATATGGGATTTTGGTCATATTGCTCCTGCCTACTCATTGCCAGATAGCAGAAAATGTTACCACAGTTTTACATTAAATGATTTTTTAACTCTTTCCCCGCCATGTCAAGATTTTAACCTTTCTTTATTACACAATCATCTCCCACTCACAGGCTTTTTTCTCTAGGATTTTTTTTAATTGTATGTTAATGATATTCTGACTGAAATGAAAATGAAAGTTTCTAAGCAGTTCTACACATCTAAATGTTTTTGTTTTGCATTCAGAATATGTCCAGATATATTTCAGCCTAATAGGGATACCTGCACTTGATGGCCAATTTCACATTCATTTTGTGTATTTTAAAAATACAAAATACTGTATTTGTATGTAAATAAATTTTCCCACACAGTATTTTGTATTTGCAGTTAAATACATTTTTCTACACAGTGGTTTTTATTTTTATTTTAAATACAATGCATACATGCATGTATGCCCATCTCTGGGTTTAGTTAATGCAACATTTTTGTGCTTATCTTTCATACCTGAATCATTAGTGATTTTTTTTGCTTAGGACAAGTCCTTCATGGGGTGTAACCATCACTGTGTCATGGCCTGTGTGGATTCCACTCCAGATTTTCCCACATACCTTCTTACTCCTGCCTCCACATCTGAAACTCATTGTCTCATCAGCCAGCCCTTTATATAAGCAGTCACAGTCCAGCTCTTCTTTGCCAGATTGCTTTCAGCAGGAGAACATCAAGCCTGATTTCCAGAGAAGGCTTCTAATTCTCAGTCAACTAAACTCAGTCAACTAAATTCTCCTGTTCTGCCGAGCCCCTGCTACTTCAATGAGTACAACCTTTTATCCTGCTCACCACTCATACTCCTGCTCAGCACCTGGCTCTTCACTCTGCCTCCTACCTGTGCACTCAAGCACCAGCGCTAGCCCCAAGGTCACCGCTCTCAACTCCAGCACACGGCTCGACTCTCCAACACCACCCTGCGCACTCAAGCTACAGTGCTCGGTCCAAGGTCACTGCCCTCAACTCCAGGGCCCTCTTGAGTCATTATTAAAGACAAGTTGATTCTCGCTTTGTGTTCTGTTCTTGTGCATTTGAGTCCACCACCACATCCTTACAGAACAATCTGGCCAACGTGGACTCAGCCGAGACAGGACAAGTCCGTGACCGATTCACTGTCATTGAAGACACTCTCCAGCGCCATGAGTCTCAGTTGGTAAATGTTGCTACTGGGTTCCGGCAGGCAGCTGCACAGCAGGAGCAGGCCCTCAATGCTATGGCGGCCCAGATCCAGCTCCTAACCGACCAACTGAGTACTTGTCTGACAACAGCTCAAAATCCTGTCCCTCAAGTTCAACCACAAGTTCCTGTTGCTGCGTCCCCTCCTTCCCAGCCACTGTCGGAACCACGAACCGGGTGGATGTAATCCGTTCCTCACCAACTGCTCCATTTTGTTTGCTCTATAGCCAAGTACATTTTCCTCCGAAACAGCTAAAGTTGCTTTTGCTGTAAATCACCTTTCTGGACGAGCTCGGCTTTGGGGAACAGCCGAGTGGAAACGTCGATCATCAGCATTTCTCACCTTTCAAGCTTTTTCTGATGAACTGCACAAGGTATTTGACCTCAAGAACTCGGAATCAGACACAGCCAACAGTCTAGGACGTCTAGGGTCTCGGTCCGTGGCTGACTACTCTATAGACTTTCGTACCCTGGCCAGTTGGAGTGGCTTCAACACCCCAGCCCTTCGCATGCTTTCACACATTGGCTGGCCGAGTGTATGAAAGACGAACTAGCCTCCAGAGATCTACCCTCTGCCTTGGACGACTTCATGAAACTAGCCATTCGGATAGACCAGCGAATCCGAGTGCGGCGGCAGGAATGTTCTACTGGGGGTCAACCACGACCTGCACCACCCAAACCTTGACAACTCCCCGTGTTTCAGCAACCTACACCTTCAACAGGAAATACACCCCAAGACCTTCCAGAGCCCATGCAGATCAGTCGCACCCGCCTGAAACCTGAGGAGAAGCTTCGTTGCCACAATCAAAATTTGTGTCTTTAATGTGGCTGTCCAGGACACTACGCCTCCAACTGCTCTTTTAAAAGTTCCGGCTCAGCAGTAACAGGGAGGGTACTGGTGAGCCAAACTTGTGGTACCTCCCTGGGTCGGCCGCTCACACATGCCAAACTTCTCCCTGAGGGACCCCAGACCATTGCTGTTTTAATAGACTCTGGAGCAGATGCAAGTTTTATTAACTCGGACCTGGCAACTCAACTTTCCCTGCCCTGTGAGCCTCTGCCCAGACCTCTTCCAGCCAGAGCCCTGCATGGTCACCTTCTTGGGACAGTTACCCAGCAGACATTGCCTGTGCCCCTGCAGATTTCCGGTAACCACCATGAGACTCTGTCATTTCACCTCATCCAATCTCCCAATGTCCCTCTTATTCTTGGATACCCCTGGCTGTGTCGGCATAATCCGTACGTTGATCGGGAGAAGGGTTCCATCCTGGTTCTTCATGCCATGCCGTCTGCCTTTGCTCAGCTGCCATTCTCAGCCGCTTCCTGACAATGTGCCATCAGACTTTCGTGAGGTGTTCAATAAAGCAAAGGCCACCTCCCTGCAGCCTCACTGTCCCTACGATCACACCATAGATTTGCTGCCTGGAGCATCTCCTCCAAAAGGACATTTATATTCTCTTTCTGGACCTGAAATGGAGGCAATGGAGACCTATATCAGTGATGCCTTGGCTGCTGGAATTATCCGTCCTTCCTCTTAGTCCCTGAGGCCCTGTATTGATTATTGAGGACTGAATAAGATCACCATCAAGAACCGTTATCCGCTGCCACTGTTGTCTACTGCCTTGGAGCTACTCGAAGGGGCCACCATCTTCACAAAATTAGACCTGCGTAACGCCTATCACCTGATGAGAATTCGAGAAGAAGACGAATGGGAAACGGCCTTCAACTGGCCAGTTCCTACCAACCGGAAACAACTCCAGCGGTTTTTGGGATTCGCCAATTTCTACCGACGCTTCATAAGAGGCTACAGCTCCCTTGCCGCCGCACTGACAGTACTCGCATCTTCCAAAGTCCCCTTCAAGTGGTCAGAGGAAGCTAGTGCCGCCTTCAACAAGCTCAGGTCATGTTTTCCTCAGCCCGTCATGACCCTGCCAGATCCTTCTCGTCAGTTCGTCGTGGAGGTTGATGCTTCTAATGTTGGTGTTGGGGCAGTCCTGTCTCAGAGGTCTCCAGTTGACAACAAACTCCACCCGTGCGCCTTCTTCTCCCGTTGGCTGACTCCACCGGAAAGGAATTATGACATTGGCAATAGAGAGCTGCTGGCAGTGAAGCTTGCACTTGAGGAGTGGCGACAATGGCTAGAGGGTGCTAATCAGCCTTTTTTAGTGTGTACTGATCACAAGAAGTGCAAAGAGACTTAATTCCCGCCAGGCACGTTGGGCTCTCTTCTTCACCCTTTTCAACTTCAGTCTGTCCTACCGCCCTGGGTCCCGCAATCTGAAGCCTGATGCTCTTTCACGCCAGTTTCAGGAAGAGGATGAACTTCCTACCGATCCTGCTCCTATTCTTCCAGCTGTTCATCTGGTTGCCGCAGTACAATGGGAGGTAGAAGAGAGAGTGAAGGCAGCACAAGAAACTCACCCTGGTCCAAGTTTCAAAGAGGGAAAACTCTTTGTTCCTGATACCTTACGTTCTGAGGTGCTGCAGTGTGCCCACTCCTCACAGCTCACTTGTCACCCAGGAGTTCACCAGACTCTTGCCTTCCTGGACCAGAGGTTTTGGTGACCGACAAGGGAAGAGGACGTCCGTGCCTTTGTTTCTTCCTGCCCAATTTGCTTCCACCAAAAGCCATCCCATCAGGCTCCAGCCAGTCTTCTCCATCCCCTTCCCATCCCACACCGGCCATGGTCACACATAGCAATGGACTTTGTCACTGGCCTTCCGGAATCTGAAGGCAACTCTGTCATCCTCAACGTTGTTGACCGTTTTTCCAAGCTGGCCCATTTTATCCCTTCCAAAGCTGCCTTCAGCCAAGGAAACTGCTGAACTGATGCTGAACCATGTCTTTCGCCTGCATGGTCTACACTTGGATGTGGTCTCAGATAGGGGACCTCAGTTCACTTCTGTTTTTTGGAAGGACTTCTGCGCACTTTTTGGTGCTACTGTTAGCCTCTCTTCTGGCTTCCACCCTCAGTCTAAGGGCCAGACAGAGAGGCTTAACCAAGAGATGGAGACTGCGTTAAGATGCATCACATCACAGGCTCCCTTAACTTGGTCCCGACGACTCATGTGGGCTGAATACGCACACAACACTCTGGTTAGAACTGCTACTGGCCTCTCACCATTCCAGTGTGCGTATGGACACCAACCACCCATGTTTCCATCGCAAGAAAGAAGTAAGTGTCCCATCGGTTCAGGTTTTTGTTCAGAGGTGTAAAAGGATGTGGACAACAGCCGGGGCAGCTTTACTCAGATCATCTTGTTATGCCACGGCATCCAATCAGCGTCGGACTGAAGCTCCCAAGTATCGCCCAGGGGATAAGGTATGGCTTTCAAACAAGGACTTGCCTCTAAACGTGGACTTGCACAAGTTTGCTCCTCGATTTGTGGGTCCCTTCCCTGTGGAGAAGATCATCAATCCTGCTGCAGTGAGACTTAAACTTCCTGCAACAATGCATGTCCACCCCACCTCCCACTCTGCCTTCTACCTGTGCCTAATTCTGTGTGATGACTTTTATGCTAAGTAATATATGCTATGATGATATACAGTATATAATTCAGTTTTAGAAAAAGATGAGGGTGAGAAAGAACTATTATTTTTGTCTAATTGAACGTTTTATATATGGACCCCCCAAATAATCCCTTGCCACCGCTTTAAAAGTCTAGCTCCGCCACTGGTTTCTGAACCTGTAATGACTCCAAGCCTTTTGTCACTACAGAAAAAGGGTCTGAAAACTGGGTCCTGTAGCTTGTATGACGCGCTGCCGGGTTCGTGGAGAGAAGCACACTGAGTTGCTAAATGCATTTTTGGTCATTTAATAACACAGCAGCTTCCATAGTTACACACACTCTTGTACACAGTTAGCACCTGACCCATGCACCCGCACATTGCCAAGTTAACTAGTCACCACGTGACCCAAATACTAAATTTTGGCTCCTACAGAACCCATAATCAGGATATGGAAAATGTAATTGATTAAATAAATAAATAAAGTTGAGTTTCAACATTAAAAAAAAGTGTTCCCACAAATGGAATTTCTCCCTCTAACCAACCATTTTTATACTATGTTATTTAAGATGTTAAATAGGGAGGGAAGTATATAAATAAAGATTATAATTTGACAGTGATTGTTTTTTTTTGTTTTGTTTTCCTAATCTCTAATTTTCTTGTTAGTTCATGGGATTCCTATATGGTAACTCCTTCCACCTGACCCAAAGGAACCCATGCTGTTCGCACACTGCTCAGCAACTCAAGTCAAACAACACCATGGCCACAAGTTGGACAGCATGCTGATGTACTTACTGCCCATTTTATGTCACTGGACTGTTGGGAGAAACCAGGACACCACTTGTTGCTCTTCACCTTGCATGTGTGAGCTGCAGTATCTGCCCGCGATGCCATGTAATTATTCCTCACCATGAGCCGACCAGTAAGTATTAATGTAACTATTCATGTACGTTTTAAACTTTAAACACAATGTTAATGTGTAAAACAATGGGTTGATGCTAAATTTCACATCTAGTTAATAAGTGTATTCTGCATTAAGCAAATGTAGGCAGCTCTCCTCCCCCACCAGCACTCTCATTTTAACAATTAAATGTTCAGTACAAAATTCTCATTATATGCCTTAATAGGTGTAGTGTAGTCTTTAGTTTTGTGCTAAAACCACGTCAAATGTGCCTTTATTTGTTAATTGAAGAGTTTCTTTTCTGTATTCTCTACAGTGTAATTCTGGCAACCACACCTGTCAGTTTTCTACTGAAAAAATAAATGTATTTCTACGGTCAGTAAATTTAAAAGGGTATTTTTTCATACTTTGGATTTTACATTAAAGATTGATTAAAATATCAGCTTAAAAAATAATAAAATCAGCAGGACTAGTTTTACTGTCAGATAAAGAAAAGGTCTTGCTGTATTTTTTTTTACAGTAAAATTCGGGTAACAACAGCTGCCATTCTTTTTACGGTAAACAATGTTTTTCCATGTTAAAGATAAAGTTTCACTCTGTTTCGAAAAATGGAAAATACTTTAGTTTTAACAGTAAAATTTTGATCAAAATGCAAGCTATAACTGTACAATCAATGGTGCTGATATTTAGGGCTGTGACGGTCACCATAACAACCGCGTCACCACGGTCATCAACAATTGCCAAAATGGTCAGATTTTGTAGTGTTTATTTTCTATTCTTATATCCTGGACTTTTTCTCTGTTAAAAATCCTTAAATTCGCTAAGAAATAACTTTTATTGTTTATGACGTCACCACCAACCCCGAATTTACACTAAGAGCTATCGTGGTACGTCGCATAGACGTAGTTGTTTTACACTTGTATATTTAAAAGCGTCAATTCACATCAGAGACATAAAGTGCCACTGCTGCTACGCCGCTCGTGTGGATCTTCTTTCTCTATTTTGCTATTTTTGCACCATTAGATAACTTTTATTTCTAAAGGGTACTGGAAGTTTATTTTGATACTTCGTGTGTACTTCCTGTTTTTCCCCTGCTGTAGCTTAGAAGAGTGATGCAAAGACACTTGAAAAATAGAACTCCAACTGTCAGACTTATTCAAATAGAAGGTGGTTCATACGCTGCACTTACACACTGCTGCTTTGATGTAAATTGGATTATTTGGATCATAAGACTTACATATGGTTAAAAAAATGGCAACCACAACTGCCAGTTTTTACCGTAAATTTTACAGATTATTTTTTAGAAGGTATCCTTCAAAAATTCATAATGTCAACCAATGATTTTAAGTAAAGCCTACTAATGGCGCAGGCGGGTAAGATGGTCTTTCAAGCACAAGTCAACAAGCTGTGTGTGGTCTTTTAAGCCCATTTTTAGTGAATACACTGTGGCATTGGCAAGGTGCACGGACTGATGGGGCATCATTAAATTCAGGATGTAAAATTATTGTTGTGCATGTGCATTATTATTGTCAATGTTCAGGTAAACAAAATAGGAAATATATCAATTTTATTGGCCATATTTTATATCTTTTTCAAAATCTTTTAGGCTCATATCCTCAGGAATTATTTTAAAATGACAGTAAAATTACTAATTTATTTATCACATTATTTAAAACCATCTGTGGATTTAGAGAAGCACAAAGAGTAAAAAAAAAAAAAAGAAATACTGTGCTGCAGACATTGCATTGCTAAATAAAAATATACATACTATAACTGAGGCAGAGAAAGGCAGCTTACATGAGGACCATGTGGGACATCAGAAGCAGAAAACAGGAAACTCACCGTGGACGTAGCCAAGGGGTAATCCTGAGTTTGATCTGTGCATTTTGAGCATTGCTTATTCCTATGCCTCTCCAGGAGGGTCATGATTCTCTGCGAAAACAGAGTACAATCCCAAACTCACTGGTGCTGCTCTATCATCCACTTTCCTCTTCTCTCCCTGGGCCTGGACCAAGTTCTGCCAGGTGCCACACCTGCCTGTGCGTAAATTCTCTGCCATGAGAAGTTTTCCTCGTGTAAAGATGTGCCACAGCAAACAAAACAGCTTGTTTTCGGTGCTGAAGGTGATCAGAATGTGATCATTCAGTAGTCATGAGGCCAATTTAGACACACGCATGAACTGAGAAACATGAATGAGGACAGCTTTACATGACGTGAGTATAGGACAAATCCCTGTGTGGTTTGTTCTGTCTTAAGTTTACTTTGCTACCAAATTAAAATGTCTAAAAAATGCTGGCAGTTTGTATAAAATGCTCCATGTTGATACAGAGCATTTCCAGACATATACGTATAGTATGTTCCTTTGAAGAAATGGTGTGGGTGAGGATTTGCACAATTAAAATTAGCACACAGAGAAACATATATAAAATCATAATTCTGCTCTCGTGATAAAAACACTGTCTCTTGTTGGGACACATTTTCTCATGGGAGCTACAATAGTTGTAAAGTTGGGCAGAAATTTGGAGTATCAAGAAACGAGGAACCATCTCAGTGTAGCAGCATCTGAGGCAGCATTAAGTACTGTGTCAATACGTTCTTGGTCAGGGAGGATGCCATAAGCAGTAACAACATGTCCTACACATAGGCAAGGCTTTCTGAGCACCTCTTTAAGTTTGCAGAGGACATTCAAGTAGTTTTGGACAACAGGAATATGTTTGAGAATTCCATCCATCATTTTTTTGAAGGCTGAGAGAGCAGAAGCAAGTCCATAAGGCACTCTACAGACACTGAATAGGCCATCATGTGTAATAGAAGTATTGAGGTCCCTGCTATCTTCATGGACAGGTCAGGCAGTTAGTCATTGGCATTAGGTAAAAAAGACCTTTTGTGCCTTGAAGATTTGCTAATAGCTCATTCACGTGGAGTAGAGGATAGCAGTCTGTAATTACATCTTTATTTGGCTTGCAAAGATTAGCACATATTCTGATGCTACCAGTTTTCTGGCCTGTTACAATGATGGTGAAACCCAGGTTAAAGCATCAACCTTTTCAATGACAACAGCTTTTAGGAGACGCTCAAGTTCCGCTGAAACAAAAGCTGTTACAGTAAAAGGCAGGTATCGCTGATTCTGGCGTACAGGCTTGGCTGTTAGGTTTTACCTTATGCATAAAGTTGACACAGACACAGCCTATGTCAGGAACAGTCAGGAACTTGTAGGTCGATGTGCGGAGGTAGGGCAGTGTTGCCTCTAATGTATACAGTGTGTTTAAAGCTTTTATCAGGTCTCTTCCCAGGACAGGAGTACCTCTTGTCACTTCAAATAAAGTCTCTGTGTGGGATACATTTCCTCTACTCAATTTGGCATGTAGGCAGCCTAATAATGGAATCCTCTTCCTTGTGTAGGTCACAAGCTGAAGAGCAGGTGGTTGTGGTGCTGTAGAAGAGGCAGGCTTACAGACAGAAATATTGCCATGTAGCTTCTTTGGAAAATCGTGTGCATTTCTCGAGTCTTGCATAGGCACTTAAGGTAAACGTATCTCATCTTTGGTCTTGGCTTAAAGGCAGACAAAAGCAAAATGTTCTAACACATGAATTACATTTCACGTTGGCTGCTGGGAACTGTGAAAAACTAACTAAACTAAAAGCCTAAAGCAGCACTGGGGAGATTAATAAATAACATGAATAGATTTACTTGGGCATCTGCTTTGCTGATTTTACTGTTTAGATATGTGTGTACTTGGCTGTACAGCTTGTATTGGAGTAGTGTGATCTTTTGCCATTGTTTACGCTTCAACATTCAGCCCCAAAACTCTCTCATATACTCCTCTCCTACTGAGCACAACTAAGTGGTTCCAGTCTCTCAAAAATACCATCCATAGTAATGTAGCTGCAGAGGAAAAATACACCAACGCTAGCCTGCAAAAAAAAAACAAAAACAAAACATTAGATTTTGCTAATTTCCTGAGCCTCAAATTTAACCTATGAGGCCAGTGACAAAATCAAACACGTCTCATGCCGCCACTAAGTAAATGTCTATAGCATTTTTAAAAAGTTTGTACTGGATCTGGAGCTCGCCTTGTTTAACGACTTCTGCAGTGTGAGGTCTGGGCAGGAGATATGCAGGTGAACTCTGTGTGGCTCTGTGCAGATGACACACTGTCACACAGAGCACAGCCCACTGAGGAAAATGTTGATGAAGGACACACAGAAGGAGCCAGAGTTAATGTCTGTGATTTTGAGACGGTTCTGCTTTTGCCCTATACATGCAACAGATTATGCCACTGCATGCCAACAATGACCCAAGGGCCCAAGGTTGCCAAATGCCAACCCCTTGTTGCCATGCAGTGGCATAATCTGATACAAACAAGGAAGACACACATACATCAGCAGGGCCTTTACAAATAGTAGCAGCATGTGTCTTAATGTGACACAGTGTCAGCCAACAACTCCAAGAGTGCAGCAGCAGCACAAATCTGAAGGGAATATGGAATGTGATGCACAAAGACATACTGAATGTTGAATTTGGGCAAGTAACAAGAGCAAATAACCTATATATATTTCTTAGTGGTTACTTTGAGTGAATAAACTTAATGAAGACAGGCCAATCGGCCACATATTAATGCAGAGCCTTCTGTCTGTCACCCTTTCAGAAACACTGTTCTACATGTTGCTGATTCAAAGGACATTTTCAACGAACTGGGTTCAAATGAGTGCGATAGAGAACAAGTTAGGACTAGTTGTATACAGCGAGATTGAACATGAAAAACCTGTGTTTTGCAGAATAACAAAGATACTTGTTAACAATGACATCTCCTTTATTGTGGACAAGTTTGTGGTTGATCATTTTAGTGAGTATTTTTATTCCTATCAAGTATTTGAAAGTGATGACAGACATGTTTAGCAGTCTTGTCAGCTTTTTGACTTGCAAACAGCCTGTGGTGATGTGTTTCTTTGTATTGAACTTTTTTGTTTTGTTTAAAAAAAAAAAAAAAAAAGCATGTAGTCAATAAATTATGCTTATTATATTGGAGACACATTTTATGTTTTTGTGACTTGGCACATTTAAACTAGGCATACATTAGTGTTAATTTCGTTAACGAAAACTAAACGAAAATATTTTCGTCAACGCACATTTTTCACGGGACGAAAACTAGACTAGACGAGACTAAAACCCCCATTAATAAACGATAACTGGGACTAAATCAGTATGCATTTTCGTGGACTAATAAAGACGAGACGAAAATGTAGTTTACTAAATAAAGACTAGGCTAAAATCTATGGACATTTTAGTTCACAAACAAAGACGAGACGAAAATTACATTATATTATTATATTATACGATATGATTTTTGTCAAATCCTGTCTCCTCCGCCTCCACCTTCTCCTCGGCTCTTTCGCCACTCACACAGTGACACACCTCCTTTCAAACCTGCAGCGGGCACAGAATACACAAACACATGGGACAGACGTGAGGTGGATTCACGGCGAGTCAGGTCAAAAGTAAACATGCTTTGCACGGGGCCCGGGAGAAAGAGGAGACGAGACATATGGACACATTTTCGGTATATTGAATTGGAGAAAAAAACTGTATGCTTGATTTTAGTCAAAGGGAAGGAATGTGGGCACGAGGTTGCTGGGAAAAACACAACCAACTTGAAGAGACACGTCACAGTTCACCACAAAGACATCGTGGTAAGTTAACAAAATGTTTGGTGGTGGTTGTTTATAACGTAACATTAAACCAACGGCTATAATGTTCCAACAATAACGTTAAACCGAGCGCAAACTAATGCTGGCGAACTTAATAGCTGCGTAGCATGTAGCGATAGTAGCCACTTTTTGATATAATTGTGTGTGGCTGGCTAACTTACGTTAGCTTCTTAGCATGTAGTGACCGTAGCCACTTGTTAATATGATAGTTATGTTTTTAGTATGAGTTTGAAATGGATTGTTAAATGTAGTTTTTACTGATAAAAAAAATAATCAAAAACATAGGCAAAATAAATATGCAAATTTTATCAGAACATGTTCCATGTCTGGATGTATTCCTTAAATTTGTGTTTTTCATCAAAAAAGATGAAAGAAAAAGCTATATGAAATAATTTTAGATCAGATGGAAATGTTCAATATTATCTGCTGACAAAAAAGTAAAAGGGTAAAATGATTGTCCTGACTAAAACTAGACTAAAATGTTGACAGTTTTTGTTGACTAAAACTAGACGAATAAAATTATGTTTTCTTGGACTAAAATAAAGACTAAAATGCTCAACTTATAGTTGACTAAAACTAGACTAAATAAAAATGGGATGAGGTTGACTAAATGTGATAAAAACTAACAAGCGCGATTGAAACTGGACTAAAACTAAGACTACATTTAAAAATGGCTGATAAAATTAACACTAGCATACACAGAACAGTGGCGGGCCGTGCATTTCACGCTTAGGCCTTCAGTGACGTACTGTTCATAGTTTCTCGTCTGGAAATGACAGACAAACCCTTTTTCTTGCTGGGACAGGCTAGCTAGCACAGGGGTTGGCCGACCTCTTCTCACAATATCCAGCTTTTCGTGAAAGGCCCTTCTTGAAAATGGCGTGGAAAGTATATCTGCAACCAGATCAATCTCTTCTCCTCCTTCGGCCATTATGGGTTAAAAATACAGCGATAGCGGTTGGATCTCTGGGTTTAGTTCGATATCCTAACAACACAAGCTAGCTGAAATATAATTGGATAAAAACTCTACCATGATAAACAACATTGGAAGCCACTCAACTAAGTGGATTTAATATGACATAAAGAGAACAGAAAATAGAGAATAATTTTGTTTACATATTAATGAAAATAAAATAAATTTACTTTTCTGAGCATGTTTAGGCCAGCAGAGAAGGCCTTGCTGGCCCTGACGGCCCACCACTGATACAGAACGATAATACATGTAATTTGTTGTTAAAAATACATTTTGTGTGAATTCTAGCAGTAAACAATTTAACACCCTTTAGATTTATAAATTACAATTTTAGGTGTCATAACAATATCACTCAAAAGGTGAGAATTTGTCAGAATTATATATACACCCAAAAAAGTGTTAAATTTAACACAGTGTGGGTTGATTTAATGTGACTTATTTTGCTGTGGATTTGTTGTCCAGCCTAGGTTGCTCTATTTAGTTCTATTTAGGTCCAATCCTTACCCCAAACTTCTGCAGGTCCATGGCCAGGCCATAGTATGCAAAACTGGTGGAGAACCTGCCATGACAAATAGAGCAGAACTTTTCAGTATAATTTTCCCTAGGCTGAAATAATTGCAGACTTACAAACTACACATATTAAGCATCTACTCTTACTAGAACAGTCTGAGGCCAGAGTAGATCTGAATTAAGGTTTCAGTTATGGCTTGGATAGGATAAGACTGTGGCTCTCACCAGACTATGATGAGACAAATAGAGATCCGCCTCATGGCTCTGGTCTGGACAAGGTCGAGAGCAGTAAATGTGGACCGTTTTGACTCCATTTCTCTCCTCATGTGAGAATGCAGTACCTGGATTACATGGGAAAATGACAGATGGACCTACATAAAAGTCAGGCTTAAAGTGAACAACGTTTTTGTCTTTAATTTATAGAGGCAGCAGCATCTATAAAAAAGATTAAAAATAAAATAAAAAATAAGCTCATGGCACAGCATCTAAATCAGATTTAAGTCAGGACTTTGACTGGGCCATTCAGAGGGGGACTTGCTGGTGTTTTGAATCATTGTCCTGCTGCAGAACCCAAGTGTACTTCAGCTTCAAGTCATGAACTGGTGGCCAAACATTCCTACAGGATATTTGGGTAGAGAGCAGGATTCATGGTTCCATTAATCACAGCAAGTTGTCCAGGTCCTGAAGCAGCAAAGCTGCCCCAGGCATCACACTACCACCACAATTTTTGACTGTTGGTATGATGTTGTTTTTCTGAAATGCTGTGTTACCTTTACGCCAGGTGTGTCCCAAAATTCTTGGGGATCATCAAGATATTTTTTTGGCAAAAGTGAGACGAGCCTTTATGTTCTTTCTGTTTGGTCAGTAGTGGCTTTCGCCTTGGAATTCTGCCATGAATGCCATTGTTGCCCCGTCTCTTTCTTATGGTTGCGTCATAAACACTGACCTTGACTGAGGCAATGTAGGCCTGCAGTTTTTTAGATGTTGCTGTGGGTTCTTTTGTGACCTATATATATATATATATATATATATTATATAATATATATATATATATATATATATATATATATATATATATATATATACACACACACACACACACACACACTATATAACTGCATTTTGTATTTACTTGCGTTATCTTTGTCTAATATTTAAATTAAAAAATAAAGGAAGGGGACAAAAAAATGCTTTCACAGCACTGTATACAAAGTGTTACCTCTAGTGTGAGTTTTCCGATCACTTCCTGTTTCCCGTTGATCCTGGCCACACGTTTGAGATTTCTCAGAGCTTCAGCAGAGCGATGGTTTAGAACTAACCAGCGGGCTGACTCGCTGTACCACCTGACCAATTAGAAAGAGAACTGGGCTTTCATATACTTAAAAGAAGGAAAACTGGAGACACTGAAAGGATATCTGGGAATTAGAGAAAGTTGAACGGCCGCTACACTGACCAGCTGTAGGTGAAGAACAGGAAGTGAGGTGCACAGATCACCACCTGCAATTTTCTCCAGTCTCTCAGCCAATAGGCAATCCCTGCCAGCACCATTTGACCAAAGGTGAAGAAGAACGATGACAGAGTCCCAACCAGAGTCCGAGCCTTAGTTGGAATCCACTCCACCTCTGATACAATACAAAGTTGGAAAGAGATTTGAACAGGTTGTAGTTGAACTTGAATAGTTTTAGTCAGATTCTTACTCAGGGAGACCCCATTGAGGATGATTCCAGACACTGCCATGCCACTGAGGAACCTGAAGATGCAGTAGACAGAGTAGGAAGGTGACAGGGCGGAGCTACAGCCCAAAATGGCCAGCTGCAAATATGACCAGATTAGGACTGTCCGTCGTCCAAATCTAGAAGACAGATAACCAGGTTACTTTAAGAATGATGCAAATTTGATGAACTGTAGTTACATGTTGGACAACAAAGAATGCCCTACTTGTAGTTATACTCCCAATTTCCACTGTATGCGTCTCCGCTTCACTGCGGATGGCCACCAACTGACGTCACACACACTTGCCCACTGGATGCGTTACAGATCCACTGTGCAGCGGAGCCCCAAGCTGCTCAGAAGAGCATGCGTGGGAAATACGAGATGGCGCAATAAAAGTCATTGATATAGATGTGTGCGTGACCAAAACTGTTTATTTAGAAGAAGAAGGACCAGAGAACAAGTTTAGTTTCAATCACTTTCACTTCACGGGTTTTTTCCTCATTGCATTGTGCACAAAAAAGCTCTTTTTGCAGATTTTAATGCTTAATCATGTCTATAAACGTATAAATATTCAAATAAAAAAACAAAGTCTGTATATTTTTGTATAAGTTTGAAAATACAGATGCTGATTGATGCGAACTGGCTCCGCCTTTGGAGACAAATATAACTGCAGTGTATCTCGTCTGCTGTGCTGCGCACGGTCCGATTGCAGAAACAATGCAGCCGATGCTGTGTAAATGCTCCCACTGAAAACAATGGATGCGTATTTGCTGCGGAGTGCGTGGTGGTGAGGAGACGCATGAGTGGAAATTGGGGGTTAGTCCTTTTACTGCAGTTTTGTTGTACTAACTTGTCCGACAGTCCTCCGTAGACAATTGCCCCCATTAGGACACCTCCCATGTAGATGGTCTGGATCATTTGCTTCATAGGCCGCCGTGAGCAAACCAAGCCCCACTACAAGAAATTATTTTCAAGAAATGATTATATACACCAATTCCCCCATAACCTATCTGATGGAGAATTTCAGTCTTCCTTCACTTATGGTCTCAATGTAAGTTGTCACAGACTGGTCAGGTCAGCTCCTTCTCTCTACGTCAAGGCCAGTGTTGCACAGATAACTTTGCTCCAAGTCTAGACGCTATCGGGTAAACTCCATTGCTTTGGGTTGGCAGCATGTGTGCTCTTGCCTTCTATTAGTCTTTATAATCTCAGTCCAAAGAAGCATAGACAGACTTGTATATTCAATACTACACTGTGTTGAGTCTCATGTCTCCGGGTCCCATATTGATGGTTAATAAACTTCTCCTGCCTGAGACATCCAGAAAGTCTCCAGCCTCATGAGTCTTTCTCATGTGACCCCTCTCAGCTACAAGAGCAGCTCAGATAGTCCCTAACACTATCTATCCTTTATATATTTTCTATGGATTCTCTAAAGTGATTGAGTTGTTCTAGAGCAAATTCAAACTGTTCTTGCAAAACGTCCCTCTAATAACATGGTGGTTTTGTCATAAGGCATCTTTAATTCAAGTCAAAGACTATGATGATGTTGTAGGGCTGCTGCCTGCTTTGTTGTATTCTGCTTTCCTGAATCAAAGACAAGGCTTAATTATGGAACGCCACAACTAAGTAGCTAAGTAGCACAGCAGAAGGAGGATATTTTGGGATGTGGTGATCCCCAATAATGCCATCAAACATACACTCTCAGCCTGTTGCCCGGTCGCTAATTAATGGGTGAAAATGAAATTATCTTACATGTGTTGATAATGTGATACATGTGTTGTGTTAAGCTGCTTATGTGGTTTAAGTTTCCATTCACCAATTATCGTTAATGATCTGCAGGTTGAACATTAGGCGTTAGCTGCAATGAATCAACTTGCCAGCAATTAGTTTTCTTGCTACTTATTGTGTTAAATTTGTACTGGTTATTTGATTGGTTCCAGAGTAGCTGAGCAATAACAGCTGAGCTACAGGACAAAACCAAAACAACCGCCACACAAGTCTCCTAAACTGTAAGTGATGCCGCTGCCATAAAACAGTCCATCTAAATCCGTTTATCATTCGTTAAATTTGTTTCATAAAACAATGTGGATATAATATCTCATATTTCATTTCATTTCATCTTCTACCGCTTATCCCACTTTGTGGGGTCGCAGGTGGCTGGAGCCTATCCCAGCTGCTTTGGGCCTTAGGCGGGGTACACCCTGGACAGTGGCCAGTTCGTCGCAGGGCTGACACTTAGACGTACATTGACAGACAACCATTCACTCTCACATTCATCCACTAGGGGCACTTTAGAGTCACCAATTCACCTATACATGCATGTCTTTGGACGGGGGAGGAAGCCGGAGATCCCGGAGAGAACCCACGGTGACACGGGGAGGACATGCAGACTCCTCACAGAAAGACCAGAGTTAGCCAATGATGTTTTTTTGAGTTGGCTACAATCGGCCAACGATGTTTTTTTTGGGTCGGCCGGGATTCGTACTCACGACCTTCTTGCTGTGAAGCGGGAGCGCTAACCACTCCGCTACCGTGCACCCCATCTCATATTTCATTTCATTTCATTTCATCTTCTACCGCTTGTCCCACTTTGTGGGGTCGCGGGTGGCTGGAGCCTATCCCAGCAGCTTTGGGCCTTGGGCGGGGTACACCCTGGACAGTGGCCAGTTCGTCGCAGGGCTGACACTTAGACGTACATTGACAGACAACCATTCACTCTCACATTCATCCACTAGGGGCACTTTAGAGTCACCAATTCACCTATACATGCATGTCTTTGGACGGGGGAGGAAGCCGGAGATCCCGGAGAGAACCCACGGTGACACGGGGAGGACATGCAGACTCCTCACAGAAAGACCAGAGTTAGCCAATGATGTTTTTTTGAGTTGGCTACAATCGGCCAACGATGTTTTTTTTGGGTCGGCCGGGATTCGTACTCACGCGGGAGCGCTAACCACTCCGCTACCGTGCACCCCATCTCATATTTCAGGTATATATAATTTATAGTAATACATTTATGTGTTTATTATTTTAATTAGCTCAAAAGCCGCATGTGCTGTTACAGTTTGCTCTTGGGGAGGACTAATGTGGCGTTCACATGATCTCGGGTGCAAGTGTGCCAAGTAAAAGTTTTTGCTTTAATTTAATTTAAATCTAGTTTTAAATATACTGAATTCTTTTTTTTGGTATTATTAAGTGGAAATGAAAAATGGGCGGACGGACAGACTGATTGATGGAAGTCACAATGTTGCTTTATTAATATATAGATCGCTAGTTTATTCATTATGTTTATTCCTAGCTTAGTCCTAGTTCAGACTTTACTCTGGTTAAGACTTTTTTCAGTCAACGTTAACACCTGGTTCAGGCCTAGTTTAGTTTTGGTTCATGGACATATGGACAAACAGACAGAGATTTTCTTTTTTCTATTGGGGCAAAAGGTGAGTGTCTATCTTGCCAGGTTGACAGATGACACTATTGTTTCACAGTTTCCACGTCCCGACGGGGTTGTGTGCCTACTACAAACTCCACAGTGACCCTGTCCCCATGGCAGAAAAGGCTCAAGGCCAGGAGCATTTCGTGCGCTTCGCTTTCCATCACAATAGTCATATGGGATCAATTTGACTAAGAACACATTATGATATTTATAATTTTAATACATTTATCAATTTGTATACAAATCTGAATTAATTCCACAATGTATTCTAAGTCATAATAAAATCTATTACAGGTTCAGGTTTCTGGAAGCAAAATTCCAGAGAAGTCTTTGCAGTGCCAGAAGAGCAGATGAATGCATTACAAGGCAATAAAAAGAGGAGGCTAAGGTAAATACACCAAGGAATATATCAAACTCACAGGCAAATCACTTGCATTACATTTCATCGACAGTCAATGCTGCCATTTACAGTGGTCAAAGCCTTCATATATTCTCCATTTTATTATTTTATAGAATGGATAAATATTTGAAAAGAAAAAGTCTGAAACCCAAAGTGGGGCAAGGCAATACAGTAAAAATTATATTTCGTTGGGATGTAAAAAGTGTGCCTTGGCTCAAAAAAGGTTGAAAAAGACAGGTGTTGTTAAACAGAGGCAACTGTCCAGCCAGGGCAAAATTTGTGGGGGCCCTATGCAAGATGCTGCTTGTTAAGCTACTTTTCATTAGCATTAGTTGTTGTTCGAAATTAGAATACAGTTGTCCCTCACTATAACGCAGTTCACCTTTTGCCTCGCAGTTTCGTGGATTTTTTAGTGCAATTTTGCATGTTTTTTTTGGGTTTTTTTTTACAGTGTATGAACGCGCATTGTGTTCTGCTTCCTGATTGGCTAAGGGAGAACTTGCGCATTGTGTTCTGCGTCCTGATTGGCTAAGGGACTGTAGACCATTGTCAATCAATCTCCTCTGTGTCGTGTCTCCTGTACAGTACAGAATGTGTTCAGCTTGCCAAATTTACATAAATGTTCGATCGCTAGCAGTGTGAATCTGAAGTGCTGTATGTGCAAGTTTTCTCCCCGACAAAACCCACAATGTCGAAACGTTCTGCACTGACAAAGGCACCTGCGGTCACACCCAAAAGGCAGAGGAAGATGCTAAGGTTTAAACTTTGAGAGTGTTTAAACAAGAGAGAAATGTGAGCAAATGTTAATGCCTGTCTGAGAAAAGTGTATAAAGTGTGTGGTGAGGGGTTTTACAGCCTTAAAACATATATAATAATTGTAAAAAATAAAGCTGACTACTTCGCGGATTTTGCCTATTGCGTGTTATTTTTTAGAAACTAACCCCTGCGATAAACGAGGGACCACTGTACAAAGATTTTTTATTATTGTAATTAAAATGGTTATGATTAGATGTGTGGCCCCTGAACATGAACATGGCATTCCCACAGAAACTGTCACTAAACTTAATGCAGACTGGTCTCTTTGAGCTTAATGTGCGAACAAAACATATATATTTGTCACTTCAAGAAAAGGTTTTCTGACAAGGCATCTTGACGTAAGTTTTAGGTGAAGACATTTCATCCCTTATCCAAGGGACTTTGTCAATTCTGAGTGAGGAAGAAGAGCTGAGAAATATATCCCTCAGAGGGAGAGATTTAGCCTGAGACTACTGTGATTGGACAAGGCTAGACTATTTTCATAGTTGTTAAGAGTTGAATGGTGAGTGTGGGAGCTGGTGGGAGAGTCGTTTGGCTGTTGGTTGACCCATTAGCATAACTGCTGACTCCAGGTGTTAGTTTCATATTAGTGAAACTGTTTTGATTTGGGCTTCAAAACACTGTTGTTGGAGATTTGTTTCTTTATTTGAGTCCACCTCTGTTCAAAAAGGGCTTTTCCATTTTTAACAAAGATGGCTTCTTCACTTCTCTTTCAAACAACCTGGCCTCCTTGGCCAAGATTTGGACATAGCTGTCCTCAAAGGAATGCCCTTTCTCTTTGACATGGAGGTGGACTGCAGACTCAGGCCCACCAGGCTTTGCCCTTCTGTGTTGATACATCCTTTTGTGAAGCGGCTGACGAGTCTCACCAATATAACCATCACTGCACTCCTCATTTCACTGAACAACATACACCACATTGATCTGTTTTTGGCTGGGGATCTTGTCCTTGGGGTGGACCAATTTCTGACGGAGAGTATTGCATGGTTTGAAATGAACAGGAATATTGTGTTTGTAGGAAATACTTTTTAGCTTTTCAAATAAACCAGCTACATAAGGAATAACTATGCTCTTACCTTTTGTCTCTGGTTCCTGCCTGTTAGATTTCTGTGTCCTCTTGGTTTTACTGATCTGGGGTGTCCACAGGCTCTCAGGGCACTGGAGAAGGACCACAGCATCACTATTCTACCAGCAGACAAAGGAAGATGCACCGTGATCCTGAACACAGCAGACTATAAGGCCAGTATCACCAGCTTACTCAGTGACACAACCACCCACGAGACACTGAGAAGGGATCCAACAAGTGGCCGCAAGAAGAGGGTGATAGAATGTCTGCAGAGGCTTGAGAAGGACCGATTCATTGAGCAACCTCTGTACTACTGTACTGCCATTTCTTGCATTTATGGCTTGCCCAAAAGACATAAGGCTGTAACACCACTACGACCTATTGTACTCGGTCACTTCTAACATATCCAAACACGTGGCCACCATTGGTTGGCCACACACGCCACCATATCACCAATTCACAGGATTTTGCTACCAAAATCAAACATTTACAACTGGACTCAGATGAGACTATTGATGTTACATCCCTCTTCTCCTGTATACCCACCAATGAGGTGGATAAGAACATCAAGCTCACCGGTGAGGATGCTAAGGAGAATCGCCTGGTCTTTTTAGACTGCGCAGTGGTCATTTGTAAAGACAGGACACTCCAGGTAGAAGTTTACAGGAGTCAACACACACAGACCAATCTTAATTGTTTGATTCTCACCATCCTCTGCAACACCAGCAGTGTAATCAGGACTCTTCAACACAGAGCGCAGGAAGTGCCGACTACCTCAGAGGGTAAGTGCAGTGATAGTTATATTGGTGAGACTCGTTGCTTTTTAAAAAAAAATTTTTTTAACGCCTTTATTTGTCAAGAAGCATGTACAAATACATTAATCTCTCAAGGAAAAAAGATGCTTTGTACCAGATTTAGCTACAAGCTACTTTCCATCTGCAGTCCCCGGGCAGGTGAGCACAACAATAAAACAATTCAGAATGTAAAAAAATTAACATTAATTCATGGTTAAAATACTATACTATACTATAATTGTTACTATGTATTGCCAAGCTATTCCCTGAGTTCCTCATTACTGAAAATATTTGTATAAATAAAATAAATCAATTCATCACAAGCAATAACCACTAAAAATACTTAAGGATCAATTCATCAATAACAAGCTAATCCGCCACATCTAACACATTTCTCCCACAGGTGTTTAAAACCGTGTCATTTGCATACATTTGTATTTCTACATCTTCACAAACCGTTGGTGGGTCATTTATATGCATGCAAAATAACAGTGCTCCCAAAATTGAACCCTGTGGAATTCCCAATGTACTCTGTTTTAATATTGATAATTTATCATTTATGCGCACACATTGTTTTCTTTCAGAAATGTAAGACTGTAACCATTTTAAAGCATTTTCAGAAAGATTACATTTTGTAAGCTTTGATAACAGTACTACATGGTTTGCAGTATCAAAGGCTTTTTTGAGATCCAAGAATACTGCTGCAGCCAATTTTTTTTTGTCTGGTGCTGATTTAATTTTTTCTATGAAATAACAACAAGCCGTCTCTGTTGAATAGTTGCTCCTGAACTCAAATTGCATTGGGTGCAGGAGATCTTTACTATTCAAATGTGCCTTTCTCAATTACTTTCGAGGCAGCTGGAAATTTTCTTATTGGCCTATAGTTGCTAACCTCTTTTTTCTCCCCACTTTTATACATAGGTATTACTTTGGCTGTTTTAAAGGCAGAGGGAAACATACTATCCAGAAAAGATTGGTTAATAATACAGGTAATTGGGTAAGTGAGACAGTCCTTAAGTTGTTTTAAAAAGACTGTTAATTCCCCAATTATCCTTTGCCTTAGAATTAGACAAGGATGAGATAATGTGATGTGCTTTCAATTCATTAATGCAGCCAAATCTAAGACCTTGTGTATTGTTGACTAAAATATCTGGGTTATCAATGACATTCAATTTTTGTTGCAGTTCTAAACATGAATCAATGAAATAACAATTAAAACTGTTTGCTACGTTTAAACTATCCTTTAGGATATCTCCATTTATTGCCAGCTCTATCTTTTCATTTTGACATTGCTCTTTGCTCATTAATTTATCAGTTGTTCTCCACATCTTTTGTGTATTCCCGTTAGCCTGCTGAATATGGTCTAAAAAGTAATTTACTTTAGCCTTTCTTATTTGGGATATAACTTTGTTTCTTAAGCTTTTGTATGTAAGATGGTCTGTATTTAATTTAGACTTCATAGCTTTTTTTAGTGCTGCATCCCTTTTTTTCATTAGTAGCCATAATTGGTAAATTAATTTAGCTATTCTGCCTCATAAGTTTAGTTTTTGTGTATTTATTAATTGTCTGTACTATTGTATCTTTAATGTTGTCACAGGCCTGGTCTGTGTTTTTAGCTAAAGTTAGATAGTTCAAGTTATTCAGCTTTATTTCATTTTCCAATTTTTCTCTGTCGTGTTTTGGGATGTATGCAAAATATCTTTTTATATCAGACATCTTTTGATTTTTATGTTTCTTGGACAATTTTCTTGAAACTAGCATTAAATTATGATCAGAAACTCCTGTAATCAGGTTGTGTCTTCATGTCTTCATTATACGATCACATTTATTTACAAAAATTAGGTCTATCAAGGTTTGTGATGATTTTGTAATTCTAGTGGGACCTTTAATTATCTGAGTCATTTGGAAACGAGTAATAATATCCTATCTTTTTTTCTTTCTGCATTGCTTGTTTAGCCAATTTATGTTGAAATCTCCAAGTAGTATACACTCTTTACCATTACAGTGCTTTAGGATTGTAGTCACTTCTTCATAGAAACTGTCTTTAGCATTTGGTGGTCTATACAGCAGAATAACATTAAATGACATTTCAGGTGACAAAGTCAATGTAACACCAATACATTCAGTGTCATTATCAGGCAAATCAAATCGTTTGCTCTGCAGGGTCTTTTTAACGTATAGCATCACCCCTCCCCCTTACCATATTTGTGATAATTGAATTTTCTTACATTCACTTCTTTGGGATTGACTTTTTGTTTGTCTTCACATAAGAGATGTGTGTACCAAATTTCAAGTCTCTACGACAAACTACATTTTTGGCCCCATTATAAATTTGTAGGGAGCGCTGGAGGGCCAATTTTGAGGATAGCCCTAAAAATTGTATATCATTGTGTTCAGGTCATTAATGTGCACAAACACTTCTTTGGGTGCAAACCAAATCTGACAATGTTAGTGAAAGTTACAAGAGATTTTATTTTTCCAAACCTGATATCAAAAAACTATAGGTAACTTTTGTTAGCTCACGTGTCTAGGTGACTCTGACAAAATTTAGAGCCTTTTGATAAAAACCCTACAAGGTGAAACTTTTGGGTGCGATTTTCAGCATCACATGTTATACCCAAAATGGTGGACTTCCTGTTGGGGGTTGGAGTGGACCCATAATAATAATTTTTTGCCTCAATTTGAGGAATGTGTGTAACAAATGTTCTTATTCTACACCAAAAAAAAAAAGTACTTTCACTTCCCATTGGAATAATTTATTTTCACTTTTCCAGGAAGTGCTGTTGAGCCCCCTTTTTATGGATTTATATGGAACTGTGTTAAATAAAATATTTTTCGGCAGCCTGTATTTTTGGCCAAATAAAACTGACTTTTTGTTCATGTTCAGGGGTCAAACTAACACTCAAAGTGCAGACAAAAATAATAATCCGAGCGATTACAAAAAAGCCCTCTTCACCAGCTATGGCTTGTGGCAATGGTTCAGACCTAATAATAACAACGCTAACAGTTTTAATAGGCCCTCCTGGCCTATCGCTGGCCCAGGCCTAATATTAGTGGACTTTAGGAAATAAAAATAGTCCAGCCACTCTCCACTCTGCATTGGAGGTTAGGTAGGGGAGAGCGTTACCAGCTTTAAGTTTCTTGGTCTGACTGTGACAAAGGACCTGTCTTGGGGCAGTAACACTGCCTCAAACACAGGGAGGGCCCAGCAACACCTCTTCTAGAGTCCCCTTGAGGCTCATGGTGAAGTTTTATCATTGTGCTGTAGCGAGTGTGCTGACATATGGACTCTTAGTGTAGTTCTCCAGCTGCACTAAGGCTGAACAGAAGGCACTCCAGTCAGTGGTAAAAACAGCGGGGAGAATAATTGGGACAGCCTCCTGGATATCTCCATGGTGTACACCGCCTGTTGTCTGTGCTGAGTACATATCATCAAAGAGTGGTCACACCCATGACATCACCTGTTCCAGCTGCTGCCCTCAGTGAGGAGATACAGGTCCAGGCAGAACCACCACCAACTGAACTGGACGCAATTGCTTCACTCAACCCACACAACACTCTCCAATCTATTCGCTCCTCCTATTCAATCTACCTCATCACAGTCTGAGAGGGCTGTGCAAAGGACTTTGTTGCACTTTAAATGCATCTTGCTCATTATTTTTGTAACTTCTGATGTCCTGTTCATTGCATGCTGTAACTGGAATATTACAACTGTGCATTGTACTGTTAATTTAATACTGTTAACCTCAATTAGGCTGTCAAATATTTATAAAAATATTAACATTTTATTTCATAAAAAGATAGTGAAAGTTTATTTCATTATTCATTCATTTGTATATTAAAATACCAATTCATTTCATTGATGGGCTGTGTTTAAAACAGGACTGTGGTAAACACTGACTGGATAAGAGCTGTGAAAATAGCAATTAAACAATATATTCAAAATAAGTAAATCAAAGCAAACAAAAGCAACATGGCCAATAAATAGGGCACAAACAAAAGGCAAACAACCCATGCAAATTCAACCCTTAACTCAATCCAACTTAACACAGACCAGTGAGTCTAGTACAGGCCCAAACAATAAATGTATTTTTTAACCAAGGGAAAAAACATTGGATGGCTGCTCAGTTACATTAGGATGGAAACTAGAAAGAATACAGAAACATTTCAGTATCAACATGTGGTCATTTAAGGATAACAATATATTCCATATAGTTACCTTCATTCAGATAGAACCAGACACACACTTCCCAAAAATGGAGGCCAGCAGGTGATTGGAACCTAAGTGAATGTGAAGTGATTAGTGACTTGTTATGATTATTGTATTCAGCCATCACTTTGCCATTAAATTTACCTTTAATCAAGGAGGGATAAACACTTTCCCAGGACTGGAAACCGGCATATGCTGTTACTGGGGCCTTCTTTCTTTGTCAGTCTTCACCCAAACCCAGATTTGGCCTTTAAGCTTTGCTGGCTATGAGCAGCCCTCTGCTCACAGGTAGGGTGTCTAAGTGAAAGGCCCAGATTTGCCTCCCTCTGAAATTTAAAACCTTAGCCCCTCCCACTAACTTCCTACTTCCTACTTCACCCTTTCACATTAATAATGTTTGCACTTTATGGGACTGCACTAAATAACTATTTTTCTATACTTTTTGGATTGATGCTTTAATTTGATTTCGTTATTTATAATGGATGCCGCTCAAGTGGTATAATGGAGAATGTAAACCAAGAGATATTCATTTTGAGTCTGATTTGGAGTCATATTAGGTCCATCAGATCTCCGTGAACCCTTTGCCAGCATTGTTTAAATGGACTGTGAGACAAATTGCCGCACAATCACGTCATGTACACAGCTTGTAGTAGCACTAGGGCGCATGCCTGAGCAACCGAAAGCTTTGACATTTGACAGCAGCTGGCAGAAAAGGACAAAAGGACACAGCATTAGAGCTGCTCAGAACCTCTGAGACCATTAAAGACACTGTACTACACTACAACAGCAGCTGATCCACAGCAGGTTAAATAGTACATTAGATTAATAAGTGATAGAACTGACTGTACTTTAGTGCCAGACATAAGTGGTATAAATAAACTTAACTTTTTATGTGTGATTTTTTAATGAATCAGAAATCATTTTAAACTGTAATTTGTGCACTAGAGTCTCAGCAGAACACATCTTGATCAAAATGCTGGTTTATTTATTCCTTTTTGTACCTCTGTGAAGTTGGCACCCCATATAAATTAAATATCATGAAAACTATACCATTCGTTTGTGCTGTGTTTGTGCTGATTTGTGCCGCAAAAAAGAACATTTGTGCTGGTTTCGTATCTGAGATATTAAGGATTATTTTATTGACAATGTTACGTAATTTTCCACCCCATATTAACGAAATCACACCAAACCAGTGTCATTCGTTTGTTATGGGTTTGTGCCGGTTTGTGCCGTTAAAATAAACGCTCTAACTGCTTTCGGTCGCAAGTTATAACAAAAACATTTTCCGGTGCGGTGAAGTTACTTCTACCCCATGTCGTCCAAATCACACCGAACCAGTGTCATTCGTTTGTGCTGGGTTTGTGCCGTTAAAATAACAAGTCTATCTTTTTGCCTTGCTTGGAAATAATGAATAAAGTTTTGGCGCTGTGATGTCACCATTGACATCAAACTATGGCGAGAGCGAAAAGATCTCTCGCTATTGTGATGTCAGTTTGCACAGCGTCGCAATAAATCGAACCTACCGTCTCTCATGCATCAAGGACGTGCTAGAGTGTTGCCGTGCGCATTAATACCTTTTGTTTATATTCTTGTTTGTTGAAACAAGTATTTAATGCCAGTTATTATTGAGTTATGTGTTTCTTATTTAAAACTGATAATAGCCTAAATGTGGTACCGCGTGGAGTAATCTGAGTGACTGTGACAAGGCTTTTGTATATTTAACATAATTGCTGCCAGGTGAGTTGTGTTTTAAAATATTTAAGACATATTGTAGACTGCTGACCATGTTGCCAATTTATGATATAAAGTTGGTAAAGGTAGCTTTTTATATTGGTAATCATTTCAAATATTAATATTAATACATTGTTAACATACAACAGCATTTTAGCAATTTGTTGACACCAATGCACTGAAAAAGCATGCGGTTAAATGCAACTTTCTGCAAAAGAAGTAGACGGTTTCATCCTGATGGTCTTTATTGCTGCATCTCTTAAGCACATTGAACAATATGATTACTGATTTGGTTGTGTATGTTTTTTCTATAAAAGCATGTATTTAAATTGTTAAAGCAGCATGAAACAATGTTTTTCCTATTGCAATGGGCAGCTCTCAGATGGTTAACAGCTAACAACTGACAGTTTCAAACATAAAAGAAAACTTTAAACCATTTATTTTTTTGTTTGCACATTATTATCTATTTTTTAAAATTAACTTTTAATCAATGTAACCTGTTGCTTTTGCTTCAGAGAGGCAATGAGTAATATAAACTCTCTGTTGACCTCTGCTGGAAAAAACTTCACAGTGTTCTTTCCTGTTTTGTTTTCCCACTATGCACTGCTTGGCATAAATACATGTTTTTAAGGGGACAGGGGGAACAACAGTATTCAAGACACCACTTTTTTTTAATTTTTTTATTTAAAATGAAGCATCAGTCCCACTACAGGTTTATTTAACAATGGCTAGTTATGTTTTAGTTTTTCTTGAAACTTATTTTATTGCTGTAATATTTCAATGATGCCAGCACCAAATCTGTGCTCTAGCGAGTTTGATTGCGACGCTGTGCAAACTGACATCACAATAGCGTGAGAACTTTTCCAACACACACTAGAGCTCTCGTGATAGTTTGACGTCACAGGCATTCAGTCTGGACAAGCTCTCTATTACGTCTGAGATGGATTTAATGTATTTCTTTCTTTTAGTTTCTTTCTATGACACAAAGCAAGCACAAACGAATGGCGCTGCAGTTGGTGCTATTTGGAAGACTTGGGATGGAGAGTGACGTCACAGCGCCGAAACTATAAAATTATTTCCAAGCAAAAAAAAACAAAAAAACATCAAGCAAGGCAAAAAGATAGACTTTGATTTGATTGATTAGTTTATTTCGAGCCATAGAAATAAAAGTATTGTACAAAGAAAATAAATATATTGTCCAATATTATACATTATACCCACACTGGGTAAAAAAACAAACAAAAGAAACAATCGGAATAACAGTATCTATAAATATATTTCAGACATGTTCACAGTTTGTATATTATTATAGCTTGTCATTTTAACGGCACAAACCGGCACAAATCAAGCACAAATGAATGACACTGGTTCGGTGTGATTTGGACGACATGGGGTGGAAGTAACGTCACCGCACCGGGAAATGTTTTTGTTATAACTCGCGACCAAAACCCAGCACAAACGAATGACACTGGTTTGGTGTGATTCCGTTAATATTGGGTGGAAAATTACGTAACATTGTCATAAATAAATAAAATAATCCTTAATATCTCAGATACAAAACCAGCACAAATGTTCTTTTTTGCGGCACAAATCAGCACAAACACAGCACAAACGAATGGTATAGTTTTCATGATATTTCATTTATATGGGGTGCCAACTTCACGAAGATCCTTTTTGTATGTATGATATTATTAGACATTGTATTTTAAGAGTTGGATGTATTTATGAACAGAAATCAATAATCCAAAAGAAGAAGGTCATGCTTAATTGTATCAAACTGATATATTAACAGCACTTGTTTTTGTTTCAGATGCAGTTGTTGAAGAACTGTGGTAATTTCATGGCTTAGTACCATAATTTGACTTACCCTATGGCGAGCTAAAAACCATGATGTTATCTAAATTGCACCAAAATACAGGGAATTGTATCTGTTCTGTCAAAAACCAAAAACCAAAGCTAACAGTGGGTGGAGCAGTTCCCTAATTGGCCAATTGATTTGGACTGTTGTCAATTGTAAACGGGAAAAGTGTTTGAGTGACATCTCTGGGGGCTTCACAGAAAACATACCTGCCATACCCTATTAAAAGTAAATATTTATTAAAATATGTGCGTGGTGTACCACAAACCCTCAACACGCAATGAGTAAAGAGAGCATGTGGAGTGACATGACACACTAATATTAATATATGGTTAAAATATCCTTTTTATGCTAGTGTCCAGCCTTTAAGAAGTGGCTTAGGCTACAGTGCAAAGGTTGAGGATTTGCAGAAGTTATAATCTTGAAATGCAAAAATTTAAAGAAGATATATATGGACTTAAAAAAAAAAAAAGCAGAGTACCCGGCCTTCTTGGAGTCCCTGGGAGGGGTGCTGGAAGGCGCTCCAACTGGGGACTCCATTGTTCTACTGGGGGACTTCAATGCTCACGTGGGCAATGACAGTGACACCTGGAGGGGGGTGATTGGGAGGAACGGCCCCCCCGATCTGAACCCGAATGGTGTTCTGTTATTGGACTTCTGTGCAAGTCACATTTTGTCCATAACGAACACCATGTTCAAACATAAGGGTGTCCATCAGTGCAAGTGGCACCAGGACACCCTAGGCTGGAGGTCGATGACTGACTTTGTAGTTGTGTCATCTGACCTTCGCCGTATGTCTTGGACACTCGGGTGAAGAGAGGGGCGGAGCTGTCAACTGATCACCACCTGGTGGTCAGTTGGATCCGATGGCAGGGGAGGAAGTTGGAAAGACTTGGCAGGCCCAAACGTACTGTGAGGGTCTGCTGGGAACATCTGGCTGAGTCCCCTGTCAGAGAGGTCTTCAACTCCCACCTCCGGCAGAACTTCAAACGGATCCCGAGAGAGGCTGGAGACATTAAGTCCAAGTGGACCATGTTCTCCACCTTCATTGCCGGTGCGGCTTTTCGGATTTGTGGCCGCAAAGTCTCCGGTGCAGGCAAAAACTCGGGTCTGGTAGGAGTTTGGTGAGGCCATGGAGAAAGATTATTGTTCGGCCTTGAAGAGATTCTGGCAAACCGTTCGGCGCCTCAGGAAGGGGAAACACTGTTCCACTAACACTGTTTACAGTGGAGGTGGGCAGTTGTTGACCTCAACTGGGGAGATTGTCGGACGGTGGAAGGAATACTTCAAGGATCTCCTCAATTCCACGGACACGTCCTCCATTGAGGAAGCAGAGGCTGGGGCTCAGAGGTGGACTCATCCACTTCATCCAAGCTGAAGTCACCGAGGTAGTTAAGAATCTTCTCTGTGGCAAGGGGCCAGGGGTGGATGAGATTCGCCCAGAGTACCTCAAGTCTCTGGATGTTGAAGGGCTGTCTTGGCTGACACTCCTCTGCAACATCACGTGGAGGTGGAGGACAGTACCTCTGGACTGGCAGACCGGGGTGGTCCCTCTTTTTAAGAAGGGGGACCGGAGGGTGTGTTCCAACTATAGGGGGATCACACTCCTCTGCCTCTCCGTGAAAGTCTATGCCAGGCTACTGGAGAGGAGAATCTGGCCGATAGTCGAACCTCGGATTCAGGAGGAACAATGCGGTTTTTGTCCTGGTCGTGGAACACTGGACCAGCTCTACACCCTCTCCAGGGTGCTGGGGGGTTCATGGGAGTTTGCCCAACCAGTCCAAATGTGTTTTGTGGATCTGGAGAAGGCATTCGACCGTGTCCCTCGCGGCATCCTGTGGGGGGTGCTCCGGGAATATGGGGTCCGGGGCCCTCTACTGAGGGCTGTCCGGTCCCTGTACGACCAGAGCAGGAGCTTGATTTGCATTGCCGGCAGTAAGTCAGACCTGTTCCCACTGCATGTTGGACTCCGGCAGGGCTGCCCTTTGTCACCGGTCCTGTTCATAATTTTTATGGACAGGATTTCTAGGCGCAATCAGGGGCCGGAGGGGGTCTGGTTTGGGGACCACAGGATCTCATCTCTGCTTTTTGCAGATGATGTTGTCCTGTTTGCTCCGTCAGGCCAGGACCTTCAGCGTGCACTGGGACGGTTTGCAGCTGAGTGTGAAGCAGCTGGGATGAGAATCAGCACCTCCAAGTCCGAGGCCATGGTTCTCAGCCGGAAAAGGGTGGTTTGCCCCCTTCAGGTCGGTGGAGAGTTCCTGCCTCATGTGGAGGAGTTCAAGTATCTTGGTGTCTTGTTCACGAGTGAGGGAAAGATGGAATGGGAGATTGACAGACTGATCGGTGCAGCTTCTGCAGTCATGCAGTTGATGTACTGGTCTGTCATGGTGAAGAAGGAGCTGAGCTGCAAGGCAAAGCTCTCGATTTACCGGTCAATTTTCGTTCCTACTCTCACCTATGGTTATGAGCTCTGGGTCATGACCGAAAGGACAAGATGCCGGATACAAGCAGCCGAAATGAGTTTCCTCCGTAGGGTGGCTGGACCCTCCCTTAGAGATAAGGTGAGGAGTTCAGTCACTCAGGAGGAGCTCAGAGTAGAGCCGCTGCTCCTCCACATTGAGAGGAGCCAGCTGAGGTGGCTCGGGCATCTGTTCCGGATGCCTCCTGGACGCCTTCCTGGGGAGGTGTTCCGGGCATGTCCCACTGGGAGGAGGCCCCGGGGAAGACCTAGGACACGTTGGAGGGACTATGTCTCTAGGCTGGCCTGGGAACGCCTCGGTATTCGCCCAGAGGAGCTGGAGGAAGTGTCTGGGGAGGGGGAAGTCTGGGCGTCTCTGCTTAGACTGCTGCCCCCGCGACCCTGCCCCGGATAAGCGGAAGAAGATGGATGGATGGACTTAAAATGGACTAAAACACTTTTTTTTCATCAGTGGAACATGAAACCAAATCTATGTACCTATACTACTACTAGCACTCATAGTACACCCGTTGTAACTATTTGTACTGTGTACAGCTGAATCTGGGGTGACAAAAAAATAAAAAAATCATCCTTAAGGAAGAACGTGAAACCTGTACCATTGTACAAGTGCCCCTAGTGCTAGACAGAACAAAAGTGTTAAATATTCAGTGTTGGTGTTGTAGGGTGTTTTAACACTTGTTTGATGTATTTTAATTAGAAATCAAGAATCTTTATTGCCATTATGCATAGCAACTTTAAAAGCAATAATAATAATAATAAAGAATAAAATAAAGATATAAAAGAATAATAAAAAAGGGATATACAAGAATAAAAATAAAGATATATATGGGACCTAACAGGTCGGCAGCATGTTAACAGCAAATGGTGTGACATTGCAAAGTGCAGCTCAGTGCAAATCTCAGGTCTTTAGGTAGAGGTGTGGCATGTGTGTGTGTCGGCAGGGGTCCAGTATTCTGTTCGTTCTCTCTGCACCTGTCTGTACGGGGGAGGAGTGTGTTAGGTAAGGCTAGGCTTATCACCTTTATCAAGTCTTTTGTTAAAAAGTAAAAGTCTTCATTAATTAATGAGCAACTTCTAAGTCTTTTAAAGTTGATCCTTCAATGTGTATTTAAGTTTGTCCTTTTGGAAAAGAATAGAGGGATGAGTTTGTGAGGCCTCATAATTTATTCAGCGCCATCCATGCTAAGCACAGATTATGCCTTTCGTCAGAAAAGGTCCTTCAAAGTTGTAAATCCGTCTGGTTAAAGCCAGGTTCACCAGAAAGATATTTTAGAGGTCCGGGAAATTCCGTATGCCTCTGAGCAGTGGCGGGCCGTGCATTTCACGCTTAGGCCTTCAGTGACGTACCGTTCATAGTTGCTCGTCTGGAAATGACGGACAAACCCTTTTCCTTGCTGGGACAGGCTAGCAAGCATAGCACAGACCTCTTCTCACAATATCCAGCTTTTCGTGAAAGGCCCGTCTTGAAAATGGCGTGGAAAGTATATCTGCAACTAGATCAATCTCTTCTCCACCTTCGGCCATTGTGAATTAAAAAATACAGCGAGAGCTGTTGGATCTCCGGGTTTAGTTCGATATTCTGCAAATTGCCGCCTTTCAGGCTCTAGCAAGTGCTTATCCAATCACAGAACGCGTACACGTCCAGTTCAACGTAAAACCTTCTAGCTGGCCTTGGTCAGCAGAATCGAGATCTGATTGGCTATTGCGACTGACTGTGTCCGTTCACTTACAGTGCACAGGGGCCTGCTCTGTTGATTCTGAAGGTCTCACGCAAATGAAATTTGCCAAACAACACAAGCTAGCTGAAATATAATTGGATAAAAACTCTACCATGATAAACAACATTGGAAGCCACTCAACTAAGTGGATTTAATATGACATAAAGAGAACAGAGAATAGAGAATAAGTTTGTTTACATATTAATGAAAATAAAATAAATGTACTTTTCTGAGAATGTTTAGGCCAGCAGAGAAGGCCTTGCTGGCCCTGACGGCCCACCACTGCCTCTGAGGTCAAAAGGTTGAACACTACACTACAGAGCCATATATATATATATATATATATATATATATATATATATATATATATATATATATATATTATATCCTTGCCCTTCTGCGGGCGGTCTCATCCATCCAAGCTCGGATCCTCTACCAGAGAGATCTTATGTTTTTCCTGGGATCTGCTGTAGCTACTCCGCCAGTTTGGGGGTTACTGCCCCGAGTGCTCCAATGACCACAGGCACCCCTGTTGCCTTCACTTTCCAGGCCTTCTCAAGTTCTTTGTGGAGGCCTTCGTATTTCTCTAGCTTCTCAGGTTCCTTTTTCCTTTTTCCTGATTTTGCCTTAACTTGGTACTGCTGTGTCCACCACAACTGCTTTCCTCTGTTGTTTCTCCACTACTACAATGTCCAGTTGGTTCACCATTACCATTTTGTCAGTCTATGTCTGGAAATCCCACAGGATCTGGGCTCGACCATTAAAGCAGAATTCATGGTTTCATCAATCACAGGAAGTCATCCAGGTCCTGAGGCAGGAAAGCAGCCCCCGACCATCACTTTACAACCACCATATTTGACTTTTAATATGATGTTTTTCTGAAATGTGATGTTACTTTTATGTCAGATGTAACGGAACACCCACATTCCAAAAAGTCAACTTTTGTCTCTTCAGCCCACAGAATACTTTCAAAAAAGTCATGGTGATCATGAAGATGTTTTTTGGCAAAAGTGAAATAAGCCTTTTGGTCAGCAGTGGGTTTTGCTTTGGAACTCTGCCGTGGATGCCATTTTTGCCCCATGGTTGTGTCATGAACACTGGCCTTATCTGAGGCAGGGATGGGCAGTTTTTCAGATACATGTATTTAAAATACATGTTTGAAATACAAAATACTATTTTGTATTTTAAAGCCTTTAAAACTAAATCTAACGTAATTGGGATTTATCAGTATTTTTGTATTTTCAAAATACATAAAATACTTTGTGCCAGTCAACCTCTTTATCAGGGTGCTGATTTAGTTACCTTAGTTACCCAACATTAAAACTCATGTACGTGTCAGTCAGCAATGGATTAGTTACTTTTCTCATGTCATCATGATCAGTTCTACTTGTTGATTAATGTTAAAATGGTGCATCATTCAGATTTGCCTTCAGTAAACACGAAAGAGTAAAAAAGCACTGACAAGTGGAAAAATAACGTGAGCCAATCAGTTTTCATACTTGTTGTTTTTTATTACTAGCTAGTCAAACGTGTTTAAAGCATTACTGCATGTTAGGGCTGGATGATATGACAAAACTTTATATATTGTTGGCAGCGATATATGTAGTGTGAATTGATTAAACTTTCTAAAGTGTTTATATAGATGGGTCTAAGCCTATCAGAGTAAGCAAATATATCTGTGCAGCTTTTAGTACCGACAAGTGAACTTGAAATTCTAACTCGTGATATCAGAACAATACATATTAATATGACATGTGACATTAAATTGAACAATGCTGTTTTGTATGTGCTTTTTTAATTCATTAAACATTTTCTTTTAATTAACAAAAGAATGAAACACAAACCATTACTTTTATTCAATATTTCTGCTATGCAGGCTCATTTAGTAAATTTAAACATTTTACAAAAATGTGCTTAAAGGTCCCATATTATGCTAAATCGACTTTTCTGAGCTTTTAACCATGTTCTAACGTTGTTTCTACCTCAAACACATACCCAAAGTTGTGTTTTGTTTCATTCGCGCATGTTTAAGTAATTTATTTAGTTTGAGCTACAGTCCTTAAAACGAGCTGTTTCACGCAATGACGTCAATATGTGAAATAAACCCCTCCTCTCCAGGAAGTGCTCCTCCACACTCCTCCTGCCCCTCTCTCCTGCACTGTCAACAAGTGCCGTGCTCTGCAGCTCAGACACAGAGAAGCATCGCTGCTACTGTGTTAGCTTACTTACCGTCAGCAACATTCGGCTGTGGGAGTTTTACTGCGTTGTTTTCTCTCCCAAAAAAGAATTAACATGTAAGAAGTGGTTGGAGTTTATTATTCGAAACTCCCAGGGTAAAGTAGCCAAACAGGTTTTTGTCTGTAACCAACACTTCACTGAAGACTGCTTCGAAAACCTCAACATCGTCCAAACAGGACATGGCAAAAAGTTAATTTTAAAAAAGGGTGCTAATCCCACTATAAAAGACACCGAAGAGGAGCCCAGAGCAGTAAGTACTACTATATTGCTAATGATAATTTCGAGTAGAGTTTTGTATAGTTTCGAGTTTTGTATATCTTTTGTTATAATAATAATATCTTTGTTTTCATTCTTTATAAAACGCAAAACTGCTGCTCATGTTGCTAAAGCACATTTTGATAATTAGCGGCTGTTACCTTTTCACGGCAAAAACAAAGAGGTGTGAAAAGTGTCAGTATGTTGTAGTCACATTGTCTAGTTGATTAGACCGTCGTCTTACTCTTGTTATGCTAACAGTGTGTGTGAATAGGGTTAGATGTGTTTGACCCTCGTTTCTTATCACGCTCTTAGGTTAGACAATGACAACTGAGTATCTATTGTATTTTCCAGAGTTCTTCTCAAGAATCATCCAGCTTCACAGAACATACATTTCACCAACCAGAAGCAGCAGTAAATGTACAGACAACCCCTGCATTGGTGCTAACTTGATCTGTGGCTACACAGTTATCTGCAAGCAGTCTGAGGTTACACCACTTCAGAAGTAAAGGTAAACAATGCAACAAAAACCCAGATCATATGAATTATACAAAAAATGAACAACAACATAAGAGTACACACAAAAATGTAGGTCTTTGGTGTGTTTTTAGTCATGCATTTCATCAGGCATCCATAGAGCATTAGAGCTACAAGTACTCAATACTTTATCAGATTAGAAGTATGTTATTTTACAACAATTCAATGAAGAAAGAAATAGCACTGTCTGTTAGATCAGAACAGCTTGTACACAAGATGAATACATGTCCCCAGTATGAAGCCAGTTTAATTCATTTTGCATATAGTGTATGTACATTCTTTACAAATTACAACAAACATTCACTTCAGGAAATTACGGAGCCTGATATAACCTGATGTGCCTCTTCCAGACTTGGTGAAGAGCAGGAGACAGAAATGTTCAATGTTACATACTAATGTATGTTTTTCATGTTGATTTAGCTCACTTAATCATCTTTAAATGTGACACACTGCTGTTGTTCTATCACAGGTGTCCAAGCAGCTGTTGCCACTACAAATAGGAGCACACACGAGGGAATGACCACTCTGATGCTTGCGCCGAGAAATCCCCAGCACCAGCTCACAAAACTCCTGCATGCAACAAACCTGAGTCGCCTGGAAGAAGAGACAAAGATGTTTGGCGATATGCTCCTTAGCAAAACCTAAATAATTTGTATTTATGTGGATTTTATAATAAAAAATGTATGATTGGAATTACACCAGTCTTTTAAATTATAACTTACTCTTCTTCTGTTCTTCTTTTAACTGGTCCATAGTCTGTACGATAAATGTTATTTATATTTTGAAGAGTATATATGTTTAAGCAGTTGGCCTCCAGGCCAGGATGTGCTGTAATACACGGAGGAGGAGCAAGAAGCTGATTTATTTGCCTTAAAACCTAAAAATGAAAAATGATGATCAGTATTTACAGTAATGTAAAGCTGCATTTACATTTACAAAACTAATTACATGTAGTTTTCATTTTAGTACAAGGTTGCAGGAATGCTATCATTCATAGCATTTTATTATAACATCAGCAGTCTTGTGCTGTAAGCCTGTAAGTATGGGTGTGCACCATAGTCTATTTGAAAACAACATAACGTGGTAAGACAGGCATAATAGTTGAAACTTTATTACACAAATATTACTGCATAGCTCTACATATTGCTAGGCTACTTTATTATAGTTCTTTCAATACACTGCACAACAGCTCCTTAGGAGTCTCCTGGCAGAATACATTCTCAACTTCAGTAGGCATTGTACGGCCATTTCCTCATGTGCACCGATAAACAGAAGCAGTTAACACGCGCTATGCTACGGGCTACACCATAGAAACATAGACAATAAATAGTTTCTCATTTACCAAGCAGAAACGTCTTGTAGAAGCCTTCGAGGTCTTTGTGTTTGCTCATGTTCTTCGAACTCAGAGTCAGACTCTGGGTCTAAGATATACGGCTCAGTTACTCTCAAAGGCATTGCTGAAAAAGTTATTACTACGATGTACCATGTTTACTTCAGTCTGTTTCCAGCGGCAGTTCGTAAAGGTACCGTGACGTCAGGCAGGAAGTGGGCGGAGCCAACACGGAAGAGCTGAGCCTTAAAGTGACAGCCCCAAATCAGACCATTCACTTTGGACTCATGATGAGAGCTCATCCAAACCGCTTGTATAAGATCATTATTGTGTGTTTCATGTTGCAGAACGTGATATGGTAACCTAAATGCATCCAAAATACACTGTATAAAGTTCAAAATAGTATAATATGGGACCTTTAATGAAAATGCCATTGGTCATATTTGCAAATTGTGATTGTGTTCACCCATCAATGCAAATGTTTAGATAGAGACAAAAGAAAGTAAAGCACTGTCTGTCACCATCACTTTAATGTAGTGATTGTGTGCATTTGTTAAGACACTGATGAATGATACACCACAAAAAAATCTTCAGCTTTTAGTTTTAGTCATCAAAAAACAAGCAAACATTTTAAAATTTTATTAAAATAAAATTTTGGTCATATTGCCCCTCCCTATTCATTGCCAGATAGCAGAAAAGTTACAGTTTTACATACAGTATGAGTTTTTAACTCTTTCCCCGCCATGAGAAGATTTTACCTTTCTTCATGACACAATTTCTCCCACTCATTTGCTTTTTGTCGTTATTATTTTTCTTTATTATATGTTAATGATATTCTGACTGAAATGAAAATGAAAGTTTCTAAGCAGTTCTACACATCTAAATGTTTTTGTTTTGCATTCAGAATATGTCCAGATATATTTCAGCCTAATAGGGATACCTGCACTTGATCGCCAATTTCACATGTATTTTGTGTATTTTAAAAATACAAAATACTGTATTTGTATTTAAAAACATTTTTCCACACATTTTTTCTTTTTAATACATTTTTACTATCTATTTTACCCCTCTCAGAACTAAGGCAAATGAGGCCAGGGGTTCTTTAGATGTTGATATGGGTTCTTCTGTGACCTATTGGATGAGTCGTCGCTGTGTTCTTGGGGTCATTTTGGTATGCCAACCACTCCTGGGAAGGTTCACCTCGGTTCCGTATTTTTTCGATTTATTGATAATGGCTCTCACCATGGTCTGCTGGAGTGCCAAAGCTTTAGAAATGGCTTTGTAACCTTTTCCAGACTGATAGATGTCAATTACTTTGTTTCTTATCTGTTCCTGAATTTCTTTGGATCGGAGCATTATGTCTTGCATTTTGAGATACTTTGGCCTACATCACTTTGTCAGACAGGTTTTAATCAAAAGATTTCTTAATTCAACAGGTCTGGCAGTAATCAGTTTTCAGACTTGTATTGGCTTTATTATTTCTGTTTCCACTTTTGGAAACTGGTCTAAATCTAATAAAGCACAGAAACTAAAATCAAATGTTTTGGACCGGGTATTATTTGATACAGTTCCTTTTGTGTCTCTCTGATGGTACAGGTTCTGTCCAGTGCTTTATGGAGGATATATGTCAACATCAACAGCAGCCTGACACAAAAACAGAAGCTGTACTGACTGTAAAACAAGCTAATACAGTAAAAACACATTGATAATGGTCACATAGCTGATGAAGAACAAACAGCTTCTCAAATACATTTCTACAAAACCTATTGCTCTGACTAAAGAGATACTAGTTTGCAGAACTATAAGGTGTTTCAGTGTTTTTGCAGCTGATGTAGGGTGTAGGTAATAAGCTCGTTTTATGTCATAGCTGTATAAATACTAGTTGTTGTAGCAGTTGTAGCCCAATAAATGCCCACACAGCCATGTGTCGGCAGCTTTACTACAGAACTAAATTAAGTACAGAAACAACAAGTGAATCGTGAGGAGAAAACTACAACACTTACCATTAAAAGTTCTCTGTTTTTAACTGGGGCTGTTCTCATAACTTTTCCAACGAGTACAATAAAGCCCAAGATTCATATATCTGGAATCTTTCCTCTCGCTGTTGTATTTTCTGTGTCTTTTAAGCGTTTAGCGATGACAAATATCACCAAAAGAGCGCGCCGCAATGTTTTTTCCTCTCTCCTGTCTGAGTACCAGAGGCATCAGTGGTCAAGTGACAGCTGGGCTGAGCGGCCCACTCCAGCCAAACTTACGTATCTGGCTTTCCCAAAGGGGTCAGTCTCATACTCTGAGAGGAGGCTTATTTTATTCCAAAGAATCATCTTAAATGACTTTGATGCTTAGTTTTTTTTGATCAAATGTGAAAAATGGGCCTTTAAGAAAAGATATACTAACCTTGCGCTGCTGCTGGATTCTCGCGAGATTTGGGATCTTGTGTCGCGCCAACCAAACCGCTTGAGTCGCGAACCGTGGACTCACCGGACTCTTTTGACCAATGATGTTGCAGCAGTAACAGGTAGAGGCGGGTTTTTAATTTGAAGTAAGCAACTAGTGCTCTCTTCTCCTCTTTGTTTTCAACATGGCTACGCCGAAAGACGTTAGCGTTGACGCTGCTGTCGAATCAGTTTTATCAGAAGTAGAGAGTATTTCTTCTTTGAAAGAAGCGCAAAGAGTGGCACGTCATATCGTTGCAATGATTGGCTAAAGAAACCTCATGCTAAACGGATACTAGTCGGTGCTTCATCCAATCAACACCAAGTTTTTGACAGAAGGCGCCTCCCTTTTGCAAACGCTTTCAACGGGAGCCTTTCCAGATGGTACTGCGAAACAGACTATGTTCTGTGGAGCAGTTCTATCTGGCGGAGTCAGATTAAAGATATACAGGGGTTGGACAATGAAAATGAAACACCTGGTTTCAGAGCACAATAATTTATAAGCATGGTGTAGAAGAGCCTCCTTTCGCGGCCAGTACAGCAACAATTCATCTGGAAATGACAGATTCAAGTACTGTGCAGTGGCCAGAGGGAATTTGAGCCATTCCTCTTGCAGAACAGTGGCCAGGTCACTCAAGCTTCACTGTAGGATCAATTTTGCCTTATACAAAAAGTTGAGTACACAGCCCATGTCAAGAACAATAGGTATGCTCGGAGTAGGTGAAAAGGCTGTAGTCATCACTTGAACTTGTAGGTCAGTTTGTAGTCTTGCCTTTAACGCATATGTTTAGGACTTTCATAAGGTCTCATCCAAGGACAGGAGTACCTCTTTTTACTACAAAGGAAGTAACTGTGGAAGATTCTTACTTCAGCATTCAGACAGCCTAACACTTGAATCCTTTTCCTCGTATGAGTCACAAGCTGAAGAGCAGGTGGCAGTTAAGGTTAAGGTTCTTTATTGGTCTCCTGTGGGTTAAATCTGTCTTGGGTGAGGGAAGCTACTCAAATCACAACAGATAAAAATATCCAAAGAACAATAACATCACACAACATCTACACACGACTCTATTGTTGCTCTGTAAAAGATCAACATGATGTTTTTACACACTCCAAAAACAAAAAAAGTAGGAAATGATGGCGCTAATGGACATGTGCAGACACTCACCAGCTGTGTACTCAAATCACTGTCTATGTGAACTCCTATGTATTAAAATGAAATAACCTGATATTATGACAGTATATGGTCACAGGACTGTTGTCTCCAAAAGAGCTGGGGTCTAAGACCATCTCAACAGTTTTATGTTGATTTGTAGATGCAGTTTGACTGCTGAAGGTAGAATTCTTTGTGAGCAGACTTAAGATCACAGTGTCATCTGAGAATTTCACAATATACTGGCCAAGTTGTAAGCTTACACAAACATTTGTAAATAATGTGATCAACATCCTCCTGTAGGCAAACTGATCTTGATCTCAGAATGGCTCTGCCTTTCTCCTCTGTTAGAACTCTCTCTAGTGACTTGAGTAGCCTGAGGCCACAGGCCTATAGTCATTGTTCTCCGGGGGACACGCTTTTTTGGGAGCTAGGATAACAATAGATTTCTTCCAGAGTATGTGTATCTATGGAAAGTTTAAAAAGGTGTCTGTATCCCTGAAGTTGATAAGACACTACAGAGTCTGAATCCACAACAACTTTAAAGAAGAGGCAGGTGTACCAACAGAAATATTGTTGTGAGGCTCGCTTGGGTGTCACGCCTCTGCCACGTTACGATCAGCAGAGGACATGACCACCATGGACTGGCAGACCAGGGTATTTGTCACATTTCTTAAGAGAGAGGACCAGAGGCTGTGTTCCAACTACCGGGGATCACACTCCTCAGCCTTTCTCCCCAGGAAAGTCTATCCCATGGTTCTGGAGAGGAGAATTCAGATACAGGAGGAACAATGCAGTTTTTGACCCAGTCATGGAACACTGCACCAGCTCTACACCCTCTCCATAGGTTCACAGGAGTTTACCCAACCAGTCTGCATGTGTTTTCCTGATCAGGCGAAGGCATTTGATCATGTTCTTTGTGGCATTCTGTGGGTGTGCTCTGGAAGTATGGGTTCTGCTTGGTCGCTTGGAAGGAGCATGGAGCAGAGCCAACTGAGGTGGCTCAGCAGTACAACACAAAGAGTACTTCTCTTGTCTTTTTTTTTGGTCAAAAAAGTGTATTACTGTTGTTCTTGTTGTTGTTGTTGTTGGGAAACTTTCTTTAGGCCTTCTTTTCTTTAAGCCCAGATCAGGCGTTCCTTAGTCCAGACCATCAAAACTAGCTATTACCCAGATCTACCATGTTCTGTCCCTTATAAATAAGCTATTTTGTCAATAAACAGCCACATTTTTTTATATCTACACATGCATGTCATTGTACTCACATTTACACTTTGCCCACACGCAAGGACACACACATGTTGTTGTAGCCCAGCAAACCATATTTGAACATTAAAGAAATTCTCACACTATGTGTAGCACATAGTGAGCTGATTTAGAGCCAAACCAAAGTTTTGTTGTTTTGATAGGTAAATTAAGAGATAAATAAATAAATAAAATAAAACAAAAGAGCGGCAGGTGGAGAAAAGGGGCAGGGCATTACCTCAGAGACAGTGGTGGCAATGAACTCTGATTGGTCAAAGGTCCATCCATCTACACAGTCCTCAGTCTGAGGATCACTGGAGTTTAGTGAACTGTTGGCTGTCAGCATATGCCACTGGGGGATCACAAATCTGGGATTTTAAAATTAAAGTTAAAAAACTAATTAAAAGAAGGGAGTTAAAAGAAGACTTCAATAACAAAACAATACTGAAAGGTAAAAGACGCACACACACACACACACACACATATATATATATATATATATATATATATATATATATATATATATATATGTATATATATATGTATGTATGTATATGTATGTATATATATATGTATGTATATATATATGTATATATATATATATATATATATATATATATATATATATATATATATATATATGAACCCCTCCTCAGGCAGATACTTGCTGGGATAGGTTCCATTCACCGGCTAAATTTTAATAAATGAATAAATGAATGCAAATTACCTCTGGCAGCGGTCCAATCTAGTTCCTGCAGAGTCCGGTGGGATGAACACTTTTAACCATTGCTCGCTGTTGAACTGAAACAGATATACACTATAAAGAGGTATACTTATGTTGTAATTTCAGCTCATTGTTGGTCAACTTCATTGAAACTTATGCTGCATCTTAGCCGGATATAGAACTTAAAATGACACCTACATTTGGCTTCACTGCAATATTTTTTTGCTGAAAAGTTAAAATGTTTAGCCAAGACACTTTGATGTAATGTTTGTATTGGTGATTTTACTTTTATGTTGTGCATGAGTTTACTTTGTAACTAAAAAACACTGGAAAAATCAGAGCCAGCCAATATGAAAAATAAATTAACTCAATGTGTGAAGTTAAGCGATATGTGAATTGCAGTGACAGGCAACCATGGTGTAATGTAATTACCTGTGAGAGGTTCCACAGGCTGTGATTACTTGAGAAGCTGCAGTGGTGGATGGGGACTCCTGACACAAAGTTGTTGAGGAGATTCTGACTAGCCATAAATAAACCTGGTAAACTGATAAGAGCCACATGGATCCACTGGTAACGGCCGAACCCCCCTACCTAAAAAAAAACAACATATAGATATTAACCTAACATTATAAAATTTTGTCCAAATAGGCTAATTTGGCCTTGCACAAAGGTTTTTTTTATTAACAGACTGGTGTTTTTGAGTATCATAGGTTGAGATGTTTCAACTGCTACTTACTGCAGTCTTCCTCAGAAGAGTTACTGAAGGTAAGCTACCTCTGTAGCCACTGCTGCCCTGGGGCAGACTGATGGAGACGTGTGGCTGCCATATCAATGGTGCCAAGGGCTTCTCCGACCACCACCACAATCACACTCACATTCATACACCAGTACCACTGACACTGGAGGCAAGGTGGGTAAAGTGTCTTGCCCGAGGACACAAGGACAGTATGAACTGGGGGGAGCAGGAATCAAAATGCCCAACCTTCCAGTTATTAAATGACCTGCTCTACCTCCTCAGCCCAGTTCACTTCCCTCTGGGCTTGTTTCCAAATCTGAAAAACCTCCTTAATCCAACAATCCTCCAACGTTCCTCCAACGATACGTTTGCGGTCCTTTGTTTCAGTAATCCTGGTTTTGTCCCAGTCTGTTGCATGTGTAACCCAGATATTTTCTTTGCCTTATTTTCTCTTTCTCACAGCTCTATACTAAGTATTTTCTCACAGCTCAACACTAAGTTCACGTTGTCATGAGATTTCATGCTAATATCACGGGACTTGCCGCGAGATTTCGTGTGAGTTTCGCGGGACTTTCACACGTGACTTGTGCCATGCTTCTTTAAAGATGGCTGCGCGCTGTTGTTAGTGTGTGTGAGCCAGTGATGGTTGAGCGGCTGCAGGTAGGCATTTAGCCCTGTAAGTGTATCAATTTTGTACTTTGAACGGTTGGTTGACTGTTATGCTTACCTACCTTTTAGATGCCTCCACCATTTTGTTGAGACTGTGCTGTTGAGTGACTTAATGATACGGGAACTGGTGAGTGTTATTGTTTGTTTCATACAGAGCTAAGATGCTAATGTGTGCACTCTTGTGTATGGTACGGACATGTCAGCCGGTGCTGGCGCTGGCTGTACGTGTTTCTATTGAATTGTACTATCATTTAAAATATATTCATGCTGTGCCTATTTGTATTGAATTTATTTGAACAATGCACTGGTATTTAATGACATTTAAAGATGAATGTGAATTGATTATGAAATGGTCAAACATGATTTGATATTGAAATTTTTGGAACTATTTATTATTGACAATATTGCTAATTTATAGAGTACTCTTATTATAAATGATTTATATTGCTATGTGCAGTATTTAAATTTATCTCATGTACATGACGATGACATGTGATGAAATGATGACTATGAAATATGGTGACATACTGATATTATGTGATTATGGTGTTTTGGTTGTGATGCTTAAATAGTATTACTGATAGCTTGGTCCTGTTTTGTGCAGGCCAGGTTTCATGTATGGATGGCAAGCTACTAGGCCTCGAGCTGAAAAAGACAGCATCTGCCGGTGTGGTAGGAGGCGCTGCAGCTGCTCCCACACACACACACTGGCACACACTTATACTGCCCCCTATGGACTGACTGTCTTCTTTGAACTGGACTTTTAACTTTTGGACTCTTGCCCTTTGCATGGGCTGTGTGTGTGTGTGAACTGTTCTGGAGTACGGTCTATCTTGTCGGATCTCGGAAGACAACCACGAGTTGGCTTTGCATGCCTCAATCTATTTGGTTGAACCAAAAAGGGAATCTTTGTAACCATGTACATATTGTAAATATCTGATTTCACTGTAATATACTTCACCTCTGGCAATGCAAACTTTGTGTCTGTCTTATTAAACACACCCTTTTCCCTTCAGCCGAACTTTAGATCATCTGGCACTAGCCTATTGACCAAATATAATAGCATTTATTCTGTGCTACACATGGTTTTCACTCTTGCAGTGGTCTGAAATTGTGGATTCCTGCTCAACTTTTCACTTTGTTGCTCATATGCATCAAAATCAAAAAATCAAAAACACTTTATTAATCCCCTAGGGGAAAATCAATCTTGGTGCTCTTCTAATCTTCATATGCAATAAGACTGATTGTACAGTCTTATGGCACACGGGAAGAACGAGTTCTTGTGGCATTCTGTCCTGCAGCTCACTGATCTCAGATGTCCACTGTCTGCTCTTTGTAGTTCAAAAGCTGAATTCATGGGATGGTCCATGTTGTTCAGTATAGCATCCATCCTGTTGAATGTCCGTTGCTCCACTACCTCAACCAGAGTCTCTAAACTACTTCCTATAGTTGAACCAGCTCTCTCTATCAGTTTCCTACGATCTCTTTTCCTGAGACTGCCCCCCCCAACAGACTGCAGCATAAAAACAGAGTTACCGCCTGATAAAACATCTGCAACAGTTTAGTGTTTACATTAAAAGACCGTAGCTTTCTTAGAAAATATAGCTGGCTTTGGCCTTTCATATAAAGTGCATCTGCATTTATGGACCAGTCCAGCTTGTTGTCAAGATGCACTCCCAGGTATTTATAGGTGGACACTATTTCAATATCTTCTCCACTGATGGTCACAGTTTGAACTGGGGGTGTATTGCGCCTAAAGTCAATGACCATCTCTTTTGTTTTGGAGGTGTTTAGAATGAGACTGTTCTCTTAGCTCCATCTATAAAAGTTCTCTATAAGACTCCTGTATTCCTCTTCCTGTCCAAGCCACTATTGCTGTGTCATCAGAGTATTTTTGAATGTGGCAAGACTCAGAGGTATAATTAAAATCAGTTGTGTATAATGTGAAGAGGAATGGAGCAAGAACAGTGCCTTGAGGAGCCCCTGTGTTACTAATAACAGTCTCTGAGACACAGTTCCCCAGCCTGACATACTGAGGTCTACCTGTCAGGTAATCAGAGATCCACCTGATAAAGGATGAGTCCACCTCCAGAGATTTTCACTAAGTAAAGCTGGTCTGATGGTGTTGAATGCACTTGAAAAATGAAAGAATATAACCCTATCAATTACATGGTTCATCCAGGTAGACCCTATGTAACAGATATAGTATAGCATCCCCAGCACCAATATGTTTGTTGTAGGCAAACTGTAGGGGATCTAAAGCATGTTTAGTCTGTGATCTTAAGATTCTCATTAGCAACCTTTCAAATGTTTTCATAATATGAGAGGTAAGAGCTACTGGTCTATAATGATTTGGTTCAACTGGGCGCCCTACTTTAGGTACTGGTACTATACAGGATTTTTTGCACAAAGTAGGGACCCTACCTAATTGTAGACTCAGGTTAAGAGCTTCTGCAACGGCCCACAGAGTTGACCACCACATTCTTTAAGAAGTCATGGACAGATACCGTCTGGACCTGCAGCTTTACCAGGGAGCAAATTCCTCAGTCCCATCAGTACAGCTGGTTGACACTGACAGAGTGGGTTGATCAGACATCTCTGGAGCAGGAGTGTTAGTGGAGGAACCTGGAAACGATGACATGGACAGAGGAGGAGCAGGAGGAGACGGAGGAGAAGAAGGAGTACTGATCGATGATGGGAATGGAAAATTTGAGAGTCTCTGATGATGATGGAGGCGGAGAGGTTAATGGAGGAGAAGGTGTCAAAGCTACTGCAGTGAAGGGAGAGTAGGAGGTAGAACAGGCTCCTGTGTCAAACCTGTTGGAGAACCTGCATGCTCCTATGGTTTCATTCTCACATTGTCTTTGTTCTTTTATATGTGTTAAATGTTGTTCCTGTTTCTACAATGTACATTTTCTGCATGATAGACATAGTATCTGTGCCGTTACAGGTGCATGTCTTATCTAACACCTTTCTCATATCACGACTCTGGAGACCGATGAACGTTGTCAGTAGGTTTAATGACATTCAAAAGGGTGAAACTAGAATCAAGACAAACAATACAATCAAAACACGGAAATGTGCAACATAATTTGCACTTGCATAGAATGCATTGTTACTATAAAACACGCATAAATGTGTCTAAATATATGAACTTGTACTACAGATGCCATTTTGGACGACCTTGCAAATCGCGGGTAATTAGCATAACAAAGGGACTTGTTTTACGGTTAAATAATGCATTAGCAGGCAACATCTTGAACAAAAAACAAAGTTACAAACTCATACTTTCAGTACATACCTGCGATGCAACCTTTAACAAAAAAATGTATGCAGTATTTTTCTTTAGAAGGACACCATAAAGTGGGTGCTGGCACCATCACTTGTTTACTTCCGTTCAATAAAGTTTGGTTCAAAATAAAGTTTTATGTTGCAATACCTGAAGCGACCATACAATGGTGCTATAAACACATACAAAATAATGAAATAAATTCACTTATAAAAAAACATTTTTACAACTTTTAGTGATAACAGAACAGTATCTCATATATGGTGGTTGTCTCAATTCTGTATGTGGTATTTTCTTATGACTTACCGTGATCCCTCTGATTTATGAGAGTGTAACCATGCCTATGTTGTCTATCCTTTTTTTTTTTTTTTGTCTTTTTTTACATTTCTTTTTTCTCTTGTTCCTTTTCCTTATTTGTCGTTTCTATTTGATTATTTAGCATTTTAGATATTCTAAATAGTGTCCTTCTTGTCTATTCTGTTCCTGTTATTATGTTTGTCCTGCCAAAAAGGGGATTCTTAACAGATAGTTTGTGGGCTGTGGAATGATCTGACGTCCATTGAAGGTACTGGTCAGTTTGTGTTGGTTTCTTGTTTTCTTTTAGTACGTTTAGTATGTTACCGTATTTTCCGGACTATAGAGCGCACCTAAATATAAGCTGCACCCACTAAAATTTAAAAGAAAGATATATTTTGTCACATATAAGCCGCACCGGACTATAAGCCGCCGATATCCAGGCTAAGAAATAAGATATTTACATAGAAAGATTTTGTACCATAAGTGTTTATTCATATACCTGAATAACTGTTTACGAACAGTGCCTGTAACACGGCAGTAAAAGTGCTGATCAAACAAAACAGAAAAAGGCATTGATGGTTTTATTCATCTTCCTCCTGTGCACTAAAACCAAGTTGCTTTATTTTTCTTCCTCCTGCGTACTGAAACCACTGAACACCAAACCACTATCACTTTTTCTTCCTGCGCACTGTTAAAGCGCAACTGCGCAACTATTAAAGTCGCTTCATTCTCCCGTGCACTGAAAC